>CM056378.1:25146755-25286755 GCA_029718625.1 Synaphobranchus kaupii | reverse complement strand
AGTGTCCTTATTTGGGAAAGTAGTTTGGGCACGTGTCCGGGCGTGGCCCCAAACCTGCCTGCTCTGTGCCACGCAGGTATTATTACTGGCCCTTGCTTGAATTGTTGCCATAGAAACAGGTTTTATTGCCTTCAGTGCGATCTCTAAGTGGTGTGTGAGGTTTAGAACAGTGAGTGGTTTGTGGCAGACAATTATGTGAGAAACTGGTGCCAGTCATCCTAATTTACCACGGCTGGTGGTATTTTTATTTTAATGGAAAGAGAATGTTGTTTATGCATTCACTTTTTTTTTCTTTTACATAACTGGAGCATAAAGAACCCAAGTTATGTAAACACTAAAAAGCTGGGCAGCCAAGGCACCACATGTTTTCATTTTGAGCAGCTTCCTGCTGTTCTCTGAGCCTCTCAACACTTGTCTATCGCAGGGGTTATGACTGCATTGCATGCTGGAACCCAAGGAATGCTTGAGTAGGCGACAACCAATGAAAAAAAAGGCTCTGTGTAGAAATGCGTTTCACTCAGTACTCGATTCATGTCAAATTCAAGAGGCTGAAAAGATAGCTGCCACAGGAACTAAAGCAAAAGCAGACTCCAGCTCGCGCCCATTACGCCCCGCCTGTCCACACCGTTACGGCAATCGGGTGTGACAGCGCTTACGTAAGACCCCTTTACGCATCCGATTATGTGTCTCTTTGAAAGAGGGTTGAAAATATGACACACAGTGGAGCTTTTTGAAATGCTAAGTAACAACCTTCAATGGATGTGTTGGATGAGTGGCCTCTACTCTGGAATATAATTTGTCGGCATGCTTTGATTGATAGCCAATTATCTATATTGAAAATAGTGAATTGTGACTAAGTAAATCCCTCCTGTAACACTCTGTTGTTGTCGTCCGCCCCCCCCCCCCCCACCATCCAGGGGTCCCAGCACAGTGGGTCCTCACTGTCCCTGGCTTCCACCAAGGTCTGCAGCTCCATGGACGAAGGGGATGGAGCAGGAAGTGAAGGTACAGTACCGAATGAACAAATTAATTGAAATATTCCCTCAGGGTGGATTTCAGTTCCTGAACTGAGTTGACCTCATTCCCAGGTGGAGATGCGGTCTGACCTGTGCTGATCAATCCTGGGTCTGAAAGACTTGATGGAAGAGGTGTTTGTCTGCCATTCAGGAATTGGAATTTTAAACTGGATTCTTCCATGCAAGGATTTTAAAAATGACCGACATGTATTCTGAGAATTCTAGCCCCTGGTCAAGTTTGGTTGAGGGGCAGAATCAAAACACAGGTGAATTAGTATTTTGAAAAGGATAGGTGGGTGTTTAACCCGTTCCTGTCCCCGTGCCCCTCATTGCAGCAGAGCTGATGGATGAGTACCCCCAGGTCCCCGCCTCCATAGCGGAACGCTACAAAGTGGGGAGGACGATCGGGGACGGGAACTTTGCGGTGGTGCGTGAGTGCGTGGAGAGATCCACCGGGAGGGAGTATGCCCTGAAGATCATCAACAAAGGAAAATGCAGAGGAAAGGTAGGAACCAGCAGCACAGGGCAAGTTTGCAGCCCTTCCTCAATTGGTGGAGAATGCTTTGGGAGGTGGCTTGGGCCAATGGTTGTGATTGGTAGTGGTGGCAATGCTAGACTTCATGAGACCTTAAATGGGAGGGGCTACTATATGCTATCAGTTATTGCTTTGAATTAATAATGGTGCTTTGCTGTGGTGATCCAAGCCGTTTGATTGGTTTTCATTGTAACTCCTCCCATTATGGGGTTCATGAGACCTCACTCCACTTTCACTAGTGATTGGGCATTTCAAGTTGAAGTTTGAAAGGGAGAGGGGGGGGGGGGGTGTCGAGATACCTGTGCAGAATGCAGTACCTCAACGATGCACGATAAGGCAAAGCTGTATCCGTGACTTTCTCTTCCAGGAACACATGATCCAGAACGAGGTGTCCATCCTCAGACGGGTGAAGCACCCCAACATCGTGCTGCTAATCGAGGAGATGGACACCTACAGCGAGCTCTATCTGGTCATGGAGCTGGTCAAGGTACATGTTCAGCAACTGCTTTGATAGTGTAAGATGAAAGGCAAGGCTGAGTTAAGGGAGTTATGATTTGAAGTTTGAAAAGGTGGATTTTTTTATGTGCATCAAAAAATGGGCAGAAACAAGTCTGAAAGCCGCACGTAGCTTGTTCCATGACTGTGGAGGTGAGCTGATCATTGCTCATTTATTCATATTGAACATACTGTATGTTCAATAGGCTTTTGTTAAGTACACTTCCCCCATTTTGATTTGGAAACAGTTTGGGCAGAAAAGAATGGATTTCTCCTCTTAAAAGGTTCACCTTTTCACACACACCCCCCCACCTTTCTTTTTAATGACTCCTCAGACAAGAGAAGAGTCCTAAGATATCCTGTAGAGAAGAGTCTCTATTTTGAGCCTCTGCTCCATTTTGTTGTGTGTAAAGGGATTTTAATAAATGCCACAGAGAAAAGGCCAGATACATTTCTCGGCCTTTGACAGCATCTTGAAAACAGACGAGTCTGGAGAATATGCGGTGTTTTAGAACAAAATGTGAAAACATTTGACAGTGCTCAGTTCTCAAGGGTCTCTTTTAAAAGCTGTTTATGAATATGTGTCTGTATATTTGAAGCACTCACTGGATTATCCCACCTCATGTTCTATATCACCATAAACATTAAAGTGCAATCAGCTTGAACAGCTCCATTTTAGTTAAGAGAAACGTTATGGGCTGCATAGTTAATAAGCATTTACAAGACCACAAAAATTAACAGACATCCAATGATGGGCTCAATAAAATGTAATTAATTGCAATAAAACAGAATTTCTGCTGGCTGGCCAGGGTTGGAAAGAAGCACTTTTAGTGCTGCTGTATAAAGTGTTGGTTGTTTTGTTGGCACTTTTAGTTGGATTATATGCAGTCCCCTGCTATGGTGCATGATTGTCCTGTGTATTCTGTGTTTGTTTGTCAAAAGGGAGGTGACCTCTTTGATGCCATCACCTCTACCAACAAGTACACAGAGCGCGATGCCAGCGGCATGTTGTACAATCTTGCCAGCGCTATCAAGTACCTACACAGCCTTAACATTGTCCACCGTGACATCAAACCAGAGAACCTGCTGGTGAGTGCCGTGTGTGTTCATGTATGTGCGTGCATCCATGTTTGTTCGGTGTGTGTGTGTGTGTGCGTGCATGCATGCGCATGTACAGTACTGTGCAAAAGTCTTAGGCACATGTAAAGAAAGTCCTTAAGGCGAATATCCTTTCAAAAATAATTAAATTAAAAGTTTCTAAATATCAAACAATTCACTACAAAGAACAGTAAACAATAAAAAACAGAATCAAATCAATATTTGGTGTGACCACCCTTTCCCTTTAAAACAGCATCAACTCTCTTTGGTACACTGTTGTTCAGTTTTATAAGAAAATCAGCTGGTAGATTGTTCCAAGCATTTTGGAGAACTTGCCACTGTTCTTCTGCAGAATTTGGCTGTCTCGCTTGCTTCTGCCTGTCCAGGTAATCCCAGACAGCCTCGGTGATGTTGAGAACAGGCCTCTGTGGAGACCATACCATCTGTTGCAGAACCAACTGTTGCAGTTCTTCTTTTCTCTGACGAAAGTTCAATTAAGTTTTTGGAAAATCAATGTTTGGAAATCTACAATTTGCTATTTTCTACTGACACACTAATGCAGAAAGACAAAAAATAAACATCTAAGAAATCTGGGGAATGAGTCACTATGACATCCTGAATGGAGACAGGGGTTTGTTTGGTGAGTTTATTCCACTTCAAAACAACAAGTGTCTATTTACTGCTCCAACAATGCAGGCTCTGAAATTGTTTACTTCCTGCAGTGGCCCAGGTAATATCTGATTGGGATAGTGCAGTGGAATCGAGGGCTGACTCATTAGTCTTTTCCAAGATTTAATTTGGCCTGGCTTTTTTCCGGAGACCCGTGTGGCCACATTTATACGTTTCCCAGTCGGAAGCTTGCCTTAGCGCTTATTCACTAGCGCATCGTAGCGCTTCGCCGCTTGTGGGGGACCATGCGGAAGCGCTGCCCACTGCATCCACTTATAAAACACCCAGATGTGTGAGAGAGGGAGTGAGCGGAACGAGCTTCGCGCTGGAGCTGTGATCTCACCCGATGAGAGGGGAGAGGAGAGAGGACTGAGTCACACTGGTTCAGAAAGCGCTCGTTGAATAGCAATCATCTGTGTTTCTCAACATAAAGCCGAATGCAGAAAGGCACACTTCTTCCCACAAAACTGAAGGTTCTTCCATTTCCCAATAGCACAGTTGAGGAGTCACATCTACTGAAATAACCCTCGCGTCTGGTTTCTCCTATTAGCCCCTTTTAAGCATTTGGAGGAAAGGGCTGTTTCATAGCACCACAGCTACGGTAAACCTCTGTCACACGGGCAGAAAAGTCAGTCCTCCTTCCCGCTGGGTCTTCCTTTGAAATGACGCTTGACTAAATGACTGCTGTTTGCAACCCCCTGGCCCGCCCCTTCGCCCTTTGGGCGACATTAAGTCTGCCCGCGGCATACGATTAGAGCGTCGCTCGGTAGCAGTCATACTGCCGATACAGTCTCTCATGGGAGATAATTGCTTTCAAAAATCATTAATTCCAGTCTTTCCTACTGGAATCGGGGAAGGAGCCTTTTAAGGCTCAGTGAAACATATGTTATGTAACCCAGCCCTGCGGCATAGAGAATCCGCCAGTTCTCAAAGCGCTCCCACTTGCTCTGACCGACCCCGTCACTGCACTGCTGATATCATTTTGCATGTAAATGTATGCACTAATGTTCCAATACCATCCCTAACCAATGGATCTCTTACATAGTCATTAATATGAGTGCCTAGGACTTACTTTCACCCTAGTCAGTTATTCTGTCTTTTTTGTCCCTGTATTATTTTCTCACAAATTATTATTCTGTTGTGATCCATTTAATATTGTAAAATGTTGGCCTTGTAAGATGGAAACGTTAGCACGTCAAATAAATGATAATTCAGAACTATATGAATTGTGAATTTTTTTCACAATCCATTTTTTTTCCTTCAAATTCCGTATACATTTTTGAATAGAGATTAAGAACGACGTTCTCCAATCGGGGGTTGTTGCTTTGGCTTCCAGGTGTACGAACACCAAGACGGTAGCAAGTCCCTGAAGCTCGGCGATTTCGGCCTGGCCACCCTAGTGGACGGTCCACTTTACACCGTGTGCGGGACCCCTACATATGTAGCACCAGAGATCATCGCTGAGACTGGGTGAGTGAGGAGGAGGACTCATTCTGGGGCGGGAGATGCAGTGTCGGTTTATATTAATAAGAAAAAAACCTTGAGATTTGCATGCTGTTAATGGAAAAAGTACCAATGAATAAATTGGTGCATTTAGATGACCAGTGGGTAGCGGGCTGGGAAAAGGAATTTAAGTGTGGTATACAAGCTGACGGGGTCAGCTGAAGGCTAGTCACAGAAACCCACACTCTCTTCCTCTCTGTACACATCAACCTCCTGTTTAGCGACCCTTCTGACTCTCCCCTCACAGATATGGCCTGAAGGTGGACATCTGGGCTGCAGGTGTCATTACCTACATACTCATGTGTGGGTTCCCTCCTTTCCGTGGGTATGTCACTTACCTTTTACTGTCAGTTACCTTTGTGTTGCATTTACAAGGTGGCGGATGTGGATTTTTTATAAATATGCTGGATTAATTTCATGTATTAATATATTTGTGTGGGACTAATACAGTGAAGCATTCACACCTTGTCGAGTATATAGAGTGTATGCCTGCGGCTAATTTACAGAGCTTGATGGGATTCTATGAGTTTGTTATTAGTACAGAGTAATAGCTATCAATGTGCCTTCAAACGACAGCACCCACACATTCCTCTCGCTCTCTGTCTCTTCTCTATGGGGGGGGTTCGGTTTAGCTTGATATAATGGTCTGATGTTTGATTTTGTTTGTTTTCAGGATAGTATCATTTATTTACTCCAAGCAAAATGTGGTCTTATCTTGAATTCATTATTTATTCTTTCTACACTGTCTGAAGTGTGAATCACTTCTTGAGAATAAGGCTGTATATCCATGCCACGGGGGTTATTTAAACGAATGTGCTCTCGTAGCTAAGACGTCCACATAAGAAACGGCTGAAATAATAATAATAATCATGTGACCCACTTGGGCGCATGCAGTCCTGCAATACTATGTTGACAAGTGTCCAATGTCACCAGCGCAGGTCTCTCTCTCTTGGGCCCGTTTGCTACATCAGTTAAAGAGGCAGTTGAGAGCCACTTGACTAGCATATCATTAGCACTGACATACTATTTACAGATCTAATGCGGTAATTATAGGAAAGCGTTTGAAAATGATGAAACATTAAAATCTTATTGTTTTTATTTTGCAGAAGCAGTGAAGATCAAGAAGTACTCTTTGACCAGATTATGATGGGACAGCTTGATTTTCCTTTACCATACTGGGACAACGTTTCAGACTCTGCTAAGGTTTGTGTGTGTGTGTGTGTTTGTGTGTGTGTGTGCAGGCACGTGTGTGTGTGTGTGCTCCCGTGTGTGTGTGTGTGTGTGTGAGGGCGAATTAGTGAGTGTTTCTCAGAATAAGGGCGCTCAGAAATGGGAAATGGGGAATGAGTCACATCCTGAAAGGAGTGGGCGCTTGTTTGGAGAGCTTATTCCATCCCGTGTTTTGAGAATGTGTGTGTTTCTCTCCCTTCCTCTGCAGGAGCTCATTACATCAATGCTGCAGGTGGACGTGGATCAGAGATACGGCGCACTGCAAGTGCTTGACCATCCCTGGGTCAATGTGAGTGCCCTGGTGCAAAAAAAACCCCTACTGACCACCGCTGAGACGCACCTTCTAAAGATTACTCAAATTCTAGAATAAATACAGAGATTATAAAAATAAAAAATAAAAAAATAAAAAAAAGCTCCATATGTCCCCCTTCTCTTAGCTGCTCAGCCTAATAACCATGTCTCTTTAATGAGCTGTCAGAATGGAGAGTTTTATATAGCGGCCTGTCCCATGCACATACGGTATGTCGATGGCGTGTACAGAGCAGCGCGTGCCGGTCCAGGTTTTAAGGCAGTGATCCGAGCCGGGGCCTCGTTCTCTCCCCGTCTCCCAGGATGACGGCATGTCAGAGAACCAACACCAGCTTTCTGTGGCCGGGAAAATCAAGAAGCACTTCAACACCGGCCCAAAACCCAACAGCACCACGGCTGGAGTGTCTGTCATAACCGTAAGTCACACGCATACACATACCCATGTACATAAATATACACACACACACATATACAGTACATCCACATCCATGCATACACACATGCCAGACCTGGACAAAATAATTTTAAATACTAATTGTTTACACACCAGTAAAATTCCTGCAGGTTACTGACAATTTGTAAAGAAACAATATTCATCGATATTCAGAACAAGAATTAATATTATCATACATTTTAGGTAATAACTTTACATTGATAATTGGCATGGATCTGCACGTGCACAAATGCGCCCACATGCACGTACACTCACTGACCAACGAGTAAATACCTGCTTTATTAGCCGTTTTTCAGACAGCTAATCTTTGCTCAGACATTTAATTACTGGTCAGCTGTCAATAGGATTATGTGCTTAGTATGTCCTGCATTCATATGGATTTCAGGATTGTAAAAAAATAAATGTTTGATATACTTCTGATGTTCATTGAGTTGACCGCAATATTACACCCATAAGGCAAAGCAAATCAGTCAGAGATGCTTGGGGATATGAGTGTAATGTCAGCGCTGTTCCAGATCAGCTCCCCCTTTGCTAATTTTCCTAAATCTGTCATTGTCTCACTCTTAGAGGAAGTGATTTTTGTTCTTGGGGTTTTTTGGGTTGTTTTCAAGGGTCCATAATGAAAGCCCCCAAACAGGTTGATGGTCTTTGTAGAGTAGCTCCTTCTGCAGAGCGCTCACAGCTGGGTCTTTGTAGAGTAGCTCCTTCTGCAGAGCGCTCACAGCTGGGTCTTTGTAGAGTAGCTCCTTCTGCACAGCGCTCACAGCTGGGTCTTTGTAGAGTAGCTCCTTCTGCAGAGCGCTCACAGCTGGGTCTTTGTAGAGTAGCTCCTTCTGCAGAGCGCTCACAGCTGGGTCTTTGTAGAGTAGCTCCTTCTGCAGAGCGCTCACAGCTGGGTCTTTGTAGAGTAGCTCCTTCTGCAGAGCGCTCACAGCTGGGTCTTTGTAGAGTAGCTCCTTCTGCAGAGCGCTCACAGCTGGGTCTTTGTAGAGTAGCTCCTTCTGCAGAGCGCTCACAGCTGGGTCTTTGTAGAGTAGCTCCTTCTGCAGAGCGCTCACAGCTGGGTCTTTGTAGAGTAGCTCCTTCTGCAGAGCGCTCACAGCTGGGTCTTTGTAGAGTAGCTCTTTCTGCAGAGCGCTCACAGCTGGGTCTTTGTAGAGTAGCTCCTTCTGCAGAGCGCTCACAGCTGGGTCTTTGTAGAGTAGCTCCTCCTGCAGAGCGCTCACAGCTGGGTCTTTGTAGAGTAGCTCCTCCTGCAGAGCGCTCACAGCTGGGTCTTTGTAGAGTAGCTCCTTCTGCAGAGCGCTCACAGCTGGGTCTTTGTAGAGTAGCTCCTTCTGCAGAGCGCTCACAGCTGGGTCTTTGTAGAGTAGCTCCTTCTGCAGAGCGCTCACAGCTGGGTCTTTGTAGAGTAGCTCCTTCTGCAGAGCGCTCACAGCTGGGTCTTTGTAGAGTAGCTCCTTCTGCAGAGCGCTCACAGCTGGGTCTTTGTAGAGTAGCTCCTTCTGCAGAGCGCTCACAGCTGGGTCTTTGTAGAGTAGCTCCTTCTGCAGAGCGCTCACAGCTGGGTCTTTGTAGAGTAGCTCCTTCTGCAGAGCGCTCACAGCTGGGTCTTTGTAGAGTAGCTCCTTCTGCAGAGCGCTCACAGCTGGGTCTTTGTAGAGTAGCTCCTTCTGCAGAGCGCTCACAGCTGGGTCTTTGTAGAGTAGCTCCTTCTGCAGAGCGCTCACAACTGGGTCTTTGTAGAGTAGCTCCTTCTGCAGAGTGCTCACAGCTGGGTCTTTGTAGAGTAGCTCCTTCTGCAGAGCGCTCACAGCTGGTTAGATGGCTATCACGAGTCCATTGAGCTCCTCTCTGCTCCGCCCCATCCAGCGGCCGGCCTGGGCCGCCCTGTCTCCCATTGGCTGCGCTCTCATGTCGACTCTCCCACTCCTCGCAGGCCTCATCGTCAGCACAACCATCCTCTTCCTCCCGCGAGACCCGCCTCTCTCCTCCTCTTCCTCTCTCTCTTGCACGGACTGTCAGCACTGTTGTCAGGGGCTTGACCAGCAAACAGACTGGGCAGCGGTCAAGTTACCATTTAAACAAAACAAGGCCACAAATTCTTTTACAGTGGATTCTAATCAATGCAGCAAAGATTTCTGCAGATCCCCCCCCCCCCCCATTAATAGGTTATGAATTCTTTAGGCTTTTATCAGTTATTGTTGGGATGACAGGTTAAGGAAATGTATTCGCCTTCACACATGCATTTGAACTGGTCAACTTAAGCACACCGAGGCGGGAATGACGACTTGGTGGAGGTTGGGGCAGACTTTAGGTTTACTCAAAAACAATGCACCAAAGTGCTTACGCAGCTGGTGCTTTTATGTAGAGAGGTACCTGACAAGTATGCGATCGAGCCTCTTCCCCAGTGGGACCTCCCGGCGATTTCTTTGTATCCCAACATCAATGATTGGCAAGTGCTCTCTGAAGCTAGAGATGATACACAACTTGCATATAATTGTTAAAAGTTAATAATATTGTGTGCGGTGTCAGCTGTGTCCTTGGAGTTGTTTATGGAGTAAAACAGAAAGGTGGTACCAGAAAGCTTTGTTCCGCCCATGAGACCATATTTATGTTTGTGCTGTAAATTAAAATAAACATATAACCTTTCCACAGGCTGTTCCTACAAAGTTAGCGCTAAAAGTACATTTCTGGATCTCGGCCTTGTGGTGTTGATTACAGAGTGACCTGATAATTTTCCGTTTTGCTATTGTTTGTGCTTCCCCCCCTCCCCTTGCTTCTTTTCTTCCATCTTTGAAACAGTGAAAGCGAATTCGACAGCTGGCGCTGCCCAGCAACGCTCACGGGTTCAGAGCGCCTAGACCGGTCCTGTGCGGATCGTCTTGCATTGCAGTTTAATTCTTTTTTGAGTTTTGTGACAAAACAAAACAAAAGAACACAAACAGAAATATATGGATTAAAGAGGTGATCCAACTGAGTTGCGCTCGTTTCTCTCCGCTCAGCTGGACCACGGGTTTACCATCCAGAGATCAGGGTCTTTGGACTTCTACCAGCACCCAGGGATGTATTGGATAAGGTATGCCACAGAGCAACGCCAACACGCAGTGTTTCCATGGCAACGTGCTGGCAGTCTCCATCCCCCACCCACCCCCACCCCCTTTCTGGTTTCTTCCCCAGTGGGCTGAAACATTGCTTCTGCGTTGTTGCCCCCCTCCCCCAGTACATGCGTTGCTTCCTAATGCTTCATCGGCGGTAACTATGAACGCGCCCTGTCATTTCATCACTCACGGTCACATCGCCAGCTTCCTCCATGTCATCTCGCTTCGTGTCCATCTCCTCTCTGGTTGGTTGTGCAGTCGATTCCTCTCCTTTTGTGTGCAAAAGGAAATGGCGGGTGCGTGCGTGCGTGCGTGTGTGTGTGTCTGTGTGTGTACGGCGTGCCCGCAGGTGTACGTCACAGTACGGCAGTTCACGTGTGGGTTGGGCTGCAGTGGGTGTGTGTGTGTGTGCGCTTCGCCATTTTGGGGCCGGAGTGCACTTTCGGGCGTGGTGTATTTGGGTCCCTGTGATACTCGTGACACTGTTGTATTTGTTGTGAACAACGTGTGGGTTGTTTCCGATGACCTCGATGTCACGGTCCTGTGTTGAGGCTGGCCGCCCTCTCTTTTCGGGGAGGTGGGCTCCACACATACCTACGCAGCTGTCCCGCCTGGCTCTCTGCATGAACCAAAACCTGGCCTGTGCCCAACCTCAACGTTCCACACCCTCACTTCCAGCTGACTGTGTCACTCCCCCCACCCCTGTCAGGCCTTAGCCCCTCCCACAGCCCCAGCCTGCTTTGATAACCCAGTGGGTTTGGGTGGGGGAGGGTGTCAATACGTGTTTCAAAATGAAGCCCAGAGAAAGTGTTTAGTTAGACACGGCAAGCAAATGGCAAATGTCAACACAGTCTGTACTATGAATGCTGGCTGTGTCCAAACAAATACATTCCCAGGGTTTATTCTTAATACCTTCTTAGAAACAAAAAATGCAAATGAACACACTGATCAGAACACAGAATGTCTCGGATGGATTGCAGTGTAGTTGGCTAGAGTTTAAACTTTGGGTTTAAGCCATTAGACCACACAACCGGAACAGCTCCTCTTAATATGTGAGATGGGGATACTAGAGCTGTTGTAGTACCACCATGTTGTACACTAAAACAGGCCCTGTAATGACACAGGAATTTGTACAAAAAAATTCCCCCAAACAAGTGCCACCTCTAAACACCTAGGAAGCAGGTCCCCACCCTCTCCTCTGTCCCATGATCCTTTGTGCACCCTCAAAGCTCTGACGGGTGTCTCTGTCTCCTGTTCACCCCCCCCCCCCCCCCTCCTAGACCACCGCTCTTGATAAGGAGAGGCAGGTTTTCAGACGAAGACGCCACCAGGATGTGAGGCCCGCACTCCGCCCGCCGCAGAGCAGCTTCCTCCCCAACAACGCTGCCGCCGCCTCCTCCGCAGCCGCCGCCCCAACCAGCCCCGCCCCCGCTGACTTTACCTCCGAGTCCGAGGACTACTCCCCCAGCTCCGCCGAGACGGTCCGCTCGCCCAACTCGCCTTTCTAAAGCCCCAACCCACCGGCGAAAGTCACACCCACCCACCCACCCACCCCGAGAGAAGGCCAGGGCAGCGAGGTAGGCTGACATGGGGAATGAGGAAGGAGGAAGGAGGAAGGAGAGGGGAGAATGGATCTGAACCAACAGCGTGTTTAAAGCACAGAGGTGTGGGGCGCTCTAGTCTTGACTAACCAGATGCGTCCCGGTAAATGATGGCTTCGTGTCAGGAAGCTACTTTTATTTACACATATATTGTATTTATTTTCTATTTATTGACTTTTATTTATTCATTGATTGGTTATTTATTTATTTATTTGTCATTTGGTTTTCAATATTAAACGTTGGGTCATGGTTAGAGGGATGATTGCTTTATTTCGTCGTCGTCTCTCCCCCAGCCGATATATGACAATTAAACGCACGTGTTTGCGAATCTAAGCCCCCTAAACCATCTACCCATTTCAGCGATATCTATACTACGAAGCACTTGAAAACCCTTTGTTTTTAAATTGGCAGTTAGAATTGTAAAGACGGCCATCGAAGGCCTTCTGTAGTTCCCTTTAGGAAAGACCAGATGCATCTCCCAATTTAACAGGACGTGTGGACAGAAAAGAAAATGTATTCTTGGTTGGGGTGAAGTTGGTGGATCGAAATTCAGATCAGCAACTTTCTTCAGCTGCGGTTTCACAGGTTCCCTGAGGCCTTTGTATGTAACATAAAAATATTATTTTATTTCAATAGTTCATCATTAATTTATCTTACTACATGGAGCCCTCCTCTTTAGGTAGAAAGGGGGAACTAAACACTTCCATGCAAATCCATCACTTCACACAATTTCCTGCATGTGTTATTACAACACAAACGGTATAACACCATTGTGATGGACAAATGGCTGGAGCTCAGTTCACTGGTCACTAGCTACCTGGGTTTTCTTTTAGTTACATTATAGTTTTGGTGCTTTAGAACGCATGGGGACACTGCAACCCATCTGGAGCCCCATTCAGACACGCCGTTAACCGCTGCTCACGTGTCCCATAAACCACTGTACCAAAAACTAATTAGTACTGGTTTATTAAAATGGAAGGTATGGTTTGCTCTTTTGGCACTCTTTTCATATACAGTATGTATTTTTGATTGTAAACAAAGGCCACGAGCTAACATGTCAGAAACCACATGGTGAAACAATGTCTTGATTAAAAAAAAGGTGTAACGGGTCAGTTAAATGAATGTAACGGCATTACCGTGTAGTGAGTGACCCTCTTCTGAGCTGGTCACTGCAGACATTAGACACACCTCCCCCTCCCAACAGTCCTCGACTCCTTACTCATTTTTTTTTTTTAATCCCATATCATACGATTCGGATTTGGTTTGGTGCTGGGATCAATTTTTGTAAAATAACATCCTGGAAGTAAAATGGAGCTGCGAGCCCTTAAAGGGGAGCTTGTAGCCACTGTATGCTGCACATTGTACCAGTAGCAGGACTGGGAGAAGGACTGGAGGTGGTGAGATGTTATGCAACCTGGGGTGCACATGTAGCATTTTTTTTTTATTATTTGTAAAGACAACCAAAATTTTGTTTCTCCTGTCCACTGGACAATTAGTTTCTTTCTTTTGCATATTTTCTACGTAACATGTTGCTGAAAAACAATGAAATGTGAAACTGTGGTGCTTTTAATAAAGCTGTGAAAAAGGAGGCGAAAAGGACGATGGACTTAAAAACTTTGTACTTGTCAGAACGTTTGCAGAATGCCTTTGCAAGAAAGAGATGCCAAGTACAGACGCAAGGAATTTGTTGCAATAAACGATGTTCCAATTTCAACAGCTAAAGACAAGGGCACCAGTGTCCGGCTGGCTGAACACCGCACGCAGGCATACGGCCAACATAATATGGATGTAACACCGACATGGACTGGGGACCAGGCAAGGGCAGACACATCTGTAACTTGTAACTGCAGATGTTTCAGACATATATGCAGATATATTTTATTGGAGAATTGGTTGGGAAGCCGAAATGTATTTTAATGAATTTTCTTTTCTTTGTGCCTGTCACGTCTCCCATGTGACAGGCATGGGTCCTTACCGCCTCACTTTAAGGCAGAGGTGGGCAACGAGGGCTGTATGTTTCTGGTTTTCATGCCAACTTAATTACTTAATTAGCCCTAACAGTCACGCCATCTGAAATTTTAGCTACATTTCTTGATAAGCGCATGAATGGCAGCCGAAGACTGTGTCCCACTCCCTATATGTAACATTTTACCGTGATCTAATCTACGAGTGAAACAGTGTTTGTGTATACAGCCAATTATCTCACTTAGCCAGTAATTGGTGGAAACAAAAAACTGCATACACACCACCCCTCCAGGACTGGAATTGCCCACCCCTGCTTTAAGGTCTCCTTCACACACACCCCACCCCACCCAAAAAAAAAGTGTGAGAGCTGTTCAACCCTTGGTTGAATTTCACATGCAAAGTCTTAAAGAATGTTATTTCTGGGCCAGAAAATGGAGTCTAGTTCAGGTTGTATTGGAAGACTGTTGTACATGATCAGGTTTCCCACCTGCTGATGTTGAAACAGGTTGTAGCATGAGTTCGCACAGCTTAATGGCCCATACACATACAGTATACAGTGTATCTGTAGGTTTCACCGTTTATTTATTTTCTTTGGAGGGGGGGTTCATGACGACTGACGTGTTGGCGTATATTGCCAATTTTGTGCCTATATGAAATAACTTCAGCAGCTGTTTGATCACTATTCACTGCTTGTAAATCATTCATATCACAAGCTTCAGTTACAATCAGTCTGGTTACTTCCCACAGATACTGTATGTTTATTGGTAGAAGAATAATTCGAAAGGTATAAAAACATTGAGGATAGTACTGTAAATATTATTTTAATAGAAAATGCAAATTACATTTGCATGTACTAAAAAGAAATGTTGAAGTTAAAAAGTTGAGTGTAGTTGTATGAGAATGACTGGCAGATTGACTGAGTGCATGTTGTTCCAAGCAGGAAAAAGTAGTCTGTCAGGAAAAACATCAACTGACAGGTAGCAAGAACCATTACACCAGAAATGGATACTATTGTCTCATAAAAGATCAAATGAAAAGCTTCTTGATTTAGCTGTTGGAATTGATCCAGAGATCCCTAGATCCCTAGTAGCCAACTAAATATCACTTACTGCTGTATCACCAAACTTGATCCTGCAAACTGCCCCAAAAGTATTGATTCCTTTCATTTTGCTAAAAGATAAAATAAAATAAACTGCCGTTTCATAATTATAATACATTATGCTATGTATATATATATATATATATATATATATATATAATGCTTAATTATATATTATTATGAACTGCTATAAGAAAACTAGCTGTTGTATATGCAGCAGGATCTAGGACTGTAGTAACCCGTATGCTAGTTGTGTAGTAGTGCTGCCATCTGCTGGTCAGAGAGTTAATAGCCATGTTGAAGCACATTGATAGCGGTTCATAGCACAAGGCAGCCTGCTGTACAACTGACATGCTACAGATATCTTTACACCTCAGCAGAACTGCAAAATATATACTAATGTGTGTGAGATCCTCTTAACATACATTTATAGCATAAGCTATATAAAAATATATATATATACTTTTTATTATTGGAGTTGTACACACGTAACATGCTGTGGTGATTTTCCGACTAGTATTTCAATGGGATGGGGCAATGCTTAAAAAGTTAATTTACTGTATTTTTGCTTTTTACAGCTAGCATTTTTAATGCAGTGATCTACGCCATCATTTTAGAAGCAAACAGAAATCAGTTATAGTTTATAAGCAACTTAATTACAGAAACTGCCAGACATTTAATGTTGGATAACACAGTACTGTAATGCTCACCTCAATTTGTGAGGAAGTTAATGATAAACAAAAATGACTGTTAAGTGGAATTTGGTTCATATGTCCATTTTATTGACTCCAGCACAATTTAACCCTTTAAGAATTGCTTCTTCATTAACCCTCAAGATTCAAGTGATCATTGTTTTTCTTCACTACTAGCAATGCAAAGATCTTAATCTAATGCTGACTTGAAAGAGGGTGCAAGCAAAAAGAAAAGGTTAGTTGTTCATTGATCAAATTCGGGGTATTTTACTGTATGACTCTTCTAAATATTCTGATCAATGTGTTTTTGCACAAACCAGTTGGAGAGCTGAGAGAATGTAGTTGCAGAAACTGTAAAAACCGCTAAATTGCTTAGACTTGTCAAGGCCTATATTTCAATGAACCAAAAAAAACAAAAACAGGAAGTGTGGTGAGCTGAGCACACATGAGTGACAGTTCTCAGAGCGTTAAACTAAAACAAAACAAAAAAGCACAGAAAAGGCATGTTGACTTGGCTACATATTTCTAGTTGCCAAAGTTTCTTTTTTTGTGAATTAAGAGAAAAAAGAAGATATATTTTTTTCGAGCCATTCTTATGAACATAATACAGTGCCCTCCACTATTATTGGCACCCCTGGTAAAGATGAGTAAAAAGGGTTATAAAAAATTCACCGTTTGGTGAATTAGTTTAATCTCACACTGAAAAAATTAGAAACATCCAACTTTTAATTGAAGTACATTTATTATGAGAAAACAAAATCCCTCATCAAGAAATAATAATTTTTAACAAAACCACGTGTGCCACAATTATTGGCACCCCTGCATTTATATATGGAATAAAGTAATCATTTTAAATATTTGGTCACATATCCTTTGCATGCCATGACTTCCTGATGTCTGTGACCCAACAACATCAATAGACTCTTGATATCTTATTTTCTGGTACTCTTAGAAGCGATACTATAATGTCTGCATTTTAATGGATCTCTATGGGAATTGGGGGGTGGGAGTAGATTTAGCTGTAAATTATGCTGGAACAGTATGGAATACATGATTGGTAAAATGGCTGTAAATCATGAAGGGTCTGAGGTATCAAACAAGCCTCAAACCATCACTCTGCTGCCAGATATGCAGTAGATATGGATGGATCGCTTTAAGGGCTGTTTCTCCTGACAAATTTTCCTATTGAACTCTATGGAAAAATAAGTCCAATTGAAGGTTGGATTTTTCTCATTTTTTTATTGTGAGATTAAGCTAATTCACCAAATGGTGAATTTTTTATAACCCTTTTAACTCATCTTTACCAGGGGTGCCAATAATAGGGGAGGGCACTGTATCTGTTGTTGTGTGGAATACACAACACATCTGTCTATAGAATAGGTGAACTGGATCAGAGGGAGGGATGGACTGGGACAAGTGAGGAATAACATTGCTGTTTGATATTAACCAGTTTATAACACCCGCTTATGTATATAACGCTTATTGAATGTGAACACATTTGAAGGGACGGGATGTCATTAAATCTGTTTTACTTGTTTTCTTAAGTGTACTATAACTAGTAAATGGTTGATTTTCATGTCTAATTGTTTGATTGAGGGGGGGGGGGGGGGGGGGGGCTAGGTCATTCAGTGAAATGTCGCTTTTCAGTAGCAATCATCTGACTGTGGTGCACTCAGCAGGAAGCCAAACCCGTGAATAAACAACATCCTGAAACCAAAAAGGTCTGGTTTGTTTTTTCCCATGGACGGTAAAAAACGAAATGTGAGCAGGTAATAATAAAACAATATTAAATAGGAGAAAATATGTTTTCTTCATTCCACAGTAACGCAAGCACATGTATGGTATAAGAATGGTGTAAGTTGATTTATGCTTGATAAACTTCCTGTCTCAAACACATATGAAGTCTCTTTTACTAATTTTAGAACTGTCTGTTATTTGCAAATGGAATCCCTGACTGAAAATCATGTAGGCCAAGTTCCATTTCAAATATAGAAAATGAAATATTGAGTTATAACCTCATTTACATGAAGGGAAAGTTTACAATATCTTTCTCTTGTCTATTCACTTGTACTCTACATCTGTTTACCCATTTTGGACTTTTAATATTAAATCTTTCCTTCCACCTCCACAGCAGACCAAGCACGTAAAACATTGCGCAATGTTCACATCGATTATGAGAAAACAGCATTCCAGAATTACTCTACGTAGCCTACCATGCACAGCTTTTGTTTTCATTTGTGCAAAATTATAGAAAAACATGAGAAGACATTAGACCATTTCATGGGCCATGCGAGAGGAATAATACAATGCACCAAAAATGATCAGAACGCTGCAGAACTTTGTAATGTTGTACCCTCTCCATCTCAGCTCTATTAATATCAACTTCATCCTCGCAGAAATCGCCAACAGAACTTTTAATTCCTAAACTTTATGATAGGGTTAATAGCTGTGGCTCAGCTCTCATACGAGCAATAGGAGCAATTCAACAAGTGGACAATAGAGGGCAGTATAATACCACTCATTTTATGACTATCAAAACCCTGGGAGAAATTACCTTAGCTCATAATACATCTCTGGTCAAGTTTTTAAAGCTTGATTTGCCTTTCTGGCTAAATGTTTTGAGGCTAATCTGAAAAACTGAATTTTTTTTAGCGTTCACACCGCTAAGTGGTAAGCGTTAGGGTTCAGATGGAACTAGGGTTGGGTTTAGGAGCTTGGGACAAGGTTAGGGCAAGGGAGTCTTTGATTTAAGATGCTATAAATTATTTTGCAATAGTGCAATTTAACAATATAGTATATAACCTTGTGTGTGTGTACAAACCTCAATTCCAAAAAAAAGTACAGTATATAAAATGCACATAAAAGCAGAAAGCAGTGATTTCTGAATTCGTTTTTACAATTGAAAACAGTACAAAGAAAAGATATTTAATGTTTTACCTTGTCAAGAATATCAACTGTATTGATTTTTGTAAATATACGTTAATTCTGAATTTGAATGCTGCAACACGTTACAAAAAAGTTGGGACAGGGGCAAAAAAAAAAAAAAAAGACTGGGAAGTTCAAAAAACACATGTTTGGAACATTCCACAGGTAAACAGGTGATGCTATCATGCCTGGGTATAAAAGGGTATCAAAAGACTCTTGATATGGATGGATAACTTGAAGGGTTGTTTCTTCTGACTTATATTTCCATAGAGCTCAATAGGAAAAGTGATCCATCCATATCTACTGCATATCTGGCAGCAGAGTGATGGTTTGAGGCTCGTTTGATACCTCAGACCCTTGGTGACTTACAGCAATTTAGCCAACCATGGGTTCCATACTATTCCAATGTAATTTACAGCTAAATTTAGTCCCACCCCCCCAATTCCCATAGAGATCCATTCAAATGCAGAGAGGTTATAGTCTCACTTGTAGGAGTACCAGAAAATAAGATATCAAGAGTCTTGATATTGTTGGGTCACAGACCCAGATCAGGCAGTCATGGCATGCAAAGGATATGTGACCAAATATTACAAATTAGGGATGTCCCGATCCGATCCACGGCATCGGGCCGATACTGGCCAAGAACGCTGGATCGGATTTCGGAGGGGAGAAAAAAATATGATCCGATACGCGCAGCGTGTCGTGTGATAACAGTAGTAGCTGTTGATAATGTCCGTCAAAGCAAACATGGCGTTCTCAACCATGAAAGTAGGCTACGAGCTAGAGCGATAGTTGCACACACAGCAGCAACAGGTGTTTGGGTAACGTTACTTGGGACTTGGCTTCCCACTAACAAATTGCGGGAATAACATGTTTGTTAGAAAACAGTGATTTTCTTTCCTTCTTTTAAAGTTTAATTTATTGTGTCCCTTTTTAGATAGAGCTAGCTATACAGCTGACGTAGGCTACGTTTCGGATAGCGAAAGCTAAGGATGCAATTAACGTTATATTGTTAGACCACGGAAACCGGTGAAATAGATTTTGATTTTGATATATTTTAAGTAAATTGGCTACCATTGTGTAGCTAGTTTTTTTTCAGTTATGGTAACTACTAACACCAAAATAAGGGTAACGTTAACTTTTTACCTAGGAGTAAACATAATGTTGTTAGATGTGCTACGGTACCGTACTTCTACGTCATCTCCGAGGGGTTCAATTCAATAGAGTCTGGCTGCAGACATCCACCGTGAAGCCCCACACCCACCGTGAAGCCCCACATCCACCGTGAAGCCCCACGTCCACCGCCAGGCCCCTCGGGGCCTGAGCATGGACCTGGAAGTTGCGTCATGTGCCCTGGCGTCACTTCCGACCACATGCATGGACCTTTTCGTTATTTCCCCATTCTGTTTGCGAACACAACAGATGAGCCGGACGCATCACCTTTTGTCGATGCAAATTTGTTCTGTTCGTAATAAATGGATTTCAACGAGCCGACAACTCCCACCAAGGTAAATGATGCCAATGTTATGTTGAAACCAATAACGTTAACGTTAAGCAGCAGACAACAACTTAATACTATGAGTTGGCTAGCTAGCTCACGTTAGCAAATTAACACTAATGTGACAAACTTGTATGTTGTTTTTTCCATTGCTGTTTATTTGTAGCGCTGTTTATTTGTAGCGCTGTTTATTTGTAGCGCTGTTTATTTGTAGCGCAGCAAACGTTTGCAATCGTGATAAGTCATGAATCATAATGTTTGTGTAACGTAACTAGCTAACGTAAGCTAACGTTAAGTAGTAACTAGCTTTCTAACCATTAGTGTTTGTCCAATGGTAGTTAAGTAACGACATACTTTATATATTGTTTGTTTTACAAACAGTTTTATGTGTGTTGCTAATGTAACGTTAACGTTATGTATGTAACAGATAGCCAACATGTAATGTTATTATTGGCAATCATTATTTGTACGAACGTGTTAAGTTATTTTACTTATTCTGTTATGTTTTTTTGTTTTTTTACAGATGCATCATTCCATTCTACAGGGAAATTCAAATTTACAACTTGACAGATGCACAACCTGCTGCAAATTGTATCACTGTCCACTTTAACAAAAGAATAGCTGATCCCTTCTCTGGTCTGGCTTCCCTGTAATAATGTACACGTGTTATATTTACTGTGTATTACTGGAGTGTAACGATTGAAGAAGAAATTTCCCATTGTGGGATCAATAAAGTACTACTACACCTCAGTGCTTTCAACATGATTCAGCCACACCTACTAGCAGTCACTGCAAGTCTACACTACAGCTTCATCGACATTATTGATGTATCCAACTATGGAGTCGTCACAGTTCCAAACTTAATTTACAAACTCAGTAGTGATCTAAGGGTTTATATGTATATTATGAACCTTGCTAGATTTTTGAAAATGTTATTTTGAGGTATAATAGGCATCTCAATACAAGCCAGCAGACTGTTCCCAATGTTGAACTCTTTGTCCATACCATTAAACACTGCAACACTAAATACAAATGATTGTGCAGCACTGTACAATTTCTGACAGAAGGCATGTTTTAAGCATTGCAGAACCATGGACAGATTCCATGACCTTATGCAAGGTTTATTTGTGCTGAGGTGTGTGTGATATAGGAATAGGGAATATGGCTAACATTTTCTTCACTTTATATGATAGTCTATCAGGGAACTTTAAAAGTACAAATAACCCAAAATGATGGAATGACAGAAGAACAGATTAGGCAGCCATAGACTTTAGCAACCACACAAATTAATAATTTGTAAAATTCTTTAATTTTTTTTGGAATATCAATAGTCTAATAAGAAAATAACAAAGGGAAAAAAGTACAACCAATAAGAACTTACACGACACTGAACACCCATGCAATCTAAAACTATACATATATTTATGTACACTATATAACACAAGTAGTCCTTACTAGTAGTCCTTACAGGCTGTAAGGGAAGAAGACAGAAAATTATGTAACACCTGTGGTCCACAATTTCAATTAAGAATCGCTACATATCCTGCTGGTTACTGAAAATAAAAACAAATGGTCCCACAATCTCGTTGTGCTCTGCTTCCCCAACCACGTCAGCGAGCCGGGTGTATGCAATGAGGGCGTTGGCCACCTCGCTCTCCTCCATTCCCAGGACACGGGGCAGCTGGAAAACACTTTTGGACTGTCTTGCATGAGTGTCCACTAACTTACAAATTAACCATAATGCATCTTGTTGACAGTACGAATATCTTACACCATCTAATTGTTTAAATGGTGAAGAATTGCTTTGTATTTCTCAATGACACTTCTGTTTGTTGCCGGTACTTGCAATTACGTTCAAGAAATAAGAGGGTCTTGAATCGGTTCTGTGATGAAAGACAGTAGCCATAACTTCTTTATTAGCATGATGTTTATGTCAGCTTCTAGTCTAACATTACTTACACTCCAAACCGGCCCAGCATTTATACACAGAAAACAGGAAATGTCATGTAGGTGATAACAAGGTAGGCTAGACAGGGAAGTCTTGTGGCTATGTTACTTCACTCCTATCTCTGGTTCTTCTTCCTAGTTTCCTGTCTCAGGGCTTAGATCAATAACTTTATTTCACACGTTATTCTACCAGGCTAGGATTCCCAGGAAACTCGGGGGGGCATTCATGCAGGTGACAATGAGTACTTAACTCACTGACTCACTGTGGTCATTAAAGATCCCATGAAACTTATCGTAAAGAGTAGGGGTTTCCCCGGTGTCCTGGCTAAACTCCCAACCTAGGCTCATTCAATCTGTCACCTAATCATCCCCCAGTTTAATTGGTTAAAAAAATTATTCTCTCCCTCTCCACCTCAGCTGATGTGTGGTGAGCATACTGGCGCAAAATGGCTGCCGTTGCATCACCCAGGTGGGTGCTACACATTGGTGGTGGTAGAGGCGAGTTTCCCCCTCATCATTGTAAAGCGCTTTGAGTATCTATAAAGGCGCTATATAAATGCCATGCATTATTATTATTATTAACAATGCGGGAGGGGGAGGAAATTAACATAGCTCATTTCCCAGGCCGTTCAGCACCTAAGTCTCTAATATGTTGGGGCATACAGATTCTACTTCAAAATGAAACATGTTGCTAAACACACTTTGAAATTACTAAAATCTAACAATTGTTTAAACAAACATACATTTGAAAGTCAGTGCATGTTTTAGATGGAAATATACATGAGACTTTAATCGATTAAGTTTTGTGGGTTTGAAGGTCAGGCAAAGTGGACAGTGATATAAATTGCAGCAGGTTGTGCATCTGTCAAGTTCTAAATTTGAATTGCCCTGGAGAATGGAATGATGCATCTGTAAAAAAAAAAAAAAGAAAAAAAAACATAACAGAATAAGTACAATAACATTTAAAATGGCTCTATTTAATACAGTACAATAACTTAATATGTTCGTACAAATAATGATTGCCAATAATAACAAGCAAACGTTAAAAGACCGACTTGAGAACAGAGAGCTGGCATCTAACTACAGTAGGCGGCTAACGTTACATACATAACGTTAACGTTACATTAGCAACACACATAAAACTGATATTAATTTTAGTGCTAATGTTTGTAAAACAAACAATATATAAAGTATGTCGTTACTTAACTGCCATTAGACAAACACTAATGGCTAGAAAGCTAGCTACTACTTAACGTTAGCTTACGTTAGCTAGTTACGTTACACATTAACATTATGATTCATGACTTATCATGATTGCAAACGTTTGCTGCGCTACAAATAAACATAGCAATGGAAAAAACAACATACAAGTTAGTAACATTAGTGCTAATTTGGTAACGTGAGCTAGCTAGCCAACTCCTAGTATTAAGTTGTTGTCTGCTGTTTAACGTTAACGTCATTGGTTCCAACAGTACATTGGCATCATTTACCTTGTTGGCAGATGTCGGCTCGTTGAAATCCACTTATTAGAAAAAAGAACAAACTTGCTTGGACAAATGAAGACACGTCCGGCTCGTTTAGTGTGTTCTGCAAACAGAATGGGGCAGTAACGAAAAGGTCCATGCACGTAGTCGGAAGTGACGCCAGGGCACATGACGCAACTTCCAGGTCCATGCTCAGGCCCCGAGGAGCCTGGCGGTGGACGTGGGGCTTCACGGTGGATGTCTGCAGCCAGACTCTTCTCGTTCAATTGTGAATGAGGTCGCCCACAATTTTATCCACAGCGTACACCTTTCCTTGTTTGATTTGGTTTTTGGAAATGGGAAAATGATGAAACTATAAGTTATAGTTTTGTATTATTATTTTCTTTTTACAATGCTGAATGCTGCTGTTTAAATAGTTTTAACTTTAAACCTGCTGGTCGCTTTAAGTCTACTGCAGTACCTGTTTTTTTTTTGTAGTGTTTGAATAAAGGGTGGCAGTCTTTCATAACCAACTGTTGTTATACTGGGGAGGTATTTGTTTGTTCTCCATTTGAGTGAGATGTTTTTAGGTGGCTAATAGGCTCTATGCACGACCACTTCCGTGTTTTGACCAAGGCCGCTTCTCCTCTTCCGGTCAGCGAGATCGAAGACGGCAGGATGGCAGAATCGTCGCGGTTCACCCGTTGTTTACTATAATTACCAAAACGTAACCGTCAATGATGTGCGGAGAATAGCCAGGATGTGCACTCAAACGCCGCAGAGCAAACTTGAGAAAGGTTTTTGTGTCTTCTTACCTCTGCAATTATGAAGGTATGTCACTAACGCTAGCTAACCTTAGCTAGCTAGTTGGGCTAGTTCTTTCCATTATCTGTCCATAACAGCTTGCTAAATTCCATATTACTGGGGCTTCCCATATCGTGAATCGTATCAATTTTGTATAATCACGTTAATAGTAATGTCCCCCATTGAATGTAAGTGTTTGTATTTTTGTCTTAAAGTGTCAGGTAAAAACAGGGCCACAAGTGAGATCTCCGTTAGAGCTCACTGCTACCGCTCTATGAGGAAAGCTGAGAAGCCGCACCAACTGAGAGTAGGACTGAGGATGGTACCCCAGTAATCCTACTGGGAGACTTCAACCTCCAACCAGACAGTGCCCAGCTATCCAGTGTCACCTCACTCCTCCAGTCCTTTGCCCTCACTCAGTCCCCATCGCCTGCCACCCACAATGGTGGTAACCAACTGGACCTTGTACTCACCAGGAGTTGCGCCACTTCTGAACTCACGGTGACCCCCCTCCACGTATCGGACCATTTCTTTATCTCATTTTCTCTCTCCTGCCCACTCTCCCTCAAATCCGCTAACAACCCACCCGCTGTTATGTTCAGGAGAAATCTCCGCACCCTCTCTCACACCTCTCTCACTACTTCTGCTCTCTCTGCACTTCCTCCTCCTGCTACCTTTGCTAAAATGCCCATTGATGTCGCCACCTCTGTGTTTAACTCATGCCTCTCTCAGTCTCTCAACTCACTATGCCCTCTTGTCTCCAAACCAGCCCGACTATCACCCCCTTCCCCGTGGCTGACGGATTCTTTCAGATCCAGCAGAACCATGCTACGAGCCGCTGAGAGAAAGTGGAGGAAATCCAGATCCCCAGATGACCTGGCCTCCTACCACACTCTGCTGGCAGCCTTCACAGCTGCAACTACATCAGCTAAAACTTCATTTTTCCAGTCGAAAATTGATACATGTCTATCTAACCCACGTAAACTCTTTTCCACCTTCTCCTCCCTGCTCACCCCCCCCTCCACCCCCTTCACCCTCCTCCCTCTCTGCAGATGACTTCCTGACCCACTTTGAGGGGAAGGTGGCTGCGATCCGGAACTCCTTCACGCATCCGGTGACACCCCACATCCCCCATACTGAACCCATCGCTACACTGTCGTCCTTCAAGACTCTGAAGGACTCTGAAGGACTCCGATGTGCTCGAGCTGGTGACGCGCCAGCGTGCAACCACCTGTCCACTAGACCCCATACCTTCAGCAGTCCTCCAGTCTATATCTGCTGGGCTCCTTCCATATCTGTCCTCCGTTATTAACACCTCCCTAATCTGTGGCCATGTTCCTGCTGCCTTTAAAACTGCCCGTGTAACCCCACTCCTTAAAAAACCTAGCTTAGATCCCGCTGATGTCAGGAACTACCGTCCTGTATCCCTCTTGCCCTTCCTGTCCAAAACAATTGAACGTGCTGTCCTTAACCAACTGTCTGTTTTTCTCCACCAGAACAACCTGCTTGACCCGTATCAGTCTGGCTTCAGAACCGGCCATTCCACCGAAACTGCTCTCCTGGCTGTGACTGAGGCACTCGCCACTGCTAGAGCCTCCTCCCTCCCTCTGTTCTGATTCTCCTTGACCTGTCTGCGGCATTCGACACGGTCAACCACAAACTCCTGATCTCCACACTCGCTGAGATGGGCATTTCTGGAACTGCCCTCTCTTGGTTTGTATCGTATCTCACTGATAGATCCTACCAAGTCTCCTGGAAGGGTTCTGTCTCTGCTCCCCGTCCCCTGTCTACAGGAGTCCCGCAGGGATCTGTACTGGGTCCTCTGCTGTTCTCTATGTATACTAAGTCTCTTGGCTCAGTAATCCATGCACATGGCTTCTCATACCATAGCTATGCTGACGATACTCAACTCTTCCTCTCTTTCCCTCCCTCTACCCCACAGGTTAAGGAGAGGATATCTGCTTGTCTGACTGACATCTCTGAGTGGATGGCTACCCATCACCTGAAGCTCAACCTTGACAAGACAGAGCTCCTCTTCATGCCGTACAAGACCTCCCCACTACATGACCTCTCCATCACCGTTGATGGGACCGTGGTGGCTGCCTCCCGCTCTGCAAGGAACCTGGGGGTGGTCCTGGACGACCGGCTGGACTTCAAAGAGCACATCAGGGTGACGGCACGGTCCTGCAGGTTCCTCCTGTACAACATCAGGAGGATTCGACCGTACCTGACCACCTACTCCACCCAGCTTCTTGTCCAGACCATGGTCACCTCACGCCTGGACTACTGCAACTCCCTGCTTGCAAGCCTACCGGCCTGCGCCATTCTGCCTCTTCAACTGATCCAGAATGCAGCTGCCCGGCTTGTGTTCAACCTCCCGAAATTTTCCCACGTAACCCCCCTGCTGAGGTCTCTCCACTGGCTGCCAGTTGCAGCCAGGATCAGGTTCAAAGTTCTGACCCTGGCCTACACTGCAGCCAATAGGACAGGCCCCGCCTACCTGCAGGACTTAATCCAGAACTATGTTCCTGCTCGACCACTTCGCTCTTCTACAGCAGGGCGACTGGCACTTCCCCCCCTCCGTGTCAAAGGCTCTCGCTTGTCCCGACTGCGGAGTTTTTCCACATTAGCACCTCAGTGGTGGAATGAACTTCCCATTCCCCTACGTTCTACTCCAACCCTGCCTGCATTCCGTCGAGGCCTGAAGACACACCTCTTCAGACTCCACCTTGACTGATATCCTCACCTAGGAATATCAGTTCCCTGTTCCCTGTGTTTTCCTGTCTGTTTATTATAGTTTATAATAGTATTTGGAATGGTTTATAATAGCATAGTTTATAATAGTATTTGAAATGGTTTATAACCGTATAGTTTATAATAGTATTTGGAATGAAGTGTGGTGTTGCTGATTTGCCCACAGCTTACTGTGAACTACAGTCAACGTTCATTGCTAGGGATAGCTGCTACATTATGCAAAGGATGTGCTTTGCCTTGTCTGTTCTGTAATGATGATGATGTCTCTGTACGCACTTACTGTACGTCGCTTTGGATAAAAGCGTCTGCTAAATAAATAAATGTAATGACTAGCAAAAGTGTCACGTGTCAGTAATATGGAATTTAGCAAGCTGTTATGGACAGATAATGGAAAGAGCAACTAGCTAGCTAAGGTTAGCTAGCGTTACTGACATACCTTCATAATTGCAGAGGTAAGAAGACACAAAAACCTTTCTCAAGTTAGCTCTGCGGCGTTTGAGTGCACATCCTGGCTATTCTCCGCACATCATTGACGGTTACTTTTGGTAATTCTAGTAAACAGCGGGTGAACCGCGACGATTCTGCCATCCTGCCGTCTTCGATCTCGCTGACCGGAAGAGGAGAAGCGGCCTTGGTCAAAACACGGAAGTGGTCGTGCATAGAGCCTATTGGTGCTTCCATATATGTTATTATTATTATTTGTTCAAGAGTAAAACAAAGTAGGCTATCGGAGTGATATTGGTATCGGCAGATAGCCAAAGCTGCGGTATCGGACGTGAAAAAGTATGGGGGGCCAACAGTGCCAAAATTCTGTCGTCTGCGAGTGCGAGTGTGACTGCGAATGCAATTACCTTATACTGTGCGCTTAATTGGTCACATCATCTCACTCGCATGTTTACTCGTGTGACTCATCCGCACTAGCACTGGCACTCGCAGTTGCATTCGCGTTGGCAGTCGCATTGGCATTCGCAGTCGCACTGGCACTCGCATTCGCACTGGCACTCGCAGTCGCATTCGCACTTACATTTTATGACTGTAGTTAGTAGCCTACTAATTGTTAGCTTGCTGATCTAGCTAGCATGCCAGACGGTTAGGTAACGTTAAGAAGATCAGTATGCTACTTTGCTGAATAAAATACAGTATGGCTAGGCTACTGAATCAGTTCACTAACCTTAGCTAAATAGTTTGCAAGTTTGATCTTTGATTAGCTCGGGTAGCCTACTATAGCCTATCTAGCTATCTGATCAGCTAAATTAGGCTAAATATATAAATTTTTATTAAAAGACGAAGATTTTGTTTTCCTGGAAGGTAAATGCCACGAAAATCGAGCACTTCAAATGAGAAAATAGGCTATCTGTACGGACAGTGTGTCATGGTCTGCAGGCTTATTTTCCGTTTTTACTTGCTCGTTCCCTTTAAGCGCCTTCACTACGTCTTTTTTCTGTTTCATTGTCCGTGTCGGGTTTTCCTTTAATTTCGCTACTCAGTGATTGCACCTGTTCGGCTCTTCAGCTGCCTATTTAAACTCAGCGTCCTCCTTTTCCGGCGCTTCCATGTTATCTTGTATTTCTGGTAGCCGGTAAGGTATAGGACTGGGAGACTTAGTAAGTCCCATTAGTAAGTTAGTTAGTAAGATCTTCTTTTCCTGCTACTCTACTCTCTATCCTATCTTTCGCCTTATTTTCTTCTGCTTTAATCAGTTCCTCTCGTTGGTCTAGCTCGTCACCATTGAGCTAGAGAGGTTCTGCTTTTCCAGCTATCTATCTTTTCCTTTTCTCCTACACTCAAGCCTATGAGTGCTACTCACCCTAAGTTTTAGGGTTACTATCAGTTATTTCGTTTTCCTTTAATTTCTCCTCCGTTTTTGGAGGTTTACAAGCCTCGCTTGTTATTTTTGTTTATTTACTCGAAGTTACGAGTTCCTCGTCCTTTTGTCGGGGAGACTTTTACGTTTTCCAGTCTCTACCCTTATATCTCTGTCTGAGAGAGAGAGGGGGCTTTCTGTTCTCGTCTTTTGTGTTTTCTCTGTTCCCTTTCCCCTACGGAATATTTTCCGTTTTGTGGTGTCACGTGTGACACTTTTAGAGACCCCGTCTATCGCCCCTGGTCCTCCATAATATTCTCCGTGTCTCAGGACACAGGAAAACCCCTTACAGAACATGGAAGCCACAGGGGAGGTTCCAGCGATAGATATTAGCGTTATATTGGCCAATCAGGGGGCTGCCCTTTCTGCCCATGAGGAGGGTATTCGTGCGCTACAGGTCTCACAGCAGGCTCTACTTGACCAGTTGCGTCTCCAAGCAGACGCCTTGCGGGATATGTCCGAAAGCCTCCGGGCATTGACATTTCGGGCGGTTCCGCCTCCAGTTGCACAAGCACCCACACATCCCAGTTCACCCCCCTCTCTTCCAGCTGATGCTAAAGAGCCGAAACTTCAGCTTCCGTTTCGGTATAGCGGGGAGCCGGGGAAGTGCCAGGGGTTTTTGACCCAGTGTCAAATTTTTTTTAAAGCTCAGCCCACCCGCTTCTATACCCAAGAGGCTCGGGTTGCCTTTATTCTGTCTCTATTAACGGGAACCGCTCTCGCGTGGGCCGACCCACTTATAAGAGCCAATTCTCCCATCATGAACCACACGGATCGGCTTATGGCGGAGATGGTGTCAGTCTTTGACCATGACGTTTCTGGCCCGGAAGCGGCCATGCGACTGACCCGTCTCCGACAAGGCACCGATACTGTGGCCGCATTTTCCATCACGTTTCGTGCACTGGCGGGGGAGACGGGGTGGGCCGATGGCCCCCTTAGCACCCTTTTTCTGAACGCTTTGTCTGAACCCATTAAAGACGCGTTAGCAGTGCTCGAACCGCCCGCCACATTCGGTGCCTTAGTTTCCACAGCCATCCGTGTGGATAACCGCATTCGAGAGAGAGAGCGAGAGAGGTTGGCAACGAGTTTTAGAATTCACCCAGCTCGCTATTCCCATCCCTCCACGTCTAATCCCACCCGTACTCCTCCACTACCCTCTCTTAATTTAGAAGAGCCTATGCAGGTAGATTGGGCAGCTATGCGTGGCACAGGGGGTGCTAGACCTCGGGAGGTTCGGTGTCAATATTGCAAGAAGCAGGGGCATTTAAAGGAGCAGTGTCCTAAGCTGCTGGGAAAAGAGTGGTCTCGCTAGGGGAACCGAGGTTCCTAGCGAGACTTCATAATATTCACCCTCGGACTCTTCTTCCCGTCCAACTGCTCTGGAAAGAGTGTTATTACAATTGCGACGCTTTTATTGATTCTGGAGCAGTCGAGTGCCTTATGGATGCTAAGTGGGCAAAGATCCATAAAATTCCCACGCATTCTCTTTCGCATCCTCGGTTAGTTACAGCTCTGGACGGTCGTCCGTTGGGTACAGGTACCATCTCACGAGTTACTACCATGCTTCACATGCGCATCTCTTACAAAAATCATACGGAGAGAATCCAATTTTTTTTGGTTGACTCTCCTGCATTCCCTCTCGTTTTAGGTCACTCCTGGCTAACTCGCCATTGCCCTTATATCAATTGGGGAGGACACGGTCCTATTATTCGCCAGTGGGGTTCCCAATGTAAATCTCATTGCTCACTTCCTAGGGCTCGCAGTGTTGAGAGTGAGTCCAACGTTTATAATGAACTTAGTTCGGATAGCGATGAGGAGGGGGACAGTGTTTCTTTTAATCAGGATAGCTCTCCTGTTTTCTCAGAGAATGAAAAGGAAAGTCTAGCCTGGGACCATTCAGCTGACCAGCCCTTTTTGTGGGAGGGGCAAACATCTGAGTCAGATATTGACTGGGACATATCACACGACTCTGCATCGGACATCGAGAGCACCAAAGTGGGGGGTGCGCTCGAATTTCCCTTGCCTGTTAATGTTCCTGATCAATACTTCGATCTCGCTGAGGTTTTCAGTAAGCAGCGCGCTACTTCGCTACCACCACACAGGTCATATGACTGTGCAATAGAGCTCTACCCAGGCACAGTTCCCTCCCGCGGGTCTCTCTACTCGCTGCTGTCCGCCCCGGAGAGCGCGGCTATGCGAGAGTACATTGAAGAGTCCTTGTCTAACGGGTTTATTAGACCTTCCACTTCGCCGGCGGGGGCGGGGGTTTTTTTTGTTAAGAAGAAAGACGGGGGACTTAGACCATGCATTGACTATCGGTCTCTTAATGATATCACTATTAAGAACAGGTATCCTCTTCCTCTTATGAACTCCGCGTTCGAACGTCTCCAAGGTGCGTCGGTTTTTACTAAGCTCGACCTGCGCAATGCTTATAACCTTGTTCGCATACGCGAGGGTGACGAATGGAAAACGGCTTTTAACACTCACAGCGGCCACTACGAATACCTGGTCATGCCATTCGGGCTCACTTGCGCCCCCTCTGTTTTCCAGGCGCTAGTAAACGACGTGCTTAGGGAAATGTTAGAAAAGTTCGTCTTCGTTTATCTTGACGATATTTTAATTTTTTCTTCCAATCTCTCTACACACGTCGGTCATGTCAGACAGGTTCTGTCAGCTCTTCTTAAAGCTCATTTATTTGTGAAAGCAGAGAAGTGTGTTTTTCATTCCAATTCAGTTTCGTTTCTGGGATTTATTGTTGCTGAGGGCAAGGTACAGATGGATCCGGAAAAAGTTTCCGCAGTAAAGAACTGGCCCACTCCGTCTTCCCTAAAGCAAGTTCAGCGGTTTTTGGGGTTTGCTAATTTTTATCGGCGGTTTATCCGCAACTTCAGTGCGGTCGCGGCTCCTATTACAGCGCTCACCAAGAAAACACTCCCCGGTTCTTTTCAATGGAACTCCAGGGCAGAGGCAGCATTTTTGGAGTTAAAGAACAGATTTAGCTCCGAGCCTATACTCATAACTCCCAACCCCTCCCTCCCCTTTGTGGTTGAGGTGGACGCTTCTGAACTAGGTGTCGGAGCCATTCTTTCCCAGCACTCCCCGCTTGATCACAAAATGCACCCCTGCGCGTATTTTTCTCGTGCATTAACACAGGCAGAGAGGAATTACGACGTAGGGGACCGGGAGTTGCTAGCTGTAAAATTAGCACTCGAGGAGTGGCGTCACTGGCTCGAGGGATCTGAGCATCCGTTCACTGTATGGACGGATCATAAAAACCTTGAATACGTTCAGCGGGCTAAAAGACGGAATTCACGGCAAGCTCGGTGGGCGTTATTTTTTTTAAGATTTAACTTTCTTATTACGTATAGGCCCGGTTCCAAGAACGTAAAGCCGGATGCCTTGTCGCGGATTTACGACCGTACTGACATGGACTCCATCCCTGAACCCATCATTCCCGCTGACCTTATCGTGGCCCCGGTTATATGGCAGATTGAGGCAGCGGTGCAGAAGGCTCTGCGCTCTGATCCGGGTCCAGGTGGGGGTCCACCCCACTGCCTGTTTGTTCCCCCCCGGGTCAGGGCTCGGGTTCTCCAGTGGGGCCACGCCTCTCAGTTGACTGGTCACCCTGGCGTCCATCGCACTAGGGATTTCTTATCCCGTCGCTTTTGGTGGCCTAGCCTCGAGAGAGACGTGCGTTCTTTTGTCGCAGCTTGTCCGGTGTGTGCTCGTGGCAAGGTCTCTCACCTCCCTCCTGCGGGTCTTCTTCGGCCTTTACCTATTCCCAGCCGCCCCTGGAGTCACATAGCACTAGACTTCGTCACTGGTTTGCCCCCCTCCCTGGGCAACACTGTGATTTTAGTGGTGGTGGATCGGTTTTCCAAGGCGGCCCATTTTATTGCACTGCCTAAGCTGCCTTCAGCACCTGAGACAGCGCAGCTCATTATAGACCACGTGTTCCGGGCGCACGGTCTACCTACGGACGTGGTGTCTGACCGCGGTCCCCAGTTTACTGCTAAATTCTGGCGCGCTTTCTGCTCGTTATTAGGGGCTTCGGTCAGTCTGTCCTCCGGGTTTCACCCGGAGACCAACGGGCAGACAGAGCGGACCAATCAGACATTGGAGAACACCCTTCGCTGTTTGGCCGCGTCCAATCCCACTGCCTGGAGTCGCCACCCTCGCCTGGGCGGAGTACGCGCATAACACCCTCCGCAGCACCTCCACCGGTCTCTCCCCCTTTGAAGCTCAGCTGGGATACCAACCCCCTCTTTTTCCAGAGCTGGAGAGGGAGGTAGAGGTACCTTCCGCTGGGGCATTCATTCGGAGGTGTCGATCGGTCTGGAGGCGTGTGCGTGCTTCTCTTCTACGCGCTTCTTCAAAGCAAAAAGAGGCGGCAGATAGACACCGTCGGCCAGCTCCGTCCTATAGGATTGGACAACGGGTGTGGCTTGCTACTCGGGATCTGCCCTTGCGGGTTGAGTCCCGCAAGCTCGCTCCTCGTTTCGTGGGCCCCTTCAAAATTATTAAAAAGATCAACCGAGTTACCGTTCGACTGCAACTTCCGCGCTCCATGCGCATCCACCCCACATTTCACGTCTCTCGCCTTAAACCGGTGCTTGTTAGCCCCTTCGCTCCTGTGGACAAGCCACCTCCGCCCCCCCGATTCGTGGAGGGAGGTCCGGTTTATACTGTTCGCCGCATTTTGGCCGAGAGACGCGTGGGCAGAGGGTTCCAGTTTCTTGTGGACTGGGAAGGATATGGTCCGGAGGAGCGTTGTTGGGTTCCGTCCAGGAATGTATTAGACCCTCAACTCATCAGGGACTTCCGCAAGGATAAGCCTGAGGGATCGTCTGGGGTCGTCCCTTAGAGGGGGGGTCCTGTCATGGTCTGCAGGCTTATTTTCCGTTTTTACTTGCTCGTTCCCTTTAAGCGCCTTCACTACGTCTTTTTTCTGTTTCATTGTCCGTGTCGGGTTTTCCTTTAATTTCGCTACTCAGTGATTGCACCTGTTCGGCTCTTCAGCTGCCTATTTAAACTCAGCGTCCTCCTTTTCCGGCGCTTCCATGTTATCTTGTATTTCTGGTAGCCGGTAAGGTATAGGACTGGGAGACTTAGTAAGTCCCATTAGTAAGTTAGTTAGTAAGATCTTCTTTTCCTGCTACTCTACTCTCTATCCTATCTTTCGCCTTATTTTCTTCTGCTTTAATCAGTTCCTCTCGTTGGTCTAGCTCGTCACCATTGAGCTAGAGAGGTTCTGCTTTTCCAGCTATCAGTCTATCTTTTCCTTCTCTCCTACACTCAAGCCTATGAGTGCCACTCACCCTAAGTTTTAGGGTTACTATCAGTTATTTCGTTTTCCTTTAATTTCTCCTCCGTTTTTGGAGGTTTACAAGCCTCGCTTGTTATTTTTGTTTATTTACTCGAAGTTACGAGTTCCTCGTCCTTTTGTCGGGGAGACTTTTACGTTTTCCAGTCTCTACCCTTATATCTCTGTCTGAGAGAGAGAGGGGGCTTTCTGTTCTCGTCTTTTGTGTTTTCTCTGTTCCCTTTCCCCTACGGAATATTTTCCGTTTTGTGGTGTCACGTGTGACACTTTTAGAGACCCCGTCTATCGCCCCTGGTCCTCCATAATATTCTCCGTGTCTCAGGACACAGGAAAACCCCTTACACAGTGACACAAAATGGTCCAATCATCCACCAAAAGAAGGAAGATATTAGTCGGAAATCACGAAAGGAGAAGGAAGAGTCGCAAAGAAAGTAATAATGCAGAGCGTGCACGCGGGGGGTTGTCAAATTCTGACAGGCAGTCAGATTCCGGCACGGGAGCCATAAAAGCAGTAGCAGAATGCTTGACTTCCAGTAATGGTGAACTCGTGCAAGCTTTTCATAGACCACGTCAAATTCTTCGAATGTGACATTACTACAAGGAAATCCATAAGACGTGCAACCTGACAGTAAAACAAAAAAATATATATAATAATCGTCTTCTGGCAAATGCGGACGAGCGAATGGTTGGATCAGTTCCCTTACAAATGTTCTCATCTGCTCCATTAAACTGAAATTGCATATTAATTAAACTTAATATATTTATCTAAGCAACAGAAATAGGCTAATCATTTTGGGCTGATCACTAGATAGACTAGTACCCGAGCTGATCAAAGATCACGCAAACTTGCAAACTATTTAGCTGAGGTTAGTGAACTTATTCAGTAGCCCAGCCAACATATACTGTATTTTATTCAGCAAAGTAGCCTATATTGATCTTCGTAACGTTACCTAGCCGTCTGAGAAAATGAAAAATTACACTCAGAAAATGTAAAGGCCATGGGGTGCTATTACTCTGAAACATGTAGCCTAGGTTCATGTTTTCAGGACGTTACATTTTAAATCTTCCATTTCTGCCAATTGCGATATTTCTCTGTATCTTCCTTCATTAAATAGGCTCGCCTACTCTAGCCTACTCTATGGCCGCGTTTGACATTTCTCTGTTGTTCTAGGGATTGTATCGCCACCCTGTGGATTTAAATGCTAACTGCAGTGGTATCGACGTGCGAGTGCGAGTATATTTTCTATACTTGAAGTACACTTTTTAAAAGTACATTTTAAACACACTTCAAATTAAGTACAAAAAGGATATATTTATTTATAATATTTTTATTACACTAAAGTATACTACTTTTTCACCTAGGAATCCTCATCATTTTACCTGCAAAAAAAAAGATTGCATTATGTGTTGATGCGTTTAACCATCATTTTCTTGCAGCGTGGCCATCTTTTTTTGAGAGGGAATGTAAAATTAATGTTGGCATCTTAGATCTGTCTGAGCCTACATCTGAAGCAACCCTGCTCCTAATATTGCTGTTCCTATGAACAGAGTTGCCACCTTCTTTTTCTCCATTCATTTTGGGCGAGGTACTTGACTCATATTTTTAATCTCACTATTCTCTCAGGGGTCATCCCTAAAGTATGTAAAGTGGCGCATGTGCTACCACTACATATGGGTGGTGATCCTATAGCGGCCTTAATCATTTCTGGAATCCCTTATTAACAAGCAGCTTAAAGCTTTTCTTACAAGGTACACCATACTGAGCAATCGCCAATCAGGATTTAGAGCTGATCATAGTAGAATTTCCGCTACAATTCTTGTGTTAAATGACATAGTGACCTCTCTAGATAATAGGCAACATTGTGTTGCTCTTTTTAAAGAATTTGATACAGTCGATCATTCCACATTGTTGCATAGGCTAACCTCTATAGTTAGGCTACTGATCATGTTCTGATTAAGTTTCTTAATATAACTATAGATGGCCCTTACGGTTTGATTTTAGTTTTTTGTTTCCTTCCTTTCTACTGTACCACAAGCTGTCAACAATCTGCAGATCGCCTTCAATCCTTTGCAAAAGGCATTTTAGATCTGAAACTTCTCTTAAAGAGAAGAATAAATACATGTTACTTACCAGATCTAATATGATCTCACATTATACATATCTAGGTATTTGGATTGACAGAAACTGGGGCACAAAACATTTTAAGGCTAAAAGTAGCTCCTAACTTTCTGATGCAGGAGAAACTCGTAAGAATAATGGGCATGTCAGTCCTAACTTTAGGTCTTTAGTTTTTGGTCTAAGAGTAATTCACAGTGCATTTTAGCTCTAGAACCAGCTCCTAAATCTGCGAGTTAAGTTAGAGTTTAATAGGCTGTTTAAATGCATATCTGCTAATTATTTTACGAGGTGCCAGACATGTAAGAGGCTGACAATTAGCCGAATTTATACTTGACTAGTCAGTATTATTATTTTTGGTGTCATGTTAAATCAGGGACACCTACATTTTTATTTAAATATCTTTATTTGAATATGGAAACATTGGTCCTCATTCATGAATCTTTCCTAACTATGCACATTTACATTTACGAAACGAGTTGGTACGAAAAATTTCATGCGCTGGATTTGTCAAACCGTGTGGGAAAGGCAGACTTTTTTGTATTCACGTACGAAGCGCGTCCACGTTATTTTGTGATTAGCATAAATCCACGCCCATGAATTGCCTTATATGGAGGCTGTAACTGTCATGGTTTTGACCCTGTTTGCCTATGCGGTCGTTCTCCTTGGTGGCCACGCGAGGGCGCTGCCCTTTTGGTAGATGCTTGCTCCGCCCTGCTGAGTTGTCGGAGCTTCGGTTAAGCGTTTACACCTGTTGCGTGGTCACCTGAGAGTTATATAAGCCTACTGTTTCCTTCTTTCGGGGCTTCGACATTAATTGTTAATTGTTAATTGTTATGTATTGTGGTGTTATGTTTGGCTGTGAGTTCCCGTACCATTTTGGCTACTTGCCTATTTTTTACGTCTCTTTAGAGAGGCAGGGCTTATTTCTTGCTGGCTTGGTAGTTGATTATCTCGTAGAAGTTTGGGACCGTAAATCTCTGCTCTATTTTGCCTTTTTTAGTGCTTTTTCTCCGTGTATGGAGTTTTGGGCGATTCTGTTCGGAACAGTAGTTCTGTTCGCCTTTCGGCACATGTCTTCCCATGGGGAGATCGGGCGTTACGCTTCTGCTAGGTTACTTAGCTTGTAGAAGTGTAGAGTAGCCTAGCTGTTATTTGTTCCTCTTCGCTTGTTATTTGGTTTTCTTACTGAGAGACCTGGCGTTTTGCTTCTACTCAATTCCGTGTTACTGTGAGCCAGTAGGCTAAGTAGCTTCGGTACGTTTATTCCCTGTTGTCTCCTTCTCGTGGACTAGCTACGTTCCCCTTTGTTGTGACTCAGGGTTTTTATTTATATTGAGGCTGTCGTGCTATTTTGCGTTGGTGTTTTGTTGCAGCCGTCCTATACTCCCTAACTACCTGCGGGACGATTTTGTTTGGAACTGTTCTGTTTTCGTTCTCCGGGTGTTAGCCTCCTAGTTATATGGAGCTTGGGCTATGTTGTGGACGTGTTTGTGTTTGACTGCGTGTTTTTTTTAAAAATAGCCTCGGAGCGTTAAATCTCAGTTCCTGTTCGCCTCGTTACATTTCACCTTACTGAGAGGTTAGGGCGGTTGTTCCAGTTTAAGCTCGCGTTAGTCTATGGATAGTAAAGTTATGGGCTGACGGTGCTCCGTCGGCTCACCTGTAAAATGTTTCTCTCTCCTGGGAGATCGGGTGTTTACCCCTTGTTTTATGCATTGGACTGCGAGCCTATTAATATCGCCATGGAACGTTAAATCTGTTCCTGTTCGCCTCGTTATTTTCCTCATCATAGAGAGGCAGGGCGTGTATTTTCAATGAATCTCGCATTGGTCTAGCCGGTAAATGTCTGGTACTGCCTGTCCGTTTCGTTCCTTTTGGCACCTATCTCCGTACATGGAGTTTGACGATTCTGTTCGGAACTATGGTCCGGTTTCGTCTTTGTGCATGTCTTCCTATAGGGAGGATTGGGCGATGTTGTGGACACGTTTGTGTGTGACCGCGAGTCTGAGATTAGCCTGGAAACGTTGGATCTGTTTCCTTTCGCCTCCTCTTACTATTGTATTATTTTGCAGTGTTTGTGTTTTATGTTTGTCTTTACGCTACTCGCCCGTTCTTATTTTGTCTCGTTACCGAGACAGGGCGCGTATTATTTCTGGCTGTTCTTATCCCTGTCCTTACGCTCTACTTGGCGTTTGACAGTTAGCCGGTTAGTAGCGTCTGTAGTGGTTTGTTGTTCCTTGTCTTGTCTCCTCCCTTATCTGCGGGTATCCCGCCTTAGTGGCCTGTAAGGGCTTAATGATTCCCCTTGCTGCGTTTGGCTCCTCCTTCCTCACACGTCACGCCCCATCACAGTAACTTCCATTTAAAGGTCCAAACCTCGTCAAAATGGCCCAGAAAAAGCAAAGGAAAAAATTATTCCGACACTGAAATCGAAGTTTTATTAGCAGATGTTCAGTCAAGGAAAACTAAATAGTTTAGTATTGTCAGTATACCAGTGTCATGAACTGGGAAAGTAAAGGCCTAGCAGGAGATACCATGTACCATCAATGCAGGATCAACCCTCACACGAACTGTTAAAAGTAGTAGGCTAAAATAAAAAATGAAAACGTTCACTGGGGTGTGCAGTCTATGGCACCGATAACATTGGACAGGTTGGCAATTTCATAAAAACCCCGCTTTACCTCCACCTGGTTTTGCATCTTGTAGGGGAACTGGATGTACGCTGGCACTAGCTGGATTAAGCTGTTGACCACAACTGCAACCCTGGCTACAGACATGTCTGCCACTTTAAAGCAAATTTCGTTCATTGGTTAAATGTGTGTTTTAATTAGCATAGCCTGTGTAAGGTCATGTAGAATTTACATTTTTTCCAATTGAGAAAGAATTGTAGGCTACTGGGAGCATTAATTAGCCTATGTTATGGGTCTCATTAAACAGCTTCATAGCCTACAATTGATTAATAGGTGTGATCTAAAGTGTTTGCTTTTTACAATTGTAATTTATTACATTTGCAATGTGTATTTCAAAGGCCATATTTAGTCTTGTGAATTTAACAGAAAATAAATATAACTTAATATTCTAATTATCACTCAGAAGCTACATTTACCGGCATACTGAATTTACAAACGCGGTACTATACGCCTGGTCCTCCTGTACACCTGGTCCTCCGCATGTGTAAAATTTGTTAGTAAAAATCTCAGATACGAAAACGTTGACAAATGCCAAAATACAGCCGAATTTGCTAATACGAATGATTTACATACAAATTTGTTCTGCTCGCATTTCATGAATGAGGCCCATTATTTGTACCTCCCGTTAGGCCTACAGTATACGTCTGATGAATTCACCGACACAAACCCGTCCCCATCGCTGTGCATAGTCGGTTAAGTTTGCTCATGAAACACAATGTGATCCATATAGCACAGTTTCCCATTAATGTATTAAAATGTGGTGGCCCGCCACAGTTTAATTTCAACCGCCAGTTGCAAATTGTTTTTTTTTAAAACCCTAATTTGAAATTGTAGGCTTATGTGCGTAGCGTAGCCACGTCGCTTCAAAAAGACCCTCTCTTCACCCGCCTCCCCCTGCTTACACACAAAACCCGCCGCACACAGAGGCTGCATCTCCTCACGAGTTGTTTGCGAAAGTTAAACCCTCTGTGGTACACGATTATGGATACATACTGTTTCTGTGATGGGTCGGGTTCGGAGGACCAGACGCGACTGGAAGGGGATCTGAAAGTTGTCCCACGAAGCGTGAGAATCAACCACTAAAAAAGGGTGAAGGGAGTCCGTGAACGGAGCAGAGAGAAATAAACAGAAAGGCAATATAACTCCCGGCGTACAGCCAAAATATAGCAACCCAGATAAGTGGGCGAGAACTCGTAGATTTTGAGCAGAGAAAACAAACAATAAGGGAAAAGAATCCTGGCATAAGCCAAACCAATAACAACCCAAAAAACAGGGCGAAGCTCATAGACTCGAGCAGAGAATAGAAAAGAAAAGAATTGGCCTCTAGCTCAATAACTATCAAAGAGCTAAAATAAAAGGCAAACGGAAACGAGGCGAAACCGAGGTTACTGTCTAGTAGCGAGACAGGAAAAGAAAACCAAGGAAGGAAATAGTGTGTGAAGGAGAACAAAGACCTAAGAACTAACTTCTCGACCACTCTACAGGCAAGTCCTGCGTGTTCTTTTGAAACTCAAAAGGACAAGTGGTCGCCTGAATTCCTATACCGCGTTACCTGGCTTAGCGTGGCAAAAATGACACAAAAGCCCCGAACAAGGAGTAAACGGAGCTTAAGTAGGGTAGAGCGCACCTGAAGGAAATAATTAATTAGTCCCGAAGAACAAGAACTAAAGCCGGGAGCACCCTCTCGCGGCCCCGAGAGGCAATGCCCGAAAAAAAGAAACTGAACAGGCAGAAAACCATGACAGTTTCAGCATTAAGCTAGCCAAGCTCTCGACTGTGTTACGATATTAATTTGTCATCAGCTAACGTAACAAGGTTATAAGATAGCTTACATTATTATTATTATTATTTTTTTACAACTAATGTTATCTCGTGAGCTAACCTGAAAATAAAAACAAAATAATATACCCTAGTTCATGTATCTTGTATGTCGTGGAAGATAATACTGACATTATTCAAGGGAGATATCAGCATGATGTAACAGAACGCAACTTGCTGTGTTCCCCAGTTTCCCTCACCGAGATATAGTTTCCCTTCAGTGCAGGCTCTCTGTTTTTTTTTTGTTGTTTTTTTTTAAACAATCTCTGTCTGGTGTCGCCCAGCTCGTTCGGCTTCTATGTCATACAACAGGATCTATTTTTTAAAAATGACTTTACTACGAAAAGACAGAGAGAAAAGGAAGAACCAACAGAGGTAGCAAGATTTAATAGCAAGCCAATCAGATTCAGAGGCTTTCTTGTCAATAAACAAGTATTCAACTTGTTTTTATTCTAGTTTTCAATTCCACTTAAGACCGGGTTGAGCTTTGGACTAGAACAGGTTTTCCTGCCTGAGAGAATATTGGGTCAACATTCTATTCCACGTGCGTTGCAAAACCAACGTACGTATAACCAACATGCGCTGCAAAAATGTTTGTGGTGTGATCATATTACATCAGATACCTAAACTTTATATATATATATTGTAAACAGGATAACTGGGGTTTTCAATTGATATAAAAAACAATAGGATTACTTTATAGCAATATCATCAATTATGGAAAGACATTCACTAACTAAATTTATAAAATGTTCTTAATGGCTATTTTCTAATGAGAAAACTACTGTTTTACCCATTTTCAAGAGGGAAACTTACAGTGTATGATATCTTCACCACTGTGTGAATGATATAGAATAGGAATCAGAATAGATGTTTCTTCTACTGCTCAAAAGTTATAACCACTTCAGTGATGGGTAAGAAAAGGCAAAAAAAAAACGCTTTAGAATGTTAGGTTCATTGAAAATATGACATGCGTATGCAAAACTGTTTGTGGTGTGATCATATTATGTCACACCCCTAAAGATAATATACCATTTTAAGGATAACTGGAGCTTTCCATTTATATACAATAATATGCTTACTTTAACACAAAATCATCAATTATTAAAATTCCCAAAATACATTTTTTTAAAACTTTCTAAATGGCTATTCTCCATGATTGGAAAAACTAGGCCTGCCTTTAAAAGTATTGATATCAAAATGTGGCCAAGTTACAACTAACAATATTGCCTATCGTAGCTCACACTGAATAAACTAGCTCGATTACCAAGCAATCACAATTCTCTTTTAACAACACTCTCTCCAACAACGCATTTCCCTCTCGGTACTTTGCCCTCAGGTAATCTTTTTATTGCTGCCGGAACTCCAAATAAGGATCGTGGATGTAGCCAGCGTGCTCTGATGTACCTGCTCTCAACGACCAGCCCCCGGACCTCCTCCGGCCAGCTGCCACAATATATATATATACAGGGGCGCACTAGCTGGGGGAAAGGTGGACCTGATTACCCAGGGCCCCAGCAGGGAGAGGGGCCCTTGAAAATCCTGGAATTAAAGTTTTGTTTTGTTTGTAATGTTCTTTATTTCGAATGAATTAGTGTCATAACTTATTTAAGTTTGTTGATTACATGTTACATCAATTGAGAGAATGAACTTTTGTGCCACAGTTCTGCCAAAATATTGGAAGATCTGTGAGACCCCTCTTTGGCGCAAAATGGTTTAGTCCGCCCACAGACTCTCCAAAGGCGCGCACATAGAAATATATATTAACGTTCTATGGGCGCGCAGTTACGAGAAGCAAGAGAAACGTGATCGCTGATGTCCTACCGGCTACCGCCACCATGTCATTCCCTAAAGTTAAATCGGGGTATCAAAAAAGAATAGAGATAGAGCAAAGAGAAAGGAAGCAGAATGAGGGGAAAAAGCTTTTGACTGATTTTTTTCCAAAGAAAGGTGAACAGAGTTTGTGTAGGAAACAGGGAAAAAAAGCAGTGTAGCTCTGGTTTGTGACGTTATCTTGCTAGCCATAAGTATCTAACTTGCTAGCTAGTTATTATCCTAGTCTAGCATGCAGTGCAGTGCCAGTTTGTCAGTTGCTGATTGCCAGCTACTATATTAAATTTAGCTCTAGCTATATCTGTCAACATTAACAAGCAACGCTTGGCCATCAGTTTCAGAAACAGACAGTGGAGCAGTGGCCAATCCTGATGGTACTGAGGAGGATATGAGACAAGGTGAGATCACTGGCAACTTGCGAGTGCTAGCTAGCTAGTGCTAATACTGCTAGCTAACACTACAGAAATACAGCTCTCCGGTGGACACACAGACAGTCTATGTTGACTAGGTATTTGTTACTTGAATAGCTTCATTATTAATTAAATCCCCTAAACACTGGAATGTTGTCATAGAAAATAATTATTATACTAGACTTCTTCTACTGTCTAGATTAATCTAGACTGACCGTCAGATTTTAGACAGTAACGTTAGGTGTCAAGCGCCCTCTTGTGGCTATAAACAGCACTGACCGGCTCTGATAATACAGGCATTATATGCGTCATTTTCTATGTAAAATATAATTATAATAATAATCTATTACAGTCGATTTTCAGACAGTTTCTAAGAGAGAAATTCTAATATCATCCCTGAGCTCAGTTGACAGCCTTAGAGGTTATAGCAACACAAAAATGAGCCTGCTTTAAAAAATACTATAACTGTTAACATTAACAAGCTTGGTCATCAGTTTCAGAAACATGCAGGGAAATTTGTATTGCTTTGCGAATTTTCTGCACACTTCCTGTCACAGTTGCTGGGGGTGAACGGGCTTTCAGCAAGTTGAAACTGGTTAAGAACTACCTCAGATCAACAATGTCCCAGGATAGACTTAATAGTCTTGCCATTTTGTCAATTGAGAGCCAAGTAGCCAAAGAATTGGACTTTAGAGACATTATCAGTGATTTTGCAAACAAAAAGAGCCGCCAGTGGGCATTTACTGGGACATAATTTACGTCCCAACATCACGTGTCAGCAGGGCTTGACTTTTTTTCCCCCACTGTTTTTCCCCCTTTTATTTTGTGTATTTGTGTACAGTTGTTGGCTCCTATTTGTTGTATATAAATGTTCTAAATAAATGTTCTATATCAAAATATGCATGAGAGTCATGGATCAAAAGAGGAAGGGGGCCCACAGAGATTGTTAATTTATAGGGCCCAGAATTTGGTGGCACGCCCCTGTATATATATATAGGCTATATTTAATGCCTGAGACGCCGGGGGGCTTGCCTCTGTTGACGGCTGCCGTTTCGCCGTGAGAGTGATAGAGAACGTAAGAGAGAGACAGAGACAGAGATAGTGTATTTTATTATATGTGAAGTAGGCTATTCCAAAGTTTGAGGAAAGTAGGGCTGACTAGTCAACACGTAGCAGTAGGCTAGCTAGCAAACACACACACACGGGCGCGCACACACACGTGCAGCCAGCTAATGCAATGCTACAGATGTTTCGCTGAATCGCAGCTATAACAACTAGGCTAGATGCAACATGTAATCAATCTATTTAAAATCGAATCTCCCAGACAGAGACTCTCGCCACTATCCTCAACTCACTGAGTAAGCTAGGCTAGTGAATATTATATCCTAAGCAATGCGTAACAGTTAGTTATCAAGAAGAGACAGCAAAGAAACTGACATGCAATAGCCTATATATTAATAGCTACACATTAATTTAGCAGTCTTTTAAACCTTGAATAATGTGGTAGCCTATGCCCCAAACTTGACATTCTTGGAAAGATTCCACGACTTGGCAACTTTCAACTCGGGAGTTAGACCACAGAAACAAGAAGTTGTTATATCAGGGAAATGTACCATCCTTCTCTCACACCCCTGCTAGAACAATTTCTACAGCTTCTGCTATCATGTCTTAGATAAATTAAGAATATCAATGTACATTACAACACTTCAGATAAAAATTATATTTATTTTGGGTTCTCCTACATTAGTCGTACCATATCATGAAACAGTTTTACAAACTATCAACTATCTTTCTCGTAACAGAGACTCCGTATGAGACGGGGTGCAGGTCTGTGCGCTAAGCATCTCACCGCGGTTGCTCAATCTACTCACCGTTTGTGTGACCGGTGCCTGGAGGCATGTTAGTAATAGTTAGACAATTAGTGTATTCCACACAGCGCAAGAACAAGACAAAGGAGATCATAGTAACCCGGAGATGTTGCTTTTCTAGCCAATATCAATGTCCTCGGCCAACCTGTGACTGTTGTTTCGCTGTTTGTGTAATGTATGTAATTCCTACACGGAGCAGAACTCCCAACTCTGCTCAGACGTGAGAGAAATAGAATTGTTGCTCCATGTTTGTTATGACGAGCAGACAGGCTTGCGACCGAATGTCGTGGCATCCGTTTCTTGTAGTGTGCGTGCCCACGTCGTAGCCTCATCTGAAAGTTTGGGTCCTGTTATGACGGCAAGACGGGAATCGTGGACGGTAAATGTTAGACGTCCTGCGAACTTAAGATTTCAAAAGACGTGTAATCTATCCCTGGCTTTAGCTAAATCCATTTAAACTCAGTTTTTGACATTTAAAACTAGTAAACATTCCCTGTCTTAGGTCAGATAGGATCACTTTATTTTAAGAATGTGAAATGTCAGAATAATAGTAGAGAAAATAATTTCAGCTTTTATTTCTTTCATCACATTCCCAGTGGCTCAGAAGTTTACATACACTGTTAGTATTTGGTAGCATTGCCTTTAAATTGTTTAACTTGGGTAAAACATTTCGGGTAGCCTTCCACAAGCTTCTACAATAAGTTGGTGGAATTTTAGCCCATTCCTCCTGACAGAACTGGTGTAACTGAGTCAGGTTTGTAGGCCTCCTTGCTCACACACGCTTTTTCAGTTCTGCCCACAAATTTTCGATTGGATTGAGGTCAGGACTTTGTGATGGCCACTCCAATACCTTGACTTTGTTGTCCTTAAGCCATTTTGCCACAACTTTGGAAGTATGCTTTGGGTCATTGTCCATTTGGAAGAGCCATTTGCGACCAAGCTTTAACTTCCTGGCTGACGTCTTGAGATTTTGTTTCAATATAGCCACATAAATTTTCCTTCTTCATGATGCCATCTATTTTATGAAGTGCACCAGTCCCTCCTGCAGCAAAGCACCAACATCATGCTGTCAGCCCTATGCTTCACGCTTGGGAAGGTGTTCTTCGGCTTGCAAGCCTCACCCTTTTTCCTCCGAACATAAATATGCGTCTCCTTCCGGATCGGTATGACGGCTGCGTGGTCCCATAGTGTTTATACTTGCATACTATTGTTTGTACAGATGAACATGATACCTTCAGGAGTTTGGAAATTGCTCCCAAGGATGAACCAGACTTGTGGAGGTCCACAATTTTCTTTCTGAGGTCTTGGCAGATTTCTTTTTTTTTTTTCTATCTTTTTCCCATGATGTCCAGCAAAGAGGCACTGAATTTGAAGGTAGGCCTTAAAATACATCCACAGGTACACCTCCAGTTGACTCAAATAATATCAATTGGCCTATCAGAAGTCAAAGCCATGACATAATTTTCTGGAATTTTCCAAGCTGTTTACAGGCACAGTCAACTTAGTGTATGTAAACATCTGACCCACTGGAATTGTAATATAGTGAATTAAAAGTGAAACAATCTGTCTGTAAACAATTTTTGGAAAAATTACTTGTGTCATGCACAAAGTAGATGTCCTAACTGATTTGCCAACACTATAGTTTGCGAACATGAAATCTGTGGAGTGGTTAAAAATTAGTTTTAATGACTTCAACCCAAATGTATGTAAACTTCGACTTCAACTGTACCTGGAATGAGTTACAGTGCACATTAAAGCTGAACTCCTTGACTACTATGGGCCAATGATCCCTGATCTAGAATCTGATTATCTTTGAATGTAAATGTTTTGACTGAAATGAGCAATTATTTTATTATTTACGTGGCATTCGGTCCAGGAAGAATTGGATTTGTCTCGGCCACGCCCACTGGTGGAGAGAGCACACACACCGGGGTTGTGTTGGATAATCAGTGCTTAAAGTGTACTCGTCTCCCCAGGGCGGGGCCGACACCGGGAGCACTCGTCCAGAGAGAGCGAGTCTGGCTTTCACAAATAAACGGACGGACTTAACCCCAACGAGAAAGAAAACGTTGCTGAAAAGTGGAGGAGCTGGCAGCTGAAAATCTGGCCAGCTTAAACGAGCGGTGAGCTGCCCCCCTCATGTGATCTCTCTCTCCATGTAGTAATGTAGGTTGCAAAGTCTGCAAACCCGGTGGTGTGTCACAACATTATTATATTTAGAATTTGAATTCATTTTTATCTTCCTTTTTTATCTCTTGTAACCTTAGCTTTTGACTGTTAGAACACCTCTGTTTGTTGTAATCAGGGCTCCATTGAAAAAGAGACATACGGTGTCTCAATGTGATTTACCTATATAAATAAATTTTAAAAAATATTTTAAAGAATCTGCTACATAAGGTATTGGATTTGTACAATGATAAAAATGTGTTACTTTTATCATTTTCCAACCACTCCCTGTAAATTATTTTTATCAGCATGACAATACCTTGAGGGTTCTGATGTTACGTACAACACACCTGTCTGACTTATTTTCTATCTATACTGGGCACAGAAAAGATAACTTCATTCATTTTAGACACTCGGGCACTTACAATAGTTTAACATAAGGGTTATAGCTTTATGTAATATTGGCTTATTTCATTGTGATATTATAATTATATGACTATTACGGGCAACAACCCATTATTTTTCAGATGGAATTTATTAAACCCAAGGAAACGTTGGGGGAGGTGAGTACTACTGTATTGTGTTTTTATAAATAGCTTTTTGTGCCTACACTTTTTTAAATTTTTTTATAATTGTTTTTCTTGGGCAGAATACTCAAGAAAAGTAAACATTTGTGTTCCCTCTGTAAGAAAATTTCTGAACTGGATCAGAAGGCAGGGTGCAAAAGGTTACAGTAACGAAACATTTATCTTCTTAATATTATTTGGAATGAAGATAGAGAACCGCGCCATACATTCCTCACGCCTCATCTTGTTACTGATCTCGCGTTCATCTGCTCCTCACCCTATTTATATCGCCTTCTCTGGTTGTCTCGTTGCCAGTTTGTAATGTCATGCTTGTTGTTGTCTCGGAAATAGTTTTACGGCCTGTGTTTTGTCACGTCTTGCTAACCTGTCTAGCTTGTTTCCTAGTTTACCCGCCAGCCTGCATTTCCTGTCCTGCCATTGCTCTCGCCAGCCCCGCTTCCGGTTGTCACCGGTCTGTCTGCCATTGCCCAGCTCAGCTCAGTCCTTGCTGTATTTAATAAAGTGCTCCACTGGAGCGTCAACTTGAGTCTGTCTCCGAGTCCTGCATTTGGGTCCAAACCAGTTGGGAAAACCATAACAAATTTATTTACAAAAATCACATGGGAAAGTGAAAAAGTGCTCAGTGGTATGTGTTAATTTCCTCATTAATGGTCTCAACTGGTCTCAATTTGTTAACTAATTTGTGAACTTGCATGTTCCTGTTAAAAAAGCATGTGTAACTTGCACAGAGAGCACTGAGGAAAGCTACTGTATATGCTGAAACGTTTGCTGCTCCTTTTTAATGCACTGAGCACTTATTTACATTACAATACAATAATTTGGCAGACGCTTTTATCCAAAGCGATGTACAAGAAGTGCATTCTGAAGGTCAATGAAGTGACGAGAAAGTAGATCCGACGAGGCACAACTTTCTCATAACGTAGGAGCTATCCCTAGTAATGAACATAGAATAGTACACACAGTCAGATATACATGTACGTACATTCTGAATTAAAGTAAAAAAAAATTTAAAAAACACAAGTTAAATAGAAAACAGGAAGCAAGTACTATGGAATTGGCCTTAGATAGGTTGTTTAGTCGAGGTGGAGTCTGAAAAAGTGCGTCTTCAGACCACTTATTACTTCCCCATGTGATTTTTGCCTTTGGTCTTTTTTTGGGAAACAGCGTGCGGACAGCCCTTTCTCTATGTTCAATGCTTTTTCACCGCTCCACGCACCTGTTGCTAGAAGCAGTTTTTATTCTTTGTTTGTCAAGCACAGCAATTGAAGACCCTGGTGCTAAAAGTACTGGTCAGTTTTTTAGACAATTCAAGTTGAGCATAGAAACATGTTGTATTTCTTTAGCTAGGTCCACCCTATAAATATTGTTAACAGAAAAGGTGCCTAAGCAATGCATAAAAACAGCAAAACTTTTAATGGCTGATTTTATGGATCAATGATATTTTCGGATTTGATTTTCTCAAAATAGACATTTTGTGACTTTTTGTACTTTTAGCACCAGGGTCTTCAATTTCTCTTCGTCCTGGATAACATTATTTGGATACAATGTGGATTATTAATTTGTTAGGGTGTTCAACTATTTTTAGGGCCTTTTCAGCTTTAAAAAAAAAAATTGGACAACACAGTGTAGAGAGACAGGAAGAATGGGGAGAGACATGCGACCATAGTCACACGGTCAGACTCGGCTCGCAGTGTCTGCAGGCTATGCTACCGAGAAAGCAGGATTAGCTGAATAACTACATTGAGTAAAACCCGGAAGCTTCCCAAATCTGGAACATGGAATGAAGTAAAAAGAGCTGTCACAGGATTTAGTTGCAATTACCCAACTAACTCCGTAATCCTGCTTTCTGGAAGCAGCCCCTGATGGGGAAAATATGGGTTTTCCTAACTATAGCCTATAGCTATATGTAATGAGTCAACAAAACATAAGGAAAATGCATATGTTTTACATATGTAGGAGTGACTGACCAATTATGCTATGAAAAATCAGAGGCATAGTTTAAGTCTTTTACATTTTTTGCACTGGCAGCTTCAATGTGCTTCTTTTGTATTCTTTTTTACTTAAAAATTTTTTTGAAGCCAGGTCTCCCACAAAACTGAATTTTCTTCTCTGTCTCCTTGCACTACTTTTATAATCTATTCAGTAATATTTGTATTGCATACTGACTAGCTACTTCTGACTCATTGCCTAGGTGCAAATTCTCATCCTGCAGCTTCACTATTTTTACAACAGAGACAGTATATCAGGCCATAAAGACCATATTCCCAGCACTTAGCCTATAACATATTTTTATTCATTTGTCCTACAGAGCACAACAACAAACCTTCTGTCAGCTGATGGGCCTCATTCTGGGACAAGGGGATGCAAATATTCAAGAAAGAATTTAATATTCATTTCTGTGTGTGCTTTAAGTGTCTCTGTATTTTTCCAAAGCATACAAATGGACATTAATACGGGTAACAGCAATTTAATTTCTTGTTAAATTATGGTGCCTGTTCATTCTCGCCATAAGGATTTCAGAATTCAAGTATCAGAATTTCAAAAACATGAAAAATATGCCAGTGTTACTGTTTGCATCATGTAGTCACCTCATATTTCTCGTAATGATTTGTATGGAACTACCTGATGATACTAAGATTATAAAGTTCCACACTGAAGGTGTATAACATAAATAAGGGTAAACTATTCCAATGTAGGTCCCAATCGGTACAATTGTTATTCGGTCAGCAAACCTTTTATATCTAACTAAGTACGGTGCATGAAGTTGTACAAGTAATAAACCGGTAATGGCAAACCACTTGATTGAATTGCCTCCAATGTACTACATGTAATGCATACATCTATTTGAGTTAATGTCTCGTGATATTTTAATTAATGCAATTAAATAAGCAATTTGCAAAATAATGTTTAATCCGCTTTTTAACAGTTTGAATATAAAATTCAGCTGATTCTCACACTGAGGGCTACTACATACATTTACTACATACAAAACTTTTTATGTATGAAATGTCATTACGTGGAAAAAAATTTAACCAAATGGAAAATGGAGGTTTTTATTTATTTTGCTCGAAACCCATTGATGCTATCACTTCAAAAAGAGTGAAAGAAACGTTGAAAATTGTTACATACATTTAGGTTTTGTGGTGTGGTTTAGATTTCTATGTTCCTTTGAACATTATTCTCTGTTTTGAGCATCCAACTCAGTTATTAAAAAAGGCTTGAATAAAAATTCCCTTGTAATGTCATTGCAGGAGCAATTTAAGACTCGTCACGAAGAAATGACCGTAGATGAAGTTATGTTCTCATTGTCATGGGCTTCCTCAACCTCCAAGTATACCTCTTTCAACAACACTTCAAGTGCTCAGCACAGTGTGGTCTGGCTAGAGCAGCGTAGGGCCCAGTACTGTGTGGGGGATACACTAAACGTGCTGGCGGAGATGGGGAACTATGCAGGCCAACCAAAAGCCAATGGTGGAGACTTCATCGTGGCCCGGATCCACTCTCCAAAGCTCCAGGCGTGCGCTTCAGGAGACGTCACCGACTTGCTCAACGGCTTCTACCGCGTGCGTTTTCACTTGTTTTGGCCCGGAGAAGTTCAAGTCTCAGTGCGTCTGATCCACTCCTCCGAGGCAGTTGATGTCCTCCGGAGAGACTGGAAGAAGGACTATACCAAGATCTCCCACAGGGGAACCTTTAAAGTTGGGCGCAAACAGGAGACAACTCCGTGCGCCCTCCGGCTGGACTCAGACAGAGCCCTGTGTGAGTACAGGAAGAAGGAGGATGGAGAGTATTACGCCTGCTACCGGCCCCAGACCCTTCCCTGCAACTCTCTGGCCATCATGAGGGCCTTCAGCTACAAAGGGCCTAATCTTACAAAGGAGGACACTCAGCTATTGGCCAAGTAAGGCATCTGCTACTCAAAATGTTTAGTTAACAAACTTCCGTTGGTAGTTAACAATTCAACTGGTGAATACATACTTTTTCAGCTTATATTAGAGGGAGGAAATATATCCTGAAGCTTATGTTTTTGATGCCCCTAATTTGAAGGTATCACAACAAAAAGCGCGTAGTATTAATTATTGATACTGGCACAATATTGTACATTGTTGTTCATTGTACAGTTGTGTTAAAAAAAAATAGCAGTACAACATCAGTAACCTCATGAACCACTGTTATTAGTAATAGTGATATTTCTGCATGGCAAATAATTTACTTGTAGATGTAGTGTAATAGAAAAACAACAGACCCAACTGTCATGACATGCTTGTTTTGAGTAATTGACTCATTCATTGAAAGGGGCGTGTTCAAAATAATAGCAGTGTGGAGTTTAATTAGAGAATTCATTCATTCTGTGAAAAAACTGGTGTCATTAATTGTCCTTTATTAAGGAAGAAGGGAAGCAAATGTTTCACACATTGTTATAAAATATATTTCCTTCTGAATTGCTAAGTAAAATGGGCCGTTCCAAACATTGTTCGGAGGAACAACGTAATTTGATTAAAAAGTTGATTGGAGAGGGGAAAAAACGTATAAAGAAGTGCAGCAAATTATAGGATGCTCAGCTAAAATGATCTCAAATGCTTTAAAATGGCAACAAAAACCCGAAACACGCGGAAGAAAACGAGCAACTACTGTTAAAACGGATCGAAGAATAGTCAGAATGGCAAAGATTCAACCAATCATCACCTCCAGAAAGATCAAAGATGATCTAAAATTACCTGTAAGTGCTGTTATAGTCAGAAGACGTTTGATCGAAGCTAAGCTATCAGCAAGAAGCCCCCGTAAAGCAACATTGTTGAAAAAACGGCATGTGCAGAATCGGTTAAAATTTGCCAAGGAACACATCGATTGGCCCAAAGAGAAATGGCGTAACATTCTGTGGACTGATGAGAGTAAAATTGTTCTTTTCGGGTCTAGTGGTCGTCGACAGTACGTCAGACGACCCCCGGGTACTGAATTCAAGCCACAGTACACTGTGAAGACAAAATCATGGTATGGGGATGTTTTTAATACTACGGTGTTGGGCCTATTTATCGTATACCAGGGATCATGGATCAGTTTGAATACATCAAAATACTTGAAGAGATTATGTTGCCGTATGCCGAAGAGGAAATGCCCCTGAAATTATGTGTTTCAACAAGAAAACGACCCCAAACACACGAGTAAGCGAGCAATATCTTGGTTCCAGACAAAAAAGATTGAGGTAATGGAGTGGCCAGCTCAATCCCCCGACCTCAACCCCATTGAAAACTTGTGGGGTGACATTTAAAATGCAGGTTCTGAAGCAAAACCCAAAAATTCACAGGAACTGTGGAATGTAGTTCGTTCATCCTGGGCTGAAATACCTGTTTCTAGGTGCCAGAAGTTGGTTGACTCGATGCAACGCAGATGCAGTTATCAAAAACAATGGTTATGCAACTAAATATTAGTTCAGTAATTTAAAGTGAAGTTAAATCTTGAAAAATTTCTTCAGTTTATACAGTGTTTGAGTTTGAAGAGAAAAATGTCAACACTGCAATTTTTTTGAACAGATTAATATTCCTTTTCTTTGCTTCCTGTAAAAGAATAACGCAGACTTGATCAAATTTGTTAATGCTTTCATTTGGAATTGAATGTGTAATGTTTCCACTACATTTGAAATATGGAACTAAAAGCTATTAAAAAATATAATTATAATAAGCTCCTGATTTTGCTATGAAGGTTTGTTGAATCATCTAATTGTAATGCTCATTATTGTATTTTGAAGGGAAAACATTGGAATAGAAATAAAAAACAGCTTCAAGCCCGTGACAGTCGTCGGTTGTACTGGTATGTTTCCGTTTGCCTGTGCTTGTCACTCCAATGTGCCTTCCTCAAATTTAAATGTCGCTAATCAAGAAATCAAAGAAGGACACGAGACCATTTGGATCTAATTGAGAGTTCCCAATGGTTGGCAGCCATACTACCTTATAACTTTCTGCAAACAGATGGTTCAAGCCAAGGAGGGATGGGCTTGGTTAGTGCTTGGATGGAAGACCTGCAAAAATTGATTGGCCAACAGGGGGCAATACGATTGAGACCAACTAAATAAACATATGTACCAATGCAATGACAGGGACCCTGTAGGAGACACCTTCTTTCAGAGGAGATGTTACACTGGGGTCCTGACTCACTGTGGTTATTAAAAATCAAGAGTTGGTATGTACCCTGGTATCCTGATCATATTCACATATTCAATCTGGCACTCTCAATTAGGCCACCTAACTATTCCTGAGCATAACTGGCTAAGTAGTGCCCTCCTTCTCCACCTTGACTGATGCATGATATGAGCTTTCACACATGAGTCAAGGTAGGGGTGTGATGTGAGCTTTCAGTCTCAAAATGGCTGAGATTGGTGGTGGTTGAGGTGATTTTCCCTGCTTCTTAGTGAAGTGCTTTGAGATTGTGCTGTATGAATGCAGTCCATAATTGAAATTCTGTGACATAATCAAGGCAAAACTAATGTTTTATGACTCACAATGTGACACCATTTCTACGAGGATATTGGTGGTGTTAACTGATCATATGTATATTCAACTTTAATTCTGATGACATTTTTAAATCCATAGCCTGATTCACATCTTTGTGCCTGTCAAAATAAAATGTGCCATAATGTCATTGAACATCATGGAAGCAATTAGGCCATCTTTCCTATGTGTGTTTAATCTCTTTTTCTATCTGTGCTTTTCACTCTTTCAGGTGCATCCCACGCACCAACTGAAAAGTGTGTGGCAGGAATGAATTCCCCTTTTCCCGGGGGATATTTCTATTCAAACAGGTGGTTGCCTTCCTTCTGTCAGGCAGACCCCTTCTTCAGTGCAGCTGCCATTACCAGATGTTTAAAGGGAAAGATTCTCTACATATTGGGTGACTCCACTGCACGCCAGTGGCTACAGTATTTGACAAGAAAGGTGAAAGGTAATGATTTTGACAACTCAAAGGGAAATTAATACAAATCGCTTGGGTTTACGCTTGCTGAAGACAGGAATGTCAGCGCATTGGCGTGTGCCAATCGGCAACATCATGTCCGCTGTTGTCAGCCATGTTTTGGATTATTTACTGTGTTAGATCCCTCATTACATTCTGTTACCATCCATTCTACCTTTAGTTTAAACCAGGCCGACCAGCGAAGGATGGGCTCCCCTCTCTAGCCAGGTTCCTTCTGAGATTTCTTCCCATCGGGGAGTTTTTTCTCACTACCGTTTGAGTGTTTTTCTTCCCACTGGGGAGTTTTTACCTTGTTTGCTGTTCTGGGTTCAGTCCTGGTTTCTGCCCAATTCTCCTTCTGTTTCTCTGTACAGCGTCTTTGCAACAGTTCTCTGTAAAAAGCGCTATACATAATAAATTGAATTGAATCTAATTGAATGTTCAACAGCCAAACAGACATGTTCCTGATGATTGTTCCTTTGAAGGTTCACAGCAGTGTGCATTTGAACGTTGTGCGATTTCCTCTTGGCAAATATAGAAAATTTTGCCTAACTTCACAAATCATATTTAGTGAGGTTTCTCTCTCATTCCATGGTGCCAAAAATAGTATTAAGTTGGGGCCTCCTAATTTGTACTCGACAGGCAGAGTGGCATGTCCAGATAAAGCACTAGTCCAGTTTGTGCAGTGTGTAGTCCAGAACTCAATCCTATTAATTGGGATAGGCCTTGGATTTCCGTGGCGCAAAGCACAGTTGGCAACTTTGTCAATAGGAAGCTAACATTTGTCCCATGTATTCATTATGTTTTCTCAGGTCTGAGAATCGTGAGCGGGAGTCGTTTTCAGTCATATTTGGCTGTCCATGCCCGTAACAACATCACTGTCCGGTGGATGAAGCATAATCATCCCTGGAATAGCAATTTTGCATCCAACGTGAAGGCAGCCACCATTCCCGAAGTACTGGACAGCATAGCAGTTGGTGGCCGGCAGAAGGACGCGATAGTGGTCATTGGAATTGGCCAGCATTTCCGGCCCTTCCCCCCTGAAGTCTTTATCCGAAGGCTCCAAAGTATCCGCCGGGCGATTCTGCGGTTACAAGCCCGCAGCCACGAGGCACGTGTTGTGATAAAGCTGGAAAACAACCTTGAATTTAAGTCACCGATGATAACGGTCAGTGACTGGTATGGCCACATGCAGAACCTGGCTCAGAGGAAGGTGTTTGAGGGCATGAAAGTAGCTGTTGTAGACGCCTGGGACATGACTGTGGCCGCCAGCAGTTTTTCTGTCCACCCTAATCAAGTCGTTGTTTATAATCAGGTGGCTCTGGCCCTGTCGTACTCCTGTCTTTAGGCATCAGTGCTTTCTGGAAGGTTACTATGTATTTATATGCATTAGGGTACTTTTATTTGTAAATTGCATTTGAAGATATGTTGATGGTATAAGTGTATGCCCCCTGTGATCTGGCAGCTCTAAATTAATGCAAGTGCAAAAACTGACCTTTATTGAGCTGTGCAATGAGTTTATTTGCTTACATGCCATGTAAGTGATTATTATGATTATTATGATAAAAACGTGGGTCCAGGAGGATTATGGCTCATCAGAAACTTAACACTGCATATACCTGTATATCACCCCTATCGTGAAGCATGGTGGTGATGGTATCAGGCTATGGGGATGCTTCTTTTCAAGAGATCGACAGGATTGAGTGGCCCAGTCAAAGTCCTGACCTCATCCACATCAAAAATATGTTGCTTGAAATGAGCGGTTCAGAAGCAATGTCCATGCAACTTAAAAAAGCTGGTCCAAATCAGGGCTGTGCACCATTCAGAATTGAATTGAGAATACCTCTTAAATTCCAATTAAATTCTTGAATTTGAATTGAGGTAGCAAACAGGATGCAGAATTTCAATTCAAATTTGAATTAAAGGAAGTAGAATTAAAATTCTATGAAATTCATATACTACATACTTTAGTTGTAGCTTTTAACAGTAACGCTTTATATCTCAATATGATTTGTATCTACATAAAACATGTTATCATACAACAGTATATGGTACGCTTCTAAACTATATAATCTATAGAATATTCATCATATTTGATTTAATTTAACTTTCATTTTGTGGAACATGGTGAAAGAACAATTCATTTCCCAGAATGCTTTACTTACATTTGAGGATCTTTTGACAATTAAATATAACAATGTTGAACAAGGAGTTGTGGATCAGAATGCAATGATAATTGTATTTTCCATTACTTTTTGCCATTCGTTTGAGTTCTAAGGTTGAAATGAAAAACAATATTATTCATTATTCTACACATAAGGGAACAAATGGGAATAATTTCTTGAAATAAATGATGTACTTATTTATATTTTTCAGCAAAATATATGTTCGATTTAATAAAATCCTTCTGTTGTGTGACTGAGTGGAATTTCTTTGAATTGCAATGAATTAAATTCCACTTCCTGTCATTCCAATTCCAATTCAACATCCTGTGGGACGTGGCCAATTCAATTCAAATTCCAACTCATGAATTGAATGGGGGGCCAATTCTTAAATTTTTTATTTTGAATTTTGCACAACCCGGGTGCACATCTGCCAAGAATGGGTGAAAATCACCCACAATCAATGTGTAAATTTGGTAGATACATACAAAATACTTTTTTTAAAGCCGTTATTGTGGCAAAAGCTGCTTCCACAAAATATAATGTGAGGGACGTGAATACTTATCCAAGCAACATTTTATTTTCCTTTATGGATGGATCACCAGAACTCTCTGGAAAAATAAGTCAGGAGAAATAGCCCTTCAAGTGATCCATCCATATCTGGCTGCAGAGTGATGGTTTGAGGCTCGTTTCATACCTCAGATCCTTCATGACTTACAGCCATTTCACCAACCATGTATTCCATACTGTTCCAGCATAATTTACAGCTACATCTAGTCCCACCCCCCAATTCCCATAGAGATCCATTCAAATGCAGATAAGTTATAGTATCGCTTGTAGGAGTACCAGAAAAGATATCAAGAGTCTGTTGATGTTGTTCGGTCACAGACATCAGGAAGTCATGGCATGCAAAGGATATAAAAATATTAAAAACTTAAAGGCACAGTCAACTTAGTGCATGTAAACTTCTGACTTCCAACTGTCCATAGAGGTAACTAAATTATTCAACTTGATCAAATTAAAGACTGATGTGAATCAACTGGCTCCTAATTAGGTCGTTGAACACATGTGGTTTAAGTTCTTTCATAGTTTTTTCCTTGAACTTAACACAATGCAGGTCTGGCTCATCATTTGCTTTGTCTGAATTCTTAATCAACCAAATGTTTAGTTTTAGAGGCCACGTGTCCACACTTATCTCTCACCAATTAGGTTCACCTATTGATTCGCCTCAATCTTTAATTTGATCAGCCTAATGTAGCCTAATTGTTTGCAATATAGCACAATGAGAACATGGGACTTTTATTCTTCATGGCGTGCATAGTCATTTCTGACATGATGTAGTTAGGGTAAATAATCCCTCTAAACACGAAAAGCACCAAAATTAAGAAAGAAAAAACAGTGTCAAAATTCTGGGATTGCAATTGTGGTTGGAATGAAAACCATCATACGCATGGGGGGCCGCAGGACCGAGATTGAGAATCGCTGCTATTATAAGCTAAACCTGAATAAAGCTAGCTAACTTCTGTGCTAGCTACCTAGCTATACTACGAGCAACACATCACGCACACACGCACACACACACACTTACGCCTGGAACCCACCAGACGCGCAAGCGTACAGACGCTCATTGCGCATGCAGATTTGAGCAGAACAGAACCCACTAGACGCGCAAAGGCACAAACGCTTTTATTGCTTTTTCGGCGCATTCCGTGAACGACAGGAGACGCGCTATACTAACAAACAGTCTACATTCCGGATTTGTGCGCTTCGCTTAATAATGGATAAGTAAATATTGCTATTACATATGTCTTACTGCTTGACAGGTTAATTAAAATGAAAACTTGCATACTGTCAATATATAGTACATGGGAAAATAGCTACACATGAATCAGACCAACAAACAAGTCTTCACTGGCTCGCAGCAAATGGCCTACTTTTGATTTTGATGAATTGTAACCCCTAGAACCCACCAGACACGCAAGCACACGCGCACTGCTGCGCTTCACTTCCGCTCCCATGTTAACGAATTGCCGCGGTTCTCACCGGCCACGCACGGCAGGCGGGCGGACGTGGAGCTGATTTTTCCGCTCCGGGCGATCTCATAGAAATACATTGAAATACATTGAATATGTTCAATATCTGCATTATATCACCACATTTTAATGTTTTTTAACCTACTAATAGTTTTACAATTGTTATAAATTATTTTAATACATATTATATTTTAATATAGGCCCTAATGAAAATTGGAACAGAGACAATCACCATTGTCCATTGTGGGATGAATTAAGTTAAATCAAGTCATACATTTTGCATATAACCAGTTATTCTCGTTTTATAATGCTTTTTCTTTATTATAGTATACATATATATATATATATAATATATATATGTTCAATGAATTAACCCTATGCTTACTTCTGTTTTTATTATACTGATATCACTGTATCGATTTAAGGTACTACATAATCAAAATAGCTGCTAATTCTGCTAAAATTAAATGTTTAGAACATGTTGATTACTGTCTTAAATAAGGCATTGTCTCGTTTGCTACATTTAGCTTTAAAAAACAACATTCTATATAGTTTAGATATTTGTTTTAATATAATCAAAAGTGTGATCAAAGTAAAGTGTGATCAAAGCACTTCATGGGGTGTAGCTACCCACATTCTTCTCCTCCTCAGAAGCATTTGGAGCAAGAGGTAAACCGTAATTGCCTTCCTCATGTTTACAACTCGTATTGAAACAAACAAAAAAACTACTATATTAATATTGCGAGATAAGGTAATCACTCAACTGATTTCGTTATAATGACATAATTACATTAGCTAATAGCCATGTACGGGAGATAGCTACTCACTGCTCCGCAACATTATTATTGCGAAGTTGTCAGTCATAAATCGAAGGATATAGGCCTACCATACCATGCACTAGCTGTCGACCAAATCTTAGCAAACATTTCCTTCTTCCAAGAACTAGCCGCCGAATGAAGGCGCATTATCAATAATGGAAACTGAGCTACTATTCATAGTGCTAATTACTGGTTGCCAATTAGAAAGTCCAGGTAAATTAATGTTGAAACTTTTGACCTACCTGTCCTGTAGATACAATGGGACCTCCACATGTGTCTTTAAACTAATCCTCTCCCGAAAATCTCACCATCCAAGGGCACATGTCTTATGTTTAGTTTTACTAGTACTAGTTTTCGAGCGAGCTTTATCCAATTCTATTTTATTTTTCTTTGCATGAAATAGCGCCCGTGTAACGCCGGGTTGTTTGTCAGCCACGGTTGGTGAAGTTTCTAGCTGGTGAACGCGCAAGGTCAATCTCTTTGGTGATCGGTTTGCGACGTGACCGGCCCATCTCTTCGATTGGTTTACGTCATGGTTTACGTCAAAAACAAACATTTGGGCTAAATCGCTGAATTTAAAATGCTGAATTTGAGGGTATATAAACACAATGTATAGTGCTGTATTTCTCTCACAACAGTTCTTTCTATGAATGCTACCAACTAAGTAGGCTAAGCATGACCGTTCCACAATATTTTTCTGAAAAAAAGTTGCGCACTCCAGCTTTAAATGAATGAACATGTTTGAAGACATTTGTGACATGCGATTAATAATGAACGCATAGATTAACGAGCATGTGTTTTTGACACACTTCCTATTCAAATTTTATATCACTTGAACAGAAGTAAAATAGCTACATTATAGACAATAGTCTTCTGTCCAAGAAGTAAAACAGAAGAAAAAAACTCAATTTAAAGATGTTAAAACCCTGAATCTTTTGATAATAATATGGTGCTTTCAACAACATAAGATAACTTTAATAAATAAACTGTCAGCTTTCAGATAAGTCAGTCCTTGCCATAAAGTAGCTAGTCTTTTTCCTGTAATCAAATAATTTAATCTGAAGACCTGATTCAGACTTTGTTTTGACTTGTTAGTTGATCCATTAAATATTCAAATGTAAGATGAGTGAGGGATGTTAGCATGCAATAGGGTCCCAACTGGGTCCCCAGTTCACCGCTTTTATTCAGTGCTGAACATATTTAACAAGGGCATGCAGTACTGCTGGACTCAGGAAATAAACACAATTTTACTTAATCCTCGCTTCCCGGACAGGCATTTGCAGTATATAATTTCACTTTTACCTGGAAACCTCTGCTTTCAGAATCCACTGGAGTTTGGTGAAAATGGTTTAAAAGTGTTTTGCAATACATTTTTGAAACATGGGATAATACTAATTTAATTGACAATATGAAGAATTTAGCATCCCATAATTCCACATTCCCAAGCAGCAGGATACTTGTTTCAAGATACTTGTTCGAGTTTGGTTAAGCAATTAGATATTTTAGAATATTTCTTTACAAAGCGGGATATTCTGAATTACAATGTAATATGAGGACATGTGGCATCCCATAATTACAATTATGTACGAGATTGATGAAAATGTATGAGATTCATGGCTGTAGTAGCTGTATACTGGATGCAGTTTTCTGATAACAGAACAAAATTCTGAACATAATTGCAATTAATGAAAAAAAATATTTGACAGTGTTTGCAATTGGGAGTAAAACAAAAATTGCATTGAAATAGGTTCAATGTATTTTTAATTGATATTATGGCAAAATCTGACTGCACATGAATATGCATGCAAATCACTGATACAATTTCATAAAGCTCTTGTGTTATCAGAAAACTGCATGTAGCTTTTTTAATTTTTGGCTGGCCAAAAAATAATAATAATAAAAAATTGAAACTTTATATTTTTATTATTTTACAAAAATCGATACTGAAGGAAACATTTAGTTTTTCATTTATGTTTCTACAAAATATGTTAATGTCTCTTGTATGGGTGTTTTCTGATACTTGATGACACTACACTACAGGTAAATTCTACATCCAATAGTTAAAATAATAAAACTGACAAACAAGGTTCTTGGTTTGGATTTTTTAAATTATAAATACGACAAAAAAGGAAGCCATTTTATTTATTTTACAGTTGTCAATCTTTATATATTGGCATAAGTTAATGTTAAACGGTCTTGAACAAACACTGTGTAAATTTTGCCTTAACTTGCAGCACACATAAAACAGCAGGTAGACATTAACTTATGAAGGCAAATTGTCCAAAATATAAAACAAAGCCAAACAAAACCAATAACTGTATTAAACATATTAGAAAAGCTTGTTAAAGGGACTAAACTGGTGCAGTAAGCAGAATGGCGGGTCCTCAGTAAATTACAGTGGCCCCTGGAACAGATTAACACCTCCACTGAGTGGCTCTTTCCATCTGGTGCTGTGTCCATGAGCTGCTGGTATTGAGGAAATCAGGCGATTTCACAGGATCAAGCTATAATGGTAAACCCAGAGGGTTCCTCCCAAAAAAGGGTGTACCTCTCTCTGCCACTGACACACCGCCGCAGCGCTGGACACAGCCGGTTGGCCGGTTACCGTAACAACGACTTCACTCAGGACAGCACCCACACCCCGTAACCCTGGCGTAAAGTGGGGGTAAACACTGCTCCAGCGCCTGCTGAGTTTTTCGCCTCCCTACTTTCAGGCTCATGTGATGTTGGCTCCTCCTCCAGAATCGGCCAATGGCAAACAACCTGGCCTCTGTGCTGGCCCCGTCTCACATGCAGTCGCCCTCTCACCCACGGCTGCAGGGGCCACGGGCAGTCTGCAAATGTCCAATGCCGGGTAGACAAGAGTGTATGTGTGTGTGCGCGTGTGTCAGTGTGTGTGTGTGCCGTTTGTGAGCCGTGGCAAGAGCAGACAAACCCTCCAGTGTGGTTGCATCACATTCACAACATTGCAACATTTTCTTGCCATCTCTATAGCAACCCCTTTCTATTTAAGGAGAACAAAACGCCTGAGATCCATTTAGCTGTTGAAATTGACAATTTTCTTCCGGGAGAGCATGCCCCCGGACCCCCCGAGACAGTTTGGGGTCCACCCTCCAGTTTCAGAAAATCCTGTGGGAAACAATGCATAGCAACAATGTCAACCCCATGAGTTCTCCCCATTCCTTAGTAAAAGTTGGTCTCAGCAGCTTTGTAAATAGGCTTTAAGAAGAAACTCTTTAGTTAGGAAGTTTAGTGCCACTAAGGAGAATCTTAGTGGTAATATTTCTCCGGGGCTGGGGGTCGCGGCCACCTTGCACCTGTGAGGGGTCGATATTGGCAATGGTCGCCAGGGGGCGCCACCTGGGCAACTCAATAGGGAAAGAGTGTACGTTAGCGATCCGCAATAGCACTCGGCCTCCCCGTACCCGAACCAGTCCCCGGGCCACCATCCACTCGCCTCCGTCTTCAGTGCCCTCTCCCAGCCCACACTGCCCCTCAGCCAAGCCCCCGCCACTCACTTGTGCTTAGCGTACCACCTCCGAGCGGGCCGGCATATGGACTGGGTCTCTCACAGTGTAAGAGGGGCGTGACCCGATGGCAGACCGCAAACGCCCACTCTCGTTGCGCTTTTGGCCCTGTTGGCTGGCCATTATGTTCATTCTCAACACCCCCCATTCAGAGCCCAAACTGTCATCCCACACAATCACCACGCTGTAGGGAACATGCCTCTATATTCTTACATGTGGAGTATTACTCATGCAAGGTGTTTACATATACATTTAGCAGTAATGGTGATAGACAATTAAACCATGTTCGTCTTACCAGTCTTCACCCGGGCACCATAAATGTAGAGAATATCCTTGATGGGGCGCTATAAATGTAAGGAATATGCCTCTATATATATAAACTCTTACATGGGATGCCAGAAATATAGGCAATAACTATGGAATAATGAGGTTTACCCTTATTATTCTTAAGTTAGGTTAAAATTAAATCAGTCTCATTTGATTATTATGGATTATAATTACTACTACTTCAATTTACCATCAAAGCACTAATAACTAATAATTCATAAGGGTTGAAGGTATTACGTTCTAATGATTAGCTTTGACTCAGCTCTCGTGTACATACAACATCAAAACAGACACCAGGTTTAACAAAAATAGATTTATTAAACAAGGAAAAACATGATTACATTGTACTAAATAGACATATTGTGTGGTGTGCGTATTGTGTGGTGTGTAGGCCTATGCCACATGTGCGCTCAGGAAACAAAGGAATCACGTGGAGTAAGCTAACTGTGTCGCAGTTCGATGGTGATTATTGATCTCAAATCTGACGTTACTATAAATAAGTTCACGCACTTTGGTCAGGAAATAACGTATTTATCATCTACAGTAAGCTAAAATGAGATCATATCACACAAATGTTAGTCAGTTAGGATAGAGGGGCCAACCAGTGAGGCCTGCTCGGGTTAGATAACAGTACTACCACATTAGCAATGAAACGGTAGGCCAGCCGGCTAGCTTGCTAACCAGCGCAACACGTTACAGCTATTATCGCGCAAAGTCGAGATGCAATCAAATTACCGATAAACAGTTCAGACTAAAATCCTAAACTATGCCTGGGATGTTTGATAAGTCTTACTGAAGTCCGCGGTGAGTCGATTACAGCTGGCTTGTACGTGAGGGATGGTCAGGGCGTCTTTCTCCTGGTTTGCGTCTTTGTCCGACGTCATCTGGTTATCGCCTGCGTCTTTGTCCGTGGCTGGAACACACCTCTGTCGGAGTTGCGTTAATTCAGATCTATGGTTAGATGCCGTAGGCAAGCTAACCCGTTTGCGTCTCTCTCCGCGGCCTTTGATGCTGCTGCCGTGGTGTTGCTGGTGCAGGAGATCCACCTTTGCAGCTGTGTAGCTAGCAAAAGGGAATAGAAAATTGGAGTGCTGCCTCTTGTGCAGCTGTGTGCAGCACGATCGAGGAAGCGACGGAAGAGTGTAGTGAATGGGTCGGGAGACTGGAATGCGTTCAGTCTTATCTGTTTTAGTTTTATGACCCTTAGTGTCTCGTATTTCCAAGAGACATGATTGGCTGTGGCCGTGTTTTAAATGTCTTTTGCGTTTCCTGTGGAGTGAATGGAAATGTAGTCCATTGTCCCTACAACGTGTATGACAGGTTGTTAGGATCTGATAAAATTTCACTTGGTGCTGACAGCACTTTGTACAGGTCACCGTCATAAATGTCTGATATAATGTTTTCTGCTTTGCCTGGTCTGTCGACCCTGTAGCTCAACTTGCTCTGTAGCTCTGGAGTTTGAAGAATGTACTGAATCTGGGGAGCTATTGGGACACTGATAAAGAAGCTCCTATTGTTTAGGGTGTTTGGGTCAACTGGTGAATTACACCCTAAACACTGTGTGACACTGTTCTCTAGCACGTCATTTTGACTTCCCAAATTGGCTTTACAGGCCTTACAGTAAAAATGAAACTCGACTTTGTCCATGTTATTTTGAAACACTTTGTTAAAGGCATACTTTGACCCCGGTACAACATCTTGCCCAAATAAGTGATTGATAAGTTTTAGCAAATCATCAAGTGCAGATTATTATGTTATTTGATGCCTTGCAGCATAGGTACCTGTGGCCATCAAAGGCGTGTCCATATCCATGTTTACTCCATTCCCAAGTGGATCATTTGAACGGTCCAAGTTGCTATCTTCTGGTGACTGTGAATCTTCTTCTGACGACATGCTCTCTTGCAAGGCGTCTAAGGAGTCAAAGCCTAGGAAGAACAGTGACATATTAAACTCTATTTTGACAACTTTCAGAACATATTGTTGTTTATACAACAAAGTTCATTTGTGTTTCTTCCTTAAACAGGTATCCACCATGTTGACTATCTACTCACTTTGAAACTATTTTTGAAGGTGGTGGTTTAAAGCAACTAAAAGCTAAAAGGAACTTTCATTTTTTGTTGATTTTGGCAGCCCCTGTGGACAAAAGCGGTAGCATTTCCCACCGCCTTGTGTCGTAATGATCTTGATCTGGCTAGCGCATGCATTTGCTTTGGAAGCGAGTAAAAAAAGATGCAACTTATTTTTAATACTATTTTTCTTTTTTCAGCACAGCTGTTTGCAGGATGCATAGCGATGAGGTAATGTATCTATTTGTGGCTATGTAAGATTAATAACTGTAATATGACGATGGTGAAACAAGTAAACTTTGTTTTAGTATTCAACGGCGGCGCATCCAGATGCAGCGTCCGTAGCTCCTTCAAACTTCGCTACATTTTTGTTTTAATGTTATTTTTTTCGGCTTAATTGCTGAAACACGTATTACCTATGGCAGAAATACACTCGTAGGCATTGGAGAATGAAGCGTGGGGTTTGGATTAAGAGCAGCGAACCTTGAGACGATCTTCCGACCACCCAGCTAGATGAGTTGGACCAAACGGAGGAGAGGGAAGAGAGCCGGGATGAGAGCTGATCCTGCCCCAGTATCAGCCATAACCACAAAACATAACATGAAAAATAAAATTCTCTAAAGAAAAATCTCCTCCTGCTTCCTTTTAACTGGCTAACGTACTATCACTGCGAAAATTAGCCTTGAAAAATGTTAACATTTTTTTAAACATCTTCAGGTCTGCGTGCCGTAAATCGTTTCGTCTGATTTCACGGGGAATCGGAGTCTTAGTTGATATACAGATGGGTGACACATTGAAGGAGAAGTCTACATGAACTGTGTTAATAAGGTACTGTTCCTCCATCAGCCTCCAGAACAGATTCAGTGCTCCTTGTCATAGATTCTCCTGCTCCTGGTAGAAAAATTTAATCAGGAGCTCTGTAGTAGAGGTCAACCGATTAAACGCTTGGCCGATTAATCGGCACCGATAGGACGTTTTACAAACTATCGTTATCGGCAGAACTTGGCTCCGATAGTGGCCGATGGCTGCGCAGCCTCCACCGGTCACGCGGGGGACGTACATCACCGTTTTGCATGGAGGCTCCGTACATGAAGTCAAGGAAATGTCATTGTGTACCTGAGATCATTTATATTTAAATGAAAGTTAACTTTAAGAAAGCTTTATTCATAAATTATGAGCATGATAAGGTTGTTGGTTATAGTATGGTATTATTAATGCATTAGACTGAAGATAACTGCTGCTCTGCCGAAAGCATGCTGTCTCTGTTTTGCTAGCAAGCATGGTCGTTAGAATTTGGCTAGCTGTAAGTGCAAGCCTAGCACAACTATGGGCCAATGGCCATATCTGATCATTTGAGGGCCACTTTTGTTGAAAATATCTGTGTGCATGTGATTAGGTCCTGATAATAATGGGTCAGTCTGAAATTTTGCAATAAGTGCAGGAATTCAAAAACTGCATTAAACTTGCAGCAAATATGCATAACACACATCGTCCAGCCAATTAAAAAGTATTTTTTCCCCAAATACAATCAGAAAATACAGGTAATTCAACTGTTATTTACCCTCTCTCATGTCCACTTTCTTCTCTTGACTGTAACAATAATTATTATTGTAATTTGAAGTGCACTAACGCTGGCTGCCTGGACACCTTGACCTGCTGCTGTGTGCAGCCACTGTGTTCTGCACCTGACGTCGCGTTTACTTTGCGATCACACACAGAGGGGGGAGGGGTAAGGTGCGTTCGGGTTTTCACTAATAATCAGTGGCTAGAAACCTGCTGGAAGCAGACATGAAGACTAGTTTAAACCTACATAGCAATTGCCTTACGCTGCGGAGGGAAGTCCTTTACTCTCTCCTCATTAGGTTCAATTTGAGATGGGTTTTGAGCTGGAGAATTCTCAAGATGAAGATGAAGGAAATAGCAGTCTTCTATTCAGTTTAACCATTTATTAAGCATTGACGCCAACGGGAGGTCCTTTACCCTACACAGAGGATTAGGAGTTCCCCGAACAAAAACAAACATTAGTTTGTATAATATCATAACTCCTCCTCTACCTAACTAATACACCAATAATGTGCGGTGACACCCTTTCGTCATATCTTATTTTATCCAATAACAAATTATGCGAAAAATAAACATGTTATATGACCAGTTCCTACCCTATGCGCTTGGGGGCACTCAATCTACCAAATAAAATTGGTTGTGACTTATCCTCATGTGCCTGTTAATCAGACCATGTAATTTCTCTTATTTTTTCTTATTTTCCCACTTGTTCGGTCAGCATGATCTATCTTATCTATTGTTATAGGTACAACTCCTGCTTAGTTATGGAACACAGGAGGGAAACATTCCAGTTTTGACTGGTGTGCTAGATGCCCTCGTCCTTGTTGATAGAGAACTATCCTGCATCCTCTCGCCACCCCCCATTTCAGTACTTTTCCACTAGATCTTGACTGTATTATTTAATTATTTATATAGAAGCTTGCATATGGGGCTTTCTTGGGCCTACAGAACAGTTTCACAAAACAGCTTACTTCTACAACGCCAAGATAAAGAATTTCTTTAGAAATAGCATTTAGTGAACTAGCTTCTGCACTAGGGAGTGCGCTAAAACAGTCCATACCATTTTGTGCAAAGGAGAGTATTTGCATTGTTTTGCATGTTTTTAACAGATTACCTTAGCTAAATAACTAAAAAAAAATGGAACTCTCTAAAAATAAGTTACAAAGTGCTTTACAGAGCGTCATAAAACAGATCAACCTGTATAGAAAAGAAACAAACAGTAAAATAATAAATACTAAGGAATTAGCTACAAATTAAATTAATATTAAATTACTGACAAGCCTTTTAGAATAATATCTTTTGAGACTAAATTTGTGGCTTTTAGTCAGCCATTGGTCTCCATGGTATTATGGTTTGACATCAACGTGGAGAGACTTGAAATCATGCTGGAGATTGTCAAAGTCACAGTATTGCCATGGAGTATCCAAATTACTTTCAAAAAATGGGTGCGTTTGAAAGTTTTCGTGGTGCATTCACTACAATTCTGACATATCACCTTCCTGAGTTCGCTACTATTTAAATGCTATTTAAATGCAAGCAACATTTTCCTTTTCATGGCATTCATATTTGTTTATTATTTTGCTTCTGGGTATAATTTACCAACAATATAGCAATAGTTTTCTTCAGCAACTTACAAGTCCCTGCCAGTTGTTTTTATAGCATCTTGGAAAGAACCTAAAACAAGGGAGGCAAGACATCACTTGAAAAATATTTATCCTTTGAAAAATGATCATCAGCAATTCAATACTTATGAATATTATATTATATTTCTGCCAAGTCCATTCCGCTAGATGCCACTACATTCTATACACTGATGCTTTAAGTCTGATACATATGCTACTCAATGCTTTGTATTATTTTGTCTTGTAATGTACCATTTTTAATTCCATCAGGTTGGGGTCTCACTTGTTTTTTCTCATTTTTATAGAAAGCCATTAAGGTAGCAGAGGGAGGTGAGAAGAGTAAAAGCCTAATAAAAGCCTTGGCGCGAACCCCGATCCTCGGAGCACAACCGCACTGACTGAAAGTCGGCGCTTTTACCGCTGTACTACCGCGACGCCCAATTTGTGTCCATTTTGTCAGGTTATTGGACTAACAGACAAACACAGGGTCACACAGACAGAGCAAAGGCAATAACATAACCTTGGCTTGACTGATGCAATTACTAAATAAGTTGCAGTGATGTAGTTGCAAATATGTAAATAAACATGTAGTTTGTGTTAAGCAATTGGACCACAATGGGACAGAAAGACTCCAAAACATTAGCAACATTATTTTTATATAATCTTGGCTTAAAAAATTGCTTATGGCAAACATGTTAGCAATACACACCTAGCAGACACAGAACTATAGTATCATTTGTTTGGTGAACTTTCTGTTCACCTAACAAATGTAAGTGCATTATTAGCTGTATTTAAGCTCTCAATTCACCTATCAACCTTTTGAAAAAAGTTTCAGTACATAAAGCCCTCAATGCATAAACATATTTCTTCATTTCAAGCTTTGGTTGCGGATTAATTTGTTGTGTTCACAGATATTTAGCTGAGATTAATCACTCAGAAATAATGTGTAAAAATATTACTTTTTTCAGATCCACATTAGAAAAGACATCTGGCTGCGAGAGGAGGTGTGGAGAAAAATCCAAACCACAACGAAGGACTCACTCTTTGTAAAAGAGTTGGCTGTAGCCATATGAGGTACGGTAGAGTTGAGGGGAAGAAGCGTGTCTGGGAAGGAATGCCCAACAAAAAATACTGAAGCAAAGCCTCCTTTAACACCATACAAGCTTGGAACCCTCAAAGGTACGCTGCACATCACCCGACACTGAATGTCATCTTAAACTAACAAATTCAAACTGCATAAAAACATTCAAGGCAGACAGGTGATGCAGGTGTAATTTTTTGCACACCTGTGACTTTGTAGACTTTTGCAATGCATTTGATCCAATGGTCAGAACAAAATTTTGTATGTTTTACTTTTTCATATGACAGTGCACAAATTAAAGTAATCATAAAACAAGGCTAATTGTTTTAAATCTGTTTTTCCCTCTTTTCAAGGGTGCTTCAGTGGATGTTTGAAGGCACACAACATGGAGAAGACAGAGAGGGAGAAGAGGGAGAAGCTGGTGGGATACTATATTTCGCAAAAGATTCAAGACCTGGTGAAAAAGGGGGGGGGGGGAAACAGTGTAAGGAAACAGCTTGAAAAAATTGTAGTTATGGACAGTTTGTTTTACAAATGGTGTTTTTGGAAAAAATGAAATTCTGATATTAACTCACCCTTCATGTCAAAGTTGGGCTAATGTTAATTTATTAAGTGTGTAATAAATTATGTTTCTGCTTCAAATCATTTGATATGTGTGTAGTATTTTTTTACAGACAATAAATTGGATACAATTGGGTACCTTTTTGGTAAGGTATGTGCTCGGATCCGAACTGATGTCATATTTTTTTAAATGCTTGTCATACACACATTTTTTACCTTACTAGTGTCTACACTCTTCTACTTACAGACCACAAATAATTGTTTCTCATTAACACTGCGCTTTCATTGGCTAATATTTCTTATATTTAACAGTAGGAAGGTGGCCTTGCAGGTTTCAAAACAAATCTCTGTTCTCCTTTAATAATTTTTTCTGGACTTGTTTTGTAGGTAAGGAAAGAAGCCTGATTTTAGAGGTTTGTAGTCAAAACTATTATTTGATCAAAACAATGTATTACAGGAAACAGGGGCTTTATGCACAAAATTTTGCATGGTTTTGAAAAAATATAATACATAAAGAGCACTGGCCCCACTGACCCAGTCTTTAATGCAGTCTTGTCAATTGAGCTACTGTAATTGGGTGTGTGCATCATCATTGTTATCTATGACCAGCTTAACCATCAAGCTATCCCAGCCAAAGTGTACTCAAGACCATACCAGTCTGACCAGCTAGACCACTGTGACCACCCATGTCCAGCTATGACCAGCTTAACCAGCAATCCTGCCCAGCTAAAGTGTCCAAAACCCCTCTAAACCAACAAACCAGCCCAGCCTGAGACTGACAAGCTGGTCAGGCTGGTCGACCAGCCTGGCCGGTGTAGGGAACATGCCTCTATATTCCTACATGTATTACTCATGCAAGGTGTTTACATACATTTATTAACTACTCCAGGAACTATTGATTCAGATCTCTCCTTTCAGCCCTATATTAACAATAAGAATGGCCTTCTTCCACCTGAGGAATATATCTAAATTAAGGAAGGTGTTGTCCCTGGAGGATGCTGAAAAAATGGTTCATGCCTTTGTAACCTCTCGACTAGATTACTGTAATGCTTTATTGTCTGGTTGCACTGGCTCAGCCCTGAATCGTCTCCAACTTGTACAGAATGCAGCTGCTAGGGTTCTTACTAGAACCAAGAAATGGGAGCATATCAGCCCGGTGCTCAAAACTCTTCATTGGCTGCCTGTCAAATTCAGAATTGACTACAAGATTTTACTTCTAGCGTTTAAAGCTTTAAATGGTTTGGCCCCAGAATATCTTAGTGACTTACTCATTCCTTACTGTCCTCCTAGATTACTTCGCTCTCAAATTGCTGGCTATTTGAAAATTCCCATTATATCTAAAATTACAATGGGTGGCAGAGCCTTCTCTTACAGAGCTCCTTTCTTATGGAATAATCTTCCCATGTATGTACGGGCTTCAGACACACTTTCTGTCTAAGTGTAGGCTAAAAAAAACATACCTCTTTAGTCAATCCTATAGTTAAGGATGTCGGGGGGGGGGGGGGGGGGGGCTAACATTCCCTTTTCCCCCTCTTACCCTGAGCTGCAGATTACTCCGGCCCGTCCCCCCCTCGCCCTGAGTTTGCAGACTGCTCCAGTTATGCCCCTCACCCTGAGTTTGCAGACTGCTCCAGTTATGCCCCTCACCCTGAGTTTGCAGACTGCTCCAGTTATGCCCCTCACCCTGAGTTTGCAGACTGTTCAGACCTGTCCCTCCTTTGGTTTATCCTCCCGACTTGACGCAACCGGAGTCCCAGATGCACCACCCCGCCCCTTTGAATTGATTATTGAATTGACTATTACCATACAGTCCACCTTTAGTTTAAACCGGGCTGGCCAGCGAAGGATGGGCACCCCCTCTCTAGCCAGGTTCCTTTAGTCTAAACCGGGCCGGCCAGCGAAGGATGGGCACCCCCTCTCTAGCCAGGTTCCTTTAGTTTAAACCGGGCTGGCCAGCGAAGGATGGGCACCCCCTCTCTAGCCAGGTTCCTTTAGTTTAAACCGGGCTGGCCAGCGAAGGATGGGCACCCCCTCTCTAGCCAGGTTCCTTTAGTCTAAACCGGGCCGGCCAGCGAAGGATGGGCACCCCCTCTCTAGCCAGGTTCCTTTAGTTTAAACCTGGCTGGCCAGCGAAGGATGGGCACCCCCTCTCTAGCCAGGTTCCTTTAGTTTAAACCGGGCTGGCCAGCGAAGGATGGGCACCCCCTCTCTAGCCAGGTTCCTTTAGTTTAAACCTGGCTGGCCAGCGAAGGATGGGCACCCCCTCTCTAGCCAGGTTCCTTTAGTTTAAACCAGGCTGGCCAGCGAAGGATGGGCACCCCCTCTCTAGCCAGGTTCCTTTAGTTTAAACCTGGCTGGCCAGCGAAGGATGGGCACCCCCTCTCTAGCCAGGTTCCTTTAGTTTAAACCTGGCTGGCCAGCGAAGGATGGGCACCCCCTCTCTAGCCAGGTTCCTTTAGTTTAAACCTGGCTGGCCAGCGAAGGATGGGCACCCCCTCTCTAGCCAGGTTCCTTTAGTTTAAACCTGGCTGGCCAGCGAAGGATGGGCACCCCCTCTCTAGCCAGGTTCCTTTAGTTTAAACCGGGCTGGCCAGCGAAGGATGGGCACCCCCTCTCTAGCCAGGTTCCTTTAGTTTAAATCGGGCTGGCCAGCGAAGGATAGGCACCCCCTCTCTAACCTGGTTCCATCCGAGATTTCTTCCCACTGGGGAGTTTTTTACCTCGTTTTTCTGGTTGGGGGCTAAGGCCTGGTTTTTTGCTAAATTTTACTTCCGTTTCCCTGTGCAGCGTCTTTGTGACAGTTCTCTGTAAAAAGCGCTATACAAATAAAATTTAATTGAACTGGGAAGCAGACTGGATGGAGAAAACTGGAAACAGACTTAGACAGGTTAGAATAAACAAACAATGGCAGAGTAACGTCAACCATGACAAAACCGATGGAACGAACTAGCAACGAGAATGACAAAGAAGGCGATATAAATAGGGAAGATGCAGGTGAACTGGGAGATCAGTAATGAGTGCGGGCGTGAGGAATGCAGGAGAGTGTAATGAGATAATGAAAGTGCGTGCAGAATGCGAGTGATTGGCTGAGGGATAATTGGGGAGACAGAGGAAATCACATCCAGCCTGCACGACAAGAAAAGACAAACGAGGTAAAAAAAAAGATGACATGGAACGAGAGGAATGGGGAAAACAAGGAGAACGAAAGGGACGTGGAAAGGAAGGGAAACAGCGGACGTAACATGATGTATATGGCGTTAGATTAGTGTCACAAAGAATTGATACTGAAAAGAAAAGACATTGAAAAAAGAATTGATACTGAAAAAATTATAATTGATATCGAAAAAATAAGAACTGACATTGAAAAAAGAATTGATACTGAAAAAATAAAAATTTATATTAAAAAAATATTGATTGAATGGTAATAATTATTTTGTATTCACTTTAGAATTTTCTTTGATCAAAAAATCTTATTTTCACCTTTGGTTTTTTCCCCTGCGCGTAGGCTACAATGCTTTTTCACTTTCGGTAATTTTTTTTTTTTATGGCCAAGTAATTTTTTTACGACCAGTTTTTTAGTGACAGCTGCAGAGTAAAAAGGAGAATTGAAATAGTGAAGATATGCTGGTTGTACCAGACTATTTCAGTAACGTATAGCCTACTACTTCTACAGTACAATACTCAATAATAATTGTTAGGTTTCTGCATTCTGCCTGTTAGTTTGTTTTATGTTTCAGATTTTTACCATGTTTATTTATTCTGATTATTTTGTGCTTTCACTGTTCCATGTTTTGTATTACTGTCACTCCCTGACGTCGTCACACGATTCGGGAGCCTATGGTGATTTCGGGTTTCGCAGTATTTCCACTCTCGTTTACTTCCTTCTTTACTAATTACCCTTGTTTATAATACTAATCTACTAATCATTACTAACTGCTTAGAATTAGGTTTCTTACTAATACACTAACGACTAACTTGTAAATAATACTAATCAACTAATTTACTAACGTCAGGGAATTAGAGTTTCTACTAACCTACTAATTTACTAATGCAATCTCAGTTTCCATCTGCACGTGTCTTTCGTTTCTTCTGTCCTATCTCTGAATATCTTACTGTGATCCCTACTCGCTTCACCTGCATCTGATTTCCGCATTCCTCTACCTCGTTGTGTGCACAGGTCTTCTTCAATCCAGGTCATGTATAGTCTATATGTTATGTGCTAGTCCGGTCCGCGTCTTATGTGTTCCCTCGTTATTGTATTATCAGCTTCCCTTATCGTTTCACTCTGCTCACCTGTGAGCAATTTCCCTTCCCCGCCTCTGCAAACCTGTTCCCCATTTTGTCTGTCTTCCTCAGTGTATATAACCCTGTGATTTTAGTCTGTTCTTTGCGAGTTCATCTTCATTGTTTTGCCTCAGTGTTTATTACTATTTTTCCGAGTGCCTTCCAGTTTTCTGTTTGTTTTCTGTTTGTTTTCTGTTTGTTTTCTGTTTGTTTTCTGTTTGTTTTCTGTTTGTTTTCTGTTTGTTTTCTGTTTGTTTTCTGTTTGTTTTCTGTTTGTTTTCTGTTTATTTTCTGAGTATTTGTTTCCTAGTTTTTGTTATCCCGAGTCCGTCTCCTGTCTATATTTTATTTTTGTATTCTGTCTTCGGTTTGTTTTCTTTTTTGTTTCCCTTTACACCTCCCTGGTTTTTTTACTTCTGCCTGTGTTCTCGCGACCCTGATTTTTGGATTCTGTTTTTGTGCCTCTGCTGTGCCTTTCCGGTTTTGACCCCTGCCTGTTCTGTGACATTGATTTTGGACTTCCACTCTGTTCTTTTGCTGTGCCTTCCTGGATTTCGAACCTGCCTGTTATACCTTGGATTGCTGTTTTTCCCTTATTAAACCTTTCTTATTCAGTCCTGTCTGCATTTGGGTCCTGTTTCACTACACCCCTGACAAATACTGTAGGCTACGTCTTCTCTTTTGCATTTCCTTTAAACTGCTTCACAATAGCCTAATGTATTCCTGTATAATCCGTCCTTTAGCAAGTGGTCTCTGCTTTAGCTACTTTCATTAATTTAACGCTACTTCCTGGCGATGGCGGATAAACTTGTAGGCTTAAAATAACACTTGGCCTGGAAAATGAGTTCTGTGGTAAATACACTTGAGGAATACATAGTCTATGGTGTAATCACAACACGGGCAGCAGCGGTTCCTCACGCTCAGTCAGCAGCTGGTGGGCGAGAGATGGCTAACATTAGCCACAAAGAAATCACGCACCTCACTGCTGATGAAAAAACACGTTAGCTAGCACTACGTTACTTTTGCTTAAGTTACACTAGCAAGCTGCTGGTTCCACTTAGTTCTATTGAAAAGCTACCAAAATGAGCTTTTGGTGACCTGATCCACAATCCGTCTCTCTACTAGAGTCCCTGAAGGCTTACAAAAGGACAGATGCCTAACATACAATTACCTGGAGTCAGGTTAGGTTTATAATCCCAAACTGCATCTGTAACAGTTAAGTTACTCAAAAAGCATGTACTTCGTCATAGGAAGGGTAAGTAAATGGACGATGATATTTGTTTGCTGGGCGTCATAAAAATCGTTCCCCTCCCTTTCTGTTATTACCACATAGCTAACGTTAGCTACTGGCAATTAGTGGTGTGTCGTTCGCGAACGAGTCAGCTCTTTGAGCCGGCTCTTTAAGGTGAACGTTTGGGAGCCGACTCGCATATCTGAAGAGCCGATTTGTTTTGTAAATGAACACAAGACAAATGCTTGTGGTCTTGGTGGAACTTTTATTCGTTTTTTTTCTTCAAGTTCCATCTGTAATCACAGAGAATAATTTTTTATGCCAAAAATGAATAAAACCACTATAAGAAAATAACATTAATAATTTAAAAACCAGTTTAATTGTTCTGATGCTGCAGTTTTGCACATTTATTTTCTTATGCATTTATTTATTTTTCTTTGTTATGACGCAATATTATGTTCTATTTTATGAGTGTCTCTTTTGTTTTGAAATGTTCACCTACGCACTGTGTTTATTGTGCAATTTATTTCAAGACATAAAAATGCCCTACTTTCAATGCACATGTGTAATAGCGTCTTACTGTTTTTAGCCTGGCTACATTCTAACCGATTAAAAAACTTTCACGGTTAAATCAAGTTTATCCGGTTTTTCACCTGAACGCGATACGGCGTTTCACCGACTTTTCATCAAAATTAGCATAGCCTATGTAAGGTCATGTAGAATTTAAATTTTTTCCAATTGAGAAAAAATTGTAGGCTACTGGGAGCATTAATTAGCCTATTTTATGGGTCTAATTAAACAGCTTCATAGCCTACAATTAATAGGCGTGATCTAAAGTGTTTGCTTTTTACAATTGTAATTTATTACGTTGGCAATGTGTATTTCAAAGGCCACATTTAGTCTTGTGAATTTAACAGAAAATAAAAAATAACTTCATATTCTAATTATCACTCAGAAGCTACATTTAGGCTACCGGCATTCTGAATTTACGAATGCGGTACCACGCCTGGTCCTGAGCATGTATAAAATTTGTTAGTACGTGCGAACAAATCTCAGATACTAAAATGTTGATGAATGATAAATTCGGCCGAATTTGCTAATACGAACGATTTACGTACAAATTGTTTCTGCTCACGTTTCATGAATGAGGCCCATTATTTGTACCTCCCGTTAGGCCTACAGATACGTCTGATGAATTCACCGACACAAACCCGTCCCCTCCGCTGTGCATAGTAGGTTGTTTGCTCATGAAACACAATGTGATCCATATAGCACAGCGTTTCCCATTAATGTATTAAAATGAGGTGGCCCGCCAGTAATTTCAACCGCCAGTTTCAAATTGATAAAAATAAAAACCTAATTTGAAATTGTAGGCTTATGTGCACAGCGTTGCCACGTCACTTCAAAAAGACCCTCTCTTCACCCGCCTCCCCCCTGCTTACACACAAAACCCGCCGCACACAGAGGCTGCATCTCCTCACGAGTTGTTTGTGAAAGTTAAACCCTCTGTGGTACACTATAATGGATACATACTGTTTCTGTGATGGGTCGGGTTCGGAGGACCAGACGAGACTGGAAGGGGATCTGAAAGTTGTCCCACGAAGCATGAGAATCAACCACTAAAAAGGTGAAGGGAGTCCGTGAATGGTAGAGAGAGAAATAAACAGAAAGGGAATACAACTCCCAGCGTACAGCCAAAATATAACAACCCAGATAAGTGGGCGAGAACTCGTAGATATTTAGTTATCAAAGTCAACACTAAATACAGAAAATATTCACATCTGTCACTTCACTTACGTTCATTGTATGACAGACTATTTTATAATTTCATCTTGAAATGAGCTGGGGGAAGAATAACACAGTGGCTTCTCATTTGAAACTAGAGCTTTACACGAATGTTAGCTAGCGAATTTCAAGTGACAATCTGAGAAAGCCTGCGTTACAAAAACAAGATTTTATTCAAAATAAAATTGTTTCTGAAGTATTATCTATGATTAATTATCATCTTAAATGCTTCTTACCTCAGGGGGTTTACTGGCTTTCCCTCAGTCGGAGTAAAGTCTTCAGACGATAGTCTTCTGTCCGAGGTGGTTAGCGCCGTCCGTGGTGAGGCAAATGGAGATTTACGTGGTTGACGTGCAGTTTTATCTAGCGGTCTAGAAATAAATCCCCACCCACTAAGCTCATGAACCATTTATATGCAATTGTAGCTTATTTTGTCATCTCTACCTAGCATTTTTCAAAAAGAAAATCAGTGATTGGAGGGCAGAGATATTATACGTCAAACCAAATTAGAACGCTCCGGCTTTAAAGGGTTAAAATGCATTGTGATGCTTTCTGTATTGTCTATTGACAAAATGTTTTCAATATTTTTCATCAGACCACGTTTCTAGCTAGGTCTAGCTTGGTCTCAACTAGCCAAAATTATATATATTTCACGTGTTCTATTTCCCATGTTCCACGTGTTCCATTTCCCATGTTCCAATCACAAAGAATTGTGGATCTAGTGTTTAGATTTTAATCTGAAAGAGCATGAAATTGATACATTTAGCTGTTGAAATTGACAAAATTTTCTTGCGGGGGAGCATGCCCCCACCCACCACAGTTTCAGAAAATCCTGTGGGAAACACTCATAGCAACAAGGTCAACCCCATCTGGGGGTCCTCCCCCTAGAAAGATTTGAGCCTTTTAAAACTAATTTCCTGCATTTCTACACAACCTCACACAGGGCATTTTCTAAAATAAAATGTTTAATTTATGAACATTTTGAAGATGTTTTTTTTTTTCAAAGCCCTAGATGCTTTCATATAAAGCTAAAGTATAGGCTAATCAGTATATTAGTGGATACATTTTAAACCCACCTCCACCCCCCTCATCTTATAGGAGGACAACTTTATTTACGCCCAATAATAATAATAACTAGAAAGGTCGCTCGGAGAGCGCATCCCTCCGCCCATGCTGCATGTTGATGAATGTACCGTAAAATCAGATATACATTGATAAGCAGTTGGAATTAGTTTTGAAGATTTGTTGGGATTATTGAAGTGCTTTTACTACTGACTCTGCAGGGGAAGCTCATACCATGGGCAGACAGATTATGTATGGGTAAATATTTTCCATGTCAAAATTAAATGAAAACTAGTTAAATATGACAGGACTGACAGCAGTAATCTTGCATGGTGTTTGATCCATTTGTCCTTCTTTGTAGGCTATCAGAGATCATTTAGTAGGCCTAGAGTATAATAAAATCTCAATAGAAAATACATTTTGACAATTAACTGGGAATCAGTTTGAACGGGTGCTACCAGCCTGATCACGTGACCTCACATTCTGTTTCACTCCCAGTCTGGTAGCACCCGTTCAAACTGATTCCCAGTTAGGGGCACGGCTAATACGATGATTGTACCCACATGACTAACCCACGTTTCATTGCTCAGATTGGTTGTAGGTCTATCCAATTCCGTGCAGAATAATTTTGGTCTGCGATCGTTGATAAGGTCCCTTGGAAATCCAAAATAAATCGAGTTTCCAGTCAAACCCCATTAACTTTTTTCGAATTGGGCTTGGCGAAGCCAGGCTAATGTCATTATATCAAAATTTGTACATCTAATGTTCTTTTAACGATGTGAACAGAGTTCAATTGGCCATATTTAGCTAGCTAACTAACTAGCGTTTTTTACTTTTCTGTTGTGTGCGCATGTAGTTCCCTGCTGCAGCACCAACAGACAGAAAAAAAATCGAGCCACATTGGCTACGTTAACCATGAGAGTTCTGATTCACTTTAACAATACATTTTCAAGTTATTTAATACTGGTTAGGCTAACGTTACCAAGCGTAACAAGCCTACAAGGTGTGTGGCTAGCTAGCCTAGAAGCTAACGCCGTTGTAATAATAACGTTACTATTTTGGTCACCTTCCTAAGCCAGTACACCCAAGTTCGCTACTTCTAACTAGCGAGGTTGCCTGACTAGCTAGCCTATTTAAGCTTATCAGTTAATTGATGATGGCTTGAATAGGCAGATAGAATGCTAGTTAGATAGGTGAAAGAACTTCTATAGCCTATCCGTTAATCGGAACTCCGCTGGTCAATCACAGCGGGGGGCGGGATGTCAGAAAACGGGTTTACTGGAATCTCTGAGTTTGCTAACCCTGAGATTGAATTGAATTAATCTCAGGGTAAGCAAACTCAAAATTTTCACTAAACCCGCTTTCTGGAATACTCCCCCGAATAGTCAGTTACATCAACTACCCAAATCGGCTAGGCTACCAATACAGAGAAAGGGACCACTTCACGTGAACAGAAACATGTAGCGTAATACTACGATTTTCAGAAATAATATGGTTATTATTACCTTATATTTTCCAAGTACCTCGAATGTCGAACGTAGAGCTGTTCCTGTTGTATCCAGCAGACTAGATGTAGTTTTTCTGAAAGAGCAAACTATTTATGCTCCGGGGTTTTAAACTTTAAAGTTGAGGACTAAGAAGAATGGGAAATGTAAGGCATATATTCTATTTATTAAACGAAAAGGCCAAAATTATTACACAAAAATAGAAAAACTATTCGTGAGCTTCAGTTGCTGCCCACGTTTCACTGCCTCACTGCCTGACACCATCTAGTGGTGAAAATCACTAAACATGGCGGCGCCCCCATTGCAAAACATTGTAAACGCGTATATATTTATATTTATTTCGAAAACCACTGATCAAATCCACTCCAAAATGTAATGGGTTCGTCCTTGGCCCATACTACACATACATACTATACTACACACAAATTGGTCTGGTAGTTTTTACGTAATCCTTCCCACAAACAAACAAACATACAAACAAACAAACAAACTCACCCACACCACCGAAAACATATATAATAACAAGTATATTAAAGATGAGCTATATTCCTTCATCATTTCAGTCTGTGCTATTTTCTATTTACATGTGAAACTAGGTTACTCTAACTGGCTCATCATTTTCATTTATATTTTAGCCACCCCCCCCCCCCCCCTTATGGAGGACAACTTTATCAATACCCAATTAAATCTAATTATTATAGAATGTTACTTATTCCTTCAACATTTCAGTCTCTTTGTGCTATTTTTGATTTACATGTGAAACTAAGGTACTGTAATTGGCTTATTTCATTTATGTATATGGGCCATTCTACAAAAGTCATGCAAATTGCTGTCCTTCTCTGATAAAAGTAAGAAACCAATAAAATCTTTCAATGCTATATAATTCATTAGATCATGTTATGTTTTAATATAATCCAAGATATAAATTGCAGTAATAATAGTTACATTTATCCAAAATCAACACTTATACTCTTGGGAGTATAAATTCCTATTGGGAGATGGCTGTCCACACTATCAACCCTTAAACTGGTGCATTAAAAAATAATACCCAAAATATTGTTGCCAATTATTTGACTTGTCTCCTTCAATAAAACATGTGGATTTTTATCAAATATAAGTAAAAATAATGCAATCTATTTTGTAATAAATCTTATAATTCAAAAAAGCTATCGAAAAAATGCTGTCCCCAGTTTTTACGTCACAACCGAAACGTACACTGTTTGAGTCTGTGCAGTGAACCTGCTTGTAGCCACACACCCCTTTTTTTAACCAGGAAATTAGACAGCCTTCATATGAATCAAGGCCACATGGTCAGTAGCTAGGTTTTAGCGTTTTGATATAATTGTCCTTCAAAGTATGAAAATTAGTCTGTGGTTTTTAGAGACGTCACACCCAAACACCCAAGTTTTCATATTAGAGAAAAAAAGTTGATTTCATAACTGTAGATTTGATTAAAATGAAGGTGCATCTGCACAGAGAAGTGGTTGCTAACCATGTGCTTGCTAAATCTTTTGTTTTGTGGCCGAAATGAGCCAAAATTGTCACAACCGAAACAGTCACTACCGAAACAAATGGTATTGTTTTGACAGGCCTGTTTCGGTTGGTGACACTTGTCCGTAAATTCTTATTAAAGACAATAGTGAGACAATCCATGCACATGTACAAACCTCAATTCCAAAAAAGATGGGACAGTGTATAAAATGTAAATAAAAACAGAAAGCAATGATTTGCGAGTCTTTTTGTATTCAATTGAAAACAGTACAAAGACAAGATATTTCATAGTAAAAAGGGGGTGATCCCAAACGCGCTACAAACCGGCTATATAGACAAGGAACTATAGGTGCTCAACAGAAGGACCAGTGAATAAAGAGAATACCAAACCCGGACTACTTCGCTAGGACTAACCCGAGATAAGGAGGACTGGAGCACACAGAGCTCAGAGCAAAACAAAATATTTTAATACGACTGACGTTTCGACGTCAACGACGTCTTCTTCAGAGTCAAAATGGAAACAAGATATTTCATGTTTTAACTAATCAACTTTATTCCACATTTCATTCTCTATTCAGCTCATTCTACATTTGATGCCTGCAACACCTCCCAAAAAATTTGGGACAGGGGCATGTTTACCTTAATCTTTACCTTTTAATCTTTTGGGAACTACAACACTAATTGTTGTAGTTTTGAAAGCAGAATTGTTTCCCATTCTTGCTTAATATGAGACTTCAGCTGCTCACCAGTCCGGGGTCTCCATTTTCATATTTTGGGCTTCATAATGCGCCACACGTTTTCAATGGGAGACAGGTCTGGACTGCAGGCAGGCCAGTCTAGCACCCGCACTCTCTGACGACTAAGCCATGCTGTTGTAACATGTGCAGAATGTGGCTTGGCATTGTCTTGCTGAAATAAGCAGGGATGTCCCTGAAAAAGCGATTGTCTAGATCACAGCAAATGTTGCTCCAAAATGCATATGTACCCTTCAGCGTTAATGGTGCTTTCACAGATGTGAAAGTTACCCATGCCATGGGCACTGTGAAGGAATTTTCTGTTTTACAATATGTGTATTAACATGGAGACAATCACATGATTATTATTAAACACTTATTATAGTTTTGATTATTAGTAGATCAATTATATTGAATTAAGTAATTAAACATATACTCTATGCAAACACATGAACTACGCCTGCTAGGCCTCAAGCAGGCTCTGTGTCTTTATCTTTCATTTCTGCAAGAGACAGGCAGTCTGTGAGATGGATGTTTCTGTTGAACATTCCTGACCAAGGCTGAAGGTTATCTAGAGTCTAAACAATGGAAAGTTTTAACACCCGTTTTCAGTATTATTTAGGAATACGCCCCTTGTGGCAAATCACTAAGGAGTGTGCATAAATGTCTGTGTATTCTGTTTTCAAGTCAGAGTGATCTGGTAAGATCCTCTCATTATGGTTTATCTGCAAATAAACTAAAATTCTTATTCTTATTAATATACGGTTTTGTTGTGGTTCTGTTTGGTCAGACTTGCTCACTGTGTGAAAAAGGTGAAATTCTACAGCAGCACTAACACACCCCCATACCATTACAGACGCTGGCTTTTGAACCTTGTGTTGATAACAATCGAGATGGTCCTTTTCCTCTTTGGCCGGGAGAACACGACGTCCATTATTTCCAAAAACAATTTGAAAGGTGGACTCGTCAGACCACAGCACACGTTTCTACTTTGCGTCAGTCCATCTCAGATGAGCCCAGAGACGTCGGCGGCGTTTCTGGATGTTGCTGATATATGGCTTACGCTTTGGGTAGTAGAGTCTTAACTTGCATTTGTAGATGCAGCGACAAATTGTGTTTACTGACAATGGTTTTCTGAAGTATTCCCGAGCCCATGTGGTTATATTCATTACAGAAGCACGCAGTTTTTAATGTAGTGCTGTCTGAAGGATTGAAGGTCACGGGCATTCAATATTGGTTTACGGCCTTGCCCGTTTTCTCCAGATTCTCTGAATCTTTTACTAATATTATGGACTGTAGATGGTGAAATCCCTAAATTCCTTGCAATTGTGTGTTCTTAAACTGTTGGACTATTCGCTCATGCAGTTTTTCACAAAGTGGCGAACCCATCCTTGCTCGTAAATGCCAGAACCTTCGTGGATGCTCCTTTTATACCCAGTCATGATAGCATGACCTGTCACCTATTCACCTATGTACCTGTGGAATGTTCCAAACAGGTGTTTTTTGAACATTCCACAACCTTCCCAGTCTTTTTTATACCCCTGTCCCAACGTTTTTGGAACGTGTTGCAGGCATCAAATTCGGAATTAGCGTATATTTACAAAAAATCTATGAAATTGCTAAGGTAAAACATTAAATATATTTTAAATATCGTTTTCATTTAAATATATAGACAAGAGAATTTACAAATCACTGCTTTCTACTTTTATTTACATTTTTCGTACTGTGCCAACTTTGGAATTCAGGTTTCAGTAAGAGATGTCACAACCGCAACAATGTGGTCACAACTGAAACACCTGCTGTTTTGTTAAGATTTTGAATAATATGAATAATCAATCAAATATCCAAGACATTGTGCTGGTGAGGGTATATATAATCTCATAAATAAGAATCTATCAAATTCATGTGATCAAATCTGTCCATTTTATAGAGAACATTTGTACGGAGTTTTCACTAAATGTAATTAATCCAATGTTTTATTTGATTTAAAAATTCAGGGTAATTGATTCAAATTCAACAGCAGTCAAGATTTTTTTTCAAAAATGTCATTTTCAAAGGAGTGAATTAAACTTATCAATTGGGTATGTAATTTTATTTCAAAAGCAGGTTTTACACCATGTTTCGGTTGTGACATATTTAGGAGCAGTCAGTAAATTCATCCTTATTCTGAAAAAATTACATGTGATTGCACTGTACATCAAGTATATTTATGTATCTCAGATAAAGTGTAACATATATTATAAAATAATTTTGCAAAAAGAATACAAATTTACACTTTTCTCCAACCCTCAATTTGCACGACTTCTGTAGAATGGCCCATATACAGTATATATATATATATATACGTATATATATATATATATATATAATGTTTTATATATAGGCTATATTTTATGCCTGAGACGCCGGGGGGCTTGGCTCTGTTGACGGCTGCCGTTTCGCCGTGAGAGTGATAGAGAACGTAAGAGAAAGAAAGAGAGACAGATATGATATAGTGTATTTTAATATATGTGAAGTAGGCTATTCCAAAGTTTTAGGAAAGTAGGGCTGACTAGTCAACATGTAGCAGTAGGCTAGCTAGCACACACACACACACACACACACACACAAGAGTGCACACACACACGTGCAGCCAGCTAATGCAATGCTGCAGATGCTTCGCTGAATCGCAGCTATAACAACTAGGCTAGATGCAACATGTAATCAATCTATTTAAAATCGAATCTCCCAGACAGAGACTCTCGCCACTATCCTCAACTCACTGAGTAAGCTAGGCTAGCGAATATTATATCCTAAGCAATGCATAACAGTTAGTTATCAAGAAGAGACAGCATAGATTGATCGTAGCTCTAATAGCCTACTGACGGCGCTACGGGTGGCGACTTCATATTGTCGATTTTATTTTTTCTGGATTTGGCTTTGGGGGGGCATTGCGTCTAGAAACGGCCCTGCTTAGGAGAATCTTAGTGGTAAGATAAAATATTTGTGAATACGTCCATCACGGTTTGAAATGAATCCCATGCCCGAATCCTGACCAGGTCTTTGCAGATCCACCACTCTCCAAACAGTAGTACAGAAGTAAAAGGTAAAAATTATAAGTATTAGTCACACAATCACGACTGACAGAGGCGATGCCCGTCTGTCGGTTCCTTTTCCATCCCCGTCTCTCTCTCAAGTCTGCCGGACAACCCTACAGGAGAGGGGGAGCCTGGCCTGTAGGGATGTTATGGAGAACAGCGTCGGTCTTACCAAAGTCCTCCTCATTGGGACGCAAACACCCCAGCCCACCGACGAATCAAGTCCCAAAACCGTTGTTGCTGGTCGGGTGTCAGCCTCTCGGCCTCCGGTAGGTCCAACGGGCTCCCTCCCCCGGCTGGGGCCTGAGTGGTCCGGACGTCGATGACCACTTCTCCGGGGCTGGGGGTCGCGGCCACCTTGCACCTGTGAGGAGTCGATACCAGCAATGGTCGCCAGAGGGCGCCGCCTGGGCAACTCAATAGGGAAACGGTATACGTTAGCGATCCGCAATAGTACTCGGCCCCCCCGTACCCGAACCAGTCCCCGGGCCACCTTCCACTCGCTAAACAAGGTGACCTGTGAGCCGGTGTCCAATAAGCACGGGAACTTCCGCCCACCGACCTCCACCTCTACCTGGGATTTTGTTTCTCATTTGACAGTATTACAACATTCCTTCCTATCCTTGATTATGGTGATGATATATAAATACAAAGCTGCTTCCACCTTAAAGCCTTTAGACTCCATGTATCATTTGGCCCTTTGTTTTATCACTGGTGATTGTTACCGTACTCATTGTTGTGTGCTGTATCAGAAGGCTGGCGGGCCTCCCTGTGTCGGAGAACGGATCAACATTGGTTCCTGTTTTTACATAACGCACTTATGGCGCTGTTGTGCAAGAAACTCGTAACATCTGAACGTTGTGGCAAAATTTATTTTATATTTAATACAAAACAATGATTCAATCGTGAAATTGCCATGTATAAATGTAATAAACTTGATTCACACTCCTTATAGCGCTGTTTTTGAGTAGTTTCCTTGTATGTGTGTGCTCACGCTGCGGACTGCGCTCCCTGGCCTATGTCTCTGCTGTGGGGCAGCGTTACACTCTGCCCCACCGTTGCTAAGGAAACAACGTGAGCGTGATTTGCGTAAGCAGGGAAAACCTGCCGCAAATTATGTTGGGCGGAGGGGCAGAAATGTTTTTGCCCCTACTAATTCTGCCTTGCAACAGGTGGTGAAAAAATAATAAACGTTAAGTTAACATCGTTAACGTGGGCTGACGTGACCAGGAAATAAACAAAGCCAATTCAGTGTATGTGTATTGATAGTTTTGTGGTATCGCTAATGCTAGCCAGTTAAAGTTTTCTATTAGTTTGATTTTAAGTTGTCAAGTTTGCCCATATGAAATACAGTTTTTCCACCTTTTCGAAGGTATATGAAGGTTATGATACGGGAAATCTAACACTTTTTAAAAAAAACGTTTTCTAACATAATTAATTTAATCGCTGTAATCACATTTTCTTTCTCCTTCTCTCTGATATTCTTTCGATTTCTAAGGCCTTGGCAAAAGCAAGTAGCGCATCAGGACTGTAAGTTATGATAAAAAAATACACTTTATGACAACGAAGCACCTTGCTGAATGTGTTACACACTCATTATTATGTGAAATGCTAAACACAGGAATATATTAATCATATATTGAATAATATAATATATTGAATCAGACAAATAACTGTGGTGGCTAGTGATTTTAATCGATAATAGATAATGTTCTATACGGTTTTTGGTGAATTTATAGTTTTGCAGGCGTGAAAATAAAGGCAGCTCTCTCCAGAGGTTGACACCTATGTTTTACCTTTTTGAAATTTCTTTAATTTCTTTTGAACGATTTATTAAGCGGTGCAGCCGCTTCTATACGTGACGTGTGTCCGTCCGTCCGTCCGTCCGTTCATAGCATGATATTTAAACCAATCAGGAGTTGCCTATGCGTCACATGCCCGGCAATACAATAGTAGCTTGAGAAAAGCATGCCCAGCTTCAGACAGCTCTATCTTAAAAAATATACATGTCACAGCTTTGATATTCACACCGTAGGAATCCTGGGAACCAGATGCACATCTCTATATAATATTTCTTGTGTAGCTTAAAAACTGTAGTCGTGGTCACAAGTTAGAAAATGGGTTTGAAATAGAAATGACCAGCTGCCGCTAGAGTGGAGTTTTGAACATTCCACCATTTGTGTGAATGGGGAGCATGGTTTTCAAACAACACTGAATATTTTATAAACTAAAAATGTCACAGCTTAGATATTTACACCGTAGGAATCCTGGGAACCACATGAACATTTTGATACATATGTCTGTGTACCTTAAAAACTGCAGTCATCATCACAAGTGCTTAACGAACACATTAAAATAAATAAAAGCAGATTAAAAGGTAAAACAGGAACAATATCAGAGGAAACTGTTTGTTCCAACACATAAAAAGCTAAAAACCACAAGTGGCTCTCATGGTAAATAACTTCTACACATTAACGCAACTCAGAGGCTACAATGGCTTTCACACCAACACTGATTTCACATCTGTAGGAAGTGTACGTAGCACAGATAAAAGTATTCAAGTTTTTGGAGTGAAGACTCAACGTGCAAATTTATGAGGTATCACTCGCAGTGACACACACAACAATCTAGTTCTTCCGAAAGGTGACGTGGTCACTGATTTGAGAACACACACCATATTTACGGTCGTATTGGACTACAACACAAAACACGAAGTCACACACACAATATTGACAGTTCTCTCAAATATATATATTTATATAGGCTATCTTAGAAGCAATTGCTTTTTGAATTGCTCGTATTGCTTAGCACTGAGCAATTATGTGCAACGTTTTGATTTCACATTTTCAGATTGTGGGCAGCTGTTGTATATACTTCAGCAACACATTTGGCTCTACACTATAGTGCCTAAGAGGATGATGATCTGTGATACCATCTGGATTGGTTCACTTTGGCTAAAAGTTAAATCACATTAAAAGTAAAAATATACACGGGGACCCATTACAAAAATAATTAAAATCACCAATTGTACAGTGGCATCATTATGCACTCTTTAAAAAAAACTCCAATCCAGAGAACACATATAAAGACCACATATAAACCTGTACACACATTTGAGCAGGTGGAAAAGACCGCACAACCTCGCACGAGCGTATGAACAGATGGAAGAGACCGCACAAACTCGTAGCGTGAATGTGTGCTACGTGTCACGTTTGCTGCTTTGCCAGAGTAAAGACCTCCAGGGGCGGGCGCTTCGACGCAAACACAGCCTCGCTGACGTTACAGCCACAGCTGTCGCTACGAGCGCGACTTCAGGGAAGGTGCACCTCAGAAACACGCTACGAGACGGGCGCGGCGCGTACCTGCTATGGACAGGACGGCGTCGAAGCAGCCGCGCCTGTATGGCAGCCGTAGCCCATCGCACACCTGCACCTCGTAGCCCCGGCTCCGGGCGGTGTCCACCAGGGGGCTACACACGTCGCAGCCCAGCTTGAACACGTCGTCGTTGATGTCGAGGTATTTGCCGTTGCCACAGCCTGCAAGAACGACTCGGTCAGTATATTGGCCGATCCCCCTCCCCCCAAAAAAAACAGTCAAGGTGAAGAATTACATGCAAAGCATGCTCCCCAGTGCACCCATATTCTAAATTTAAAATGTTGAGCACCAGCCAGAAAGGATTGGCAGTTCATTTTCTGCCCATAAGCAGTTCTTCTTCAAATCCCTTCCTTACATTAAAAAGCATGCAATTGCTTGGATGGTTAAGTGATGTTTGCCGCCTGTGCGACTTAGTTTTTTTGTGAATCTGGGGGCAGATAAAACGGTGAGTGTGTCAGGTTTCGCAGCAGAGAATTGTGTGTTATTTATGGCACCCAGTGCTGAAAAGCAAATTTGTTATTCAAATGAGAAGGACCAACAGCTAACTGCTGTGAGGCTGTGTGGAATAATGCATTCACACATCTCCGGGCAAACGGAGGAGCAAGAAACAAAACCGACAGGAACTTAAAAACGCTTGAGGTGAGCGCTGGTCTGTTTTCTCTGCACAAGGAAGAAAAATATGTTTATTTTTGACACTTCATAATATAACTGGGCAGAGAACAAACACCCAGAACTGCCTCTTGGCTATGAGAGAGAACACAGGAGTCAGTAAATACGAGTGAGGGAGAGACTGTAGAAATGATGGGGAGGTATGGGAGTACAGACTGGGGACGGAAGACGTTGTGGGACAGCAGGGCAGTATGGTAGAATTCAGAGAACTACAGGAGTATGCAGCAACAAGGGGGACAGGGCGGGAGCTGAATAGTAAAGATGACTTTTGGGACAATGGAACCGTTCCCCACACTTCTGAGAACTACAACCCCTGGGAAAAATTATGGAATCCCCACACTTAGAGGATGTTCACCCAACTTTTTTACTTCGTAGCAAATAAACAAATCACAGATATGGCACAAAGCAATTTTTGTATGTGTATTGATAGTTCTGTGGTATCGCTAATGCTAGCCAGCTAAAGTTTTCCATTAGTTTGATTTTAAGTTGTCAAGTTTGCCCATATAAAATACAGTTTTTCCACCTTTTCGAAGGTATATGAAGGTTATGATACGGGAAATCTAACACATTTTTTTTTAAACGTTTTCTAACATAATTAATTTAATCGCTGTAATCACGTTTTCTTTCTCCTTCTCTCTGATATTCTCTCGATTTCTAAGGCCTTGGCAAAAGCAAGTAGCGCATCAGGACTGTAAGTTATGATCAAAAAATACACTATGACAACGAGCACCTTGCTGAATTTGTTACATACTCATTATTATGTGAAAAGCTAAACACAGGAATATATTAATCATATATTGAATAATATAATATATTGAATCAGACAAATAACTGTGGTGGCTAGTGATTTTAATCGATAATAGATAATGTTCTATACGGTTTTTGGTGAATTTATAGTTTTGCAGGCGTGAAAATAAAGGCAGATCTCTCCAGAGGTTGACACCTATGTTTTACCTTTTTGAAATTTCTTTAAGTTCAAGTTTGAACGATTTTCCCCCTCCGTGTCAAAGGCTCTCGCTTGTCCCGACTGCGGAGTTTTTCCACATTAACACCTCAGTGGTGGAATGAACTTCCCATTCCCCTACGTTCTACTCCAACCCTGCCTGCATTCCGTCGAGGCCTGAAGACACACCTCTTCAGACTCCACCTTGACTGATATCCTCACCTAGGAATATCAGTTCCCTGTTCCCTGTGTTTTCCTGTCTGTTTATTATAGTTTATAATAGTATTTGGAATGGTTTATAATAGCATAGTTTATAATAGTATTTTGAATGGTTTATAATAGCATAGTTTATAATAGTATTTGGAATGGTTTATAATAGTATTTGGAATGAAAGCGTGGTGTTGCTGATTTGCCCACAGCTTACTGTGAACTACAGTCAACGTTCATTGCTGGGGATAGCTGCTACATTATGCAAAGGATGTGCTTTGCCTTGTCTGTTCTGTAATGATGATGATGTCTCTGTACGCACTTACTGTACGTCGCTTTGGATAAAAGCGTCTGCTAAATAAATGTAATGTAATGTAATTTATTAAGCGGTGCAGCCACATCTATACGTGACATGTGTGTCCGTCCGTCTGTCCGTTCGTAGCATGAGATTTAAACCAGCAGGAGTCGCCTATGCGTCACATGCCCGGTAATACAATAGTAGCTTGAGAAAAGCATGCCCAGCTTCAGACAGCTCTATCTCAAAAAATATACATGTCACAGCTTTGATATTCACACCGTAGGAATCCTGGGAACCAGATGCTATAGATATATTATTATATAGATGCTCTATATAATATGTCTTGTGTAGCTTAAAAACTGTAGTCGTGGTCACAAGTTAGAAAATGGGTTTGAAATAGAAATGACCAGCTGCCGCTAGAGTGGAGTTTTGAACATTCCACCATTTGTGTGAATGGGGAGCATGGTTTTCAAACAACACTGAATATTTTATAAACTAAAAATGTCACAGCTTAGATATTTACACCGTAGGAATCCTGGGAACCACATGAACATTTTGATACATATGTCTGTGTACCTTAAAAACTGCAGTCATCATCACAAGTGCTTAACGAACACATTAAAATAAATAAAAGCAGATTAAAAGGTAAAACAGGAACAATATCAGAGGAAACTGTTTGTTCCAACACATAAAAAGCTAAAAAACACAAGTGGCTCTCATGGTAAATAACTTCTACACATTAACGCAACTCAGAGGCTACAATGGCTTTCACACCAACACTGATTTCACATCTGTAGGAAGTGTACGTAGCACAGATAAAAGTATTCAAGTTTTTGGAGTGAAGACTCAACGTGCAAATTTATGAGGTATCACTCGCAGTGACACACACAACAATCTAGTTCTTCCGAAAGGTGACGTGGTCACTGATTTGAGAACACACACCATATTTACGGTCGTATTGGACTACAACACAAAACACGAAGTCACACACACAATATTGACAGTTCTCTCAAATATATATATTTATATAGGCTATCTTAGAAGCAATTGCTTTTTGAATTGCTCGTATTGCTTAGCACTGAGCAATTATGTGCAACGTTTTGATTTCACATTTTCAGATTGTGGGCAGCTGTTGTATATACTTCAGCAACACATTTGGCTCTACACTATAGTGCCTAAGAGGATGATGATCTGTGATACCATCTGGATTGGTTCACTTTGGCTAAAAGTTAAATCACATTAAAAGTAAAAATATACACGGGGACCCATTACAAAAATAATTAAAATCACCAATTGTACAGTGGCATCATTATGCACTCTTTAAAAAAAACTCCAATCCAGAGAACACATATAAAGACCACATATAAACCTGTACACACATTTGAGCAGGTGGAAAAGACCGCACAACCTCGCACGAGCGTATGAACAGATGGAAGAGACCGCACAAACTCGTAGCGTGAATGTGTGCTACGTGTCACGTTTGCTGCTTTGCCAGAGTAAAGACCTCCAGGGGCGGGCGCTTCGACGCAAACACAGCCTCGCTGACGTTACAGCCACAGCTGTCGCTACGAGCGCGACTTCAGGGAAGGTGCACCTCAGAAACACGCTACGAGACGGGCGCGGCGCGTACCTGCTATGGACAGGACGGCGTCGAAGCAGCCGCGCCTGTATGGCAGCCGTAGCCCATCGCACACCTGCACCTCGTAGCCCCGGCTCCGGGCGGTGTCCACCAGGGGGCTACACACGTCGCAGCCCAGCTTGAACACGTCGTCGTTGATGTCGAGGTATTTGCCGTTGCCACAGCCTGCAAGAACGACTCGGTCAGTATATTGGCCGATCCCCCTCCCCCCAAAAAAAACAGTCAAGGTGAAGAATTACATGCAAAGCATGCTCCCCAGTGCACCCATATTCTAAATTTAAAATGTTGAGCACCAGCCAGAAAGGATTGGCAGTTCATTTTCTGCCCATAAGCAGTTCTTCTTCAAATCCCTTCCTTACATTAAAAAGCATGCAATTGCTTGGATGGTTAAGTGATGTTTGCCGCCTGTGCGACTTAGTTTTTTTGTGAATCTGGGGGCAGATAAAACGGTGAGTGTGTCAGGTTTCGCAGCAGAGAATTGTGTGTTATTTATGGCACCCAGTGCTGAAAAGCAAATTTGTTATTCAAATGAGAAGGACCAACAGCTAACTGCTGTGAGGCTGTGTGGAATAATGCATTCACACATCTCCGGGCAAACGGAGGAGCAAGAAACAAAACCGACAGGAACTTAAAAACGCTTGAGGTGAGCGCTGGTCTGTTTTCTCTGCACAAGGAAGAAAAATATGTTTATTTTTGACACTTCATAATATAACTGGGCAGAGAACAAACACCCAGAACTGCCTCTTGGCTATGAGAGAGAACACAGGAGTCAGTAAATACGAGTGAGGGAGAGACTGTAGAAATGATGGGGAGGTATGGGAGTACAGACTGGGGACGGAAGACGTTGTGGGACAGCAGGGCAGTATGGTAGAATTCAGAGAACTACAGGAGTATGCAGCAACAAGGGGGACAGGGCGGGAGCTGAATAGTAAAGATGACTTTTGGGACAATGGAACCGTTCCCCACACTTCTGAGAACTACAACCCCTGGGAAAAATTATGGAATCCCCACACTTAGAGGATGTTCACCCAACTTTTTTACTTCGTAGCAAATAAACAAATCACAGATATGGCACAAAGCAATTTTTGTATGTGTATTGATAGTTCTGTGGTATCGCTAATGCTAGCCAGCTAAAGTTTTCCATTAGTTTGATTTTAAGTTGTCAAGTTTGCCCATATAAAATACAGTTTTTCCACCTTTTCGAAGGTATATGAAGGTTATGATACGGGAAATCTAACACATTTTTTTTTAAACGTTTTCTAACATAATTAATTTAATCGCTGTAATCACGTTTTCTTTCTCCTTCTCTCTGATATTCTCTCGATTTCTAAGGCCTTGGCAAAAGCAAGTAGCGCATCAGGACTGTAAGTTATGATCAAAAAATACACTATGACAACGAGCACCTTGCTGAATTTGTTACATACTCATTATTATGTGAAAAGCTAAACACAGGAATATATTAATCATATATTGAATAATATAATATATTGAATCAGACAAATAACTGTGGTGGCTAGTGATTTTAATCGATAATAGATAATGTTCTATACGGTTTTTGGTGAATTTATAGTTTTGCAGGCGTGAAAATAAAGGCAGATCTCTCCAGAGGTTGACACCTATGTTTTACCTTTTTGAAATTTCTTTAAGTTCAAGTTTGAACGATTTTCCCCCTCCGTGTCAAAGGCTCTCGCTTGTCCCGACTGCGGAGTTTTTCCACATTAACACCTCAGTGGTGGAATGAACTTCCCATTCCCCTACGTTCTACTCCAACCCTGCCTGCATTCCGTCGAGGCCTGAAGACACACCTCTTCAGACTCCACCTTGACTGATATCCTCACCTAGGAATATCAGTTCCCTGTTCCCTGTGTTTTCCTGTCTGTTTATTATAGTTTATAATAGTATTTGGAATGGTTTATAATAGCATAGTTTATAATAGTATTTTGAATGGTTTATAATAGCATAGTTTATAATAGTATTTGGAATGGTTTATAATAGTATTTGGAATGAAAGCGTGGTGTTGCTGATTTGCCCACAGCTTACTGTGAACTACAGTCAACGTTCATTGCTGGGGATAGCTGCTACATTATGCAAAGGATGTGCTTTGCCTTGTCTGTTCTGTAATGATGATGATGTCTCTGTACGCACTTACTGTACGTCGCTTTGGATAAAAGCGTCTGCTAAATAAATGTAATGTAATGTAATTTATTAAGCGGTGCAGCCACATCTATACGTGACATGTGTGTCCGTCCGTCTGTCCGTTCGTAGCATGAGATTTAAACCAATCAGGAGTCGCCTATGCGTCACATGCCCGGTAATACAATAGTAGCTTGAGAAAAGCATGCCCAGCTTCAGACAGCTCTATCTCAAAAAATATACATGTCACAGCTTTGATATTCACACCGTAGGAATCCTGGGAACCAGATGCTATAGATATATTATTATATAGATGCTCTATATAATATGTCTTGTGTAGCTTAAAAACTGTAGTCGTGGTCACAAGTTAGAAAATGGGTTTGAAATAGAAATGACCAGCTGCCGCTAGAGTGGAGTTTTGAACATTCCACCATTTGTGTGAATGGGGAGCATGGTTTTCAAACAACACTGAATATTTTATAAACTAAAAAATGTCACAGCTTAGATATTAACACCGTAGGAATCCTGGGAACCACATGAACATTTTGATACATATTATGTCTGTGTACCTTAGAAACTGTAGTCATCATCACAAGTTAGAAAATGGCTTTGAAATTTAAATTACCAACTGCCGCTAGAGTGGAGTTTTGAACATTCCACCTGTTAGCAAGGTGAGTCGCCGTAGCAACCCCCCGAAGCGAAATCAATACAAAATCTACCACCAGTGTTCTGCTGGCCCAACAATCCATGCACCCTCTTGTTGAGTTTGGAATTCCATTGTTATTGTTCAAATAATAACTTTCCTGTTTGTTATCAGAGTATATTGCGTATGTAAATAAATATCACCAAACCAGAGGCCATTGCTTTTGTACATGTAAACAACACACACATTTTCTATTGCATTTTTTAATATGATTGCTCATAAACCTGCACCGCTTACTTCACCACCTGGGTGTGATTTTTTATTTGTACGATGAATTATAGTCTACATGCCGTCAGTAGGCTAAGCGGCATTTTAAAAAGCTTAGGCTAATTACTTGGTATCATTCACTTTAGCTATGTTAAGGCATGTCTTAACATAGCTAAAGCATTTCCGAATGTTTGTATTAAATGTTTGCATAATTATTTGACATTTATCTGATAGGCCTAATTCTCGTTATTATAATATGCCGTTGGCATGCTTTACGTTTTTTTTATTTTAGCTAGGCTATAATTGCATTAGTTCTGGATAAACTTGATCAAACTTGTTTTCACTTTCCTACAAGTTAACAACGCGTCATATGCTTGTATTTACGGTTTTGATAAAGCAAAGTTATTGTAGAAACGTTTCTGTCTCATCCTATTACTTTGTGGCAGTATAGGCAACCTCAGTGTAGGGTTCTGTGTAGTGCTGAAGCGATACATTGTATTCAGTTTTGAAATCTTTCTGCTCCCTGGCACTTAGGCCTACAGCACAGCCCATAGCATAGGCTTACCATAGACTAATTGGCTATCTTTATTTTTTTGATGGTGACATCATACAAAACTGCCCCCCCAGAAATGTCATGCTAAAATCGCCACTGGTTACAGACAGTGCACATTAAAGCTGAACTCCTTGACTACTATGGGCCAATTCAGGACCCTGATCAAGAATCTGATTATCTTTGTATGTAAATGTTTTGACTGAATTGAACTATTATTTTATTATTACGTGGCATTCGGTCCAGGGAAGACTTGGATTTGTCTCAGCCACGCCCACTGGTGGAGAGAGCACACACACCGGGGTTGTGTTGGATAATCAGCCCAAGTGCTTAAAGTGTACTCGTCTCCACAGGGCGGGGCCGAGGCTGGGAGCACACATCCAGAGAGAGCGAGTCTCTAGGGTTAAGGCCATCCGTTTATTTGTGAAAGCCAAAGAGAATGAAAACGTTGTTGAAAAGCAGAGGAGCTGGCAGCTGAAAATTTGGCCATCTTAAAACGAGCAGTGAGCTGCCCCTGGGTTTTGTTTCTTTTGTCTTTGTTCTTTTTGTTTGTTTTTGCCAGGAATCTGTGATGGGGAAGGGTGAAGGTGCATTAATTTATTTTGATGTGCTCTCTCTCTCGCCGTGTAGCAATGTAGGGTGCAAAGTCTGCAAACCCGGAACTGCCACATCTCCCAACCAGGGGCGTGTCATGGCGTGTGACATTATTATATTTATTATTTGAATTTTTATATTCCTTTTTTATCTCTTGTAACCTTAGCTTTTTGACTGTTAGAATACGCACTTACAATAGTTTAACATGAGTGTTATAGCTTTATGTAATATTGGCTTATTTCATTGTGATATTATAATTATATGACTATTACGGGCAACAACCAATTATTTTTCAGATGGAATTTATTAAACCCAAGGAAAAGTTGGGGGAGGTGAGTACTACTGTATTGTGTTTTTATAAATTGCTTTTTGTGCGTACTGAAGAAATGTAAACATTTGTGTTCCCTCTGTTAGAAAATTTCTGAACTGAATCAGAAGGCAGAGTGCAAAAGGTTTCATCTTACAGTACCACAACATTTATCTTATTATTATTTCGATTGAAGATAGAGAAATGGCTGTCTGCATAGGCTACTGTTTCCCAAAACAATACCAAGCTTTAGCAGCGATTTATTTGTAAAAATCACATGGGAAAGTGAAAAAGTGCTCAGTGGTATGTGTTAATTTCCTCATTAATGGTCTCAACTGGTCTCTATTTGTTAACTCATTTGTGAACTTGCATGTTCCTGTTAAAAAAGCATGTGTAGCTTGCAGAGAGAGCACTGAGGAAAGCTATACGCCAGTGGCACCCCCAGCTGTACGCAGAGTACGCAGTCTGCGTACCTTAGCAACAACAGCAAAATTAGTATTTCCATTAAAGGTTGTATCAGCGATTTTTGGTGGAAACATAAATGATCACATTCATCTGATTTTTCCTCACGATCCGCTAGCTGCCTGCCCCATAAGCAGGCCGTCAAAAAAACGCGTCTCAGTAGGCAGCCTATGCTCCGAGATCGTACACAAAAACAAATGGTTGCTGAAGGAGCAACAGCTCAAGGCAACAGCTCAAGGCTACAGCTGCATCGGTAACTGGGGGGGAGAAAGAATGGAATGATAAGCTCAACGAAACAATAAAACAATATAGCAAATGCAAATATAGCAAATGCTTAAAAATCACTGAAATCAAGAAAATGGTTAAGCCAGAAAGGACAGATAAGACAGCTAAAACAAGTCACTCAAATCCATCGGACTTGGCAATAATTATGGAAAGCCTGGAAGGTATCAAGATCCAACTGAAAGACATAATGCAGGAGTTACAAGATCTTAAAGATGAAAATATCAAGAAAGACCAACGAATAAAGGCTCTAACATACAGAGTGGAGGAGCTTGAACAGCATGGGAAACTTAATGATGTGATCATCACAGGGCTCAGAATCAAACCAAGGAACTATGCCAGGGCGACGAGGTCCACGATGAGACAGACGAGGCAGACATTCAATCTGTGGAAATACAGGTGTGGAATTTTCTTGACTCCAAAAAAATCGATATGGATCTTACAAACGTGGATTCTTGTTATCTGCTGCCCAAGAGAAAAACTAACGAAGGCAGGGAAAACGAAACCCGCGCCGTGGTGCTGAGATTCATAAGTAGGAAATACAAAGTTGCTCTACTGAAACAGGGTAAAAATCTGAAAGGATCCAACGTGTTCATCAATGAAAATCTCACCAAAGTAAACGCCACCATCGCTTGGAAAGCGCGTCAATTGAAGAAAGGGGAAAAACTACAGAACACCTGGACGGCAAACTGCAAAGTTTTTATCAAACCAAATGGGTCTTCAGAAAACACCAGACCGGTGCTGATCAGGGCGCTGGAGGAGCTGGAGAAATATGAATAGTAAGGTACGTGAAAACAATGTGAAAACGCCATGAACTCAGTACAATCAAAAAGTAAAACTTCACGGATTAAAATGAATGAATTGATGGATAACATTGCTGACTATGAAAAAAGGAGTATGATATCTAACCAGAACCCAAGATCAAAAGCCCCGAATGAAGAAGTGGATCCAGACAGACACTTTTATTATAATGAAACAAACAAATGTGGATATTACTTGGAAGACCAATTCAATAAGAACATTAGTATGGGTGGAAAGCTGTCAATAATCCACTTCAACAGCAGGAGTCTATACGCAAACTTTGAACAGATACAGGAGTATCTATGTACATTTGCCAAACCATTTAACATCATTGCGGTGTCGGAAACTTGGATTAACGTTGAGAAATGCATGGATTTCCACCTGGAAGGGTATAATTTTGTGTGTAAGAACAGAATCAACAAATCTGGTGGAGGGGTTGCACTGTTTATTGAGGAGAGCATAAATTTTGAGATAATGGAAAGCTTGTCAATTGTCGTTGAAAATGTAATGGAGTGTGTAACAATTGAATTCTCAGCGCTAAAAGGTAAAAAAAAACTGTTATATGCAATGTTTACAGAGCTCCTAGCTCAAAAATAGACATTTTCAAAAATTGTATGGGAGAAATATTATCAAAAATGAATCAATCAAATGTTTTTATATGTGGTGACTTTAACGTAGACATATTAAATCCCAACGATAATAAGTTGATTGAGGACTTCGTTAACACAATGTATGCGTGGGGAATGCGACCACTAATTACCCAGCCAAGCAGAATTACTAAACATAGTGCCACACTAATTGACAACATCTATACAAATATACTGGACACAGTAATAACAAGTGGTATTTTGATAAATGATATCTCTGATCACCTTCCAGTCTTCGCTATCTGTGACTGGAAACACACTTTGGATCAGAATCCAGTGACAAAAATCTTAAAAAGAATTAGAAACGAAAAGAGACTCAAAGATTTTGAACAAGATATGATAAAGCAAAAGTGGAATGATGTATTGAATGAAAGAGACACAAACAAAGCATATGAGGCCTTCTTAAACACAATAAATTCAATATATGACAAGCACTGCCCGGTAGTCAAAAATTCGAGAAAAGGCAAAAAAATCAAAGAAATAAGCCCATGGATTACCAAGAAAACAGAAAACGCCTGTAGAAAAAAAAACAGCTTATATAAACAGTTTTTAAAGGAAAGGAGTGAACAATCATATGCAAAGTACAAACGTTGCAGAAACAGAGTGACTGATCAGTTGAGGAAACACAAAAAAGATTATTATGATAAGTTACTATCAGAAAATAGAAACTACACCAGAAATCTCTGGAAAATAATAAATTCCGTCTCTGGGCGTAAGGTCAAGAGGACATTCTCGGATCATTTCAATATAAACAACAAGAGGGAAGAAGAAAAAAAGTCGACATTAGACAATTTCAACAAATACTTTGTTAGTGTTGGTCCGGAGCTAGCCAAGGCCATTCCTTCCTCACTCCTACAGTGGGATCACTTTGATAGGGGCAGTGAGACAAAACAAGAGTCATTATTTTTATATCCTGTTACACAAAATGAAATGAAAGTAATACTCAGAGACTGCACAGCTAAGACATCCACTGACGTAGATCAGATAGACATGACATTGTTAAAAAGGATATCAAAGGCGATCATACCTCCACTAACACATATATGTAACCTATCGTTCTGTAATGGCGTGTTTCCAGACAAAATGAAGATAGCAAAAGTTCTTCCTTTATACAAAAGTGGAGACAAACAGGAGTTTTCAAATTATCGTCCTGTTTCAATTTTACCACAGTGCTCAAAAATTATTGAAAAGCTCTTTAATGTCAGATTAGATAATTTCATTGATAAACACAAACTGTTATGTGACAACCAATACGGGTTCAGGAAAAAACATTCAACAGCACTGGCCCTAACAGAATCCATAGAATTTATCAAAGACGCGCTAGACCGGAAACTATTCACCATAGGCATCTTCATTGACTTGAAAAAAGCTTTTGACACGATAAACCACAACATATTGATGGAAAAATTGTATAGATATGGAGTTAGAGGAATCGCATTACAATGGATAAAGAGTTACCTATCAAATAGAGTTCAATTTGTTCAGATAGGGGACAACATATCATCATGCCTGGATATCACCTGTGGGGTCACACAGGGTTCAGTCCTAGGACCAAAATTATTTTTACTATATATTAATGACATAGTCAAAGTATCTGACGTTTTAAAATTAATTTTATTCGCGGACGACACAAACATCCTATGTTCTGGAATTGATCTTAATCAAATGGTCACATCAGTTAACAATGAAATGTCAAAGCTTCACACGTGGTTTAATATTAATAAACTATCATTAAACCTTTCAAAGACAAAATTTATATTATTTGGGAAAAGAGGCCAGAAAGAAAACATAAACTTAAAAGTCAATGGTATCAACATTGAACGAGTGAACGAACACAAGATTCTGGGGGTTACGGTAGATAGCCTCCTGACATGGAAACCACATGTGAAGCTAGTTCAATGTAAATTGGCCAAAAGCGTGTCTATTTTGTGGAAAATGCAGAAACTACTCAATCAACATTCACTTAAGACAATTTACTCGGCACTCATAACACCTCACCTAAACTACTGTGTTGAAGTGTGGGGACACTTTAATTTGGACGTTAGCTGAACAATATTTGGGAATGTTTGACGTTGAACTGAAACAAATTGTTTTGACCAATGTATGACATGTACATTTAAACCTACTTATTTGGACTTTAATAATCTGGTTTGTTTTACTTTAGAGTATTTTATTTTATTTTATTTTTTTCTTTCCTTCTTGATCAGTTTCGCTATAAAGAAAATTCAGCTATGCTGTTGTGATACTAAAAATATCTGTTTTAATCAAATGTATAATATGAACATTTAAAATCGTGAGGGAATTGGGGCGGGACTTGATAAGCAGGCTGCTTTTTTCCCGTATCCCTTTTCGGCAGGAAATGTATTTGTTAAATGCATATTTCAGAAATGTGATGCAATGTGACCATACACATGCCGAAATAAACAAATAAACAAATGGTAGCCTACTACCAACCAGTCAAAACCAAAATAAACAGTATTCCAACCAATCACAATGATCTGCACAAACGCTAATACTCTTATCTCGCTGAAATCTTGACGGATTTACAAACGGTTTGGTTTCTTACAAACGTTATTAACGTGGTTATAATTCTGGATGCTTGAACACTATTTTTTAAAACATAACATAATTATTCATAAGTATGTTTGTTTGGGATTTCGCTTCAGAAGTGACGTCACCCAAAATCGCTGATACAACCTTTAAAACTGACGTGAATTGTCAAAGTCTCTGCGTCTCTGTTTCTACGATGTTGAGGAATGATATTTGCTTATTGTCTTAGTTGTATTGCCTGGTTATTGTATTTTCCAAGTTTTGCATATTTCAAACATTTGAAAGTGATTAGAAGACACAGTTAAAAGTGATTGGAGGATCACCATCCCGCCGTTAACACCGTTGAAAGTGATTGGAGGATCACCTTTTTCTTTAGACCGGGAAAAGTTTAGAGTTGCCTTATTACTTGTCAGTCAAGATAACTAACTTAAACGAATACTTCATAGCATACTGAAAGTCCTTCTTACGATACCCGTGTCTACTGCTTCGGTCGAGCGCTCATTCAGCTGTTTGAGACGTCTGAAAACCTACCTACGGAACAGCATGACAGACGCGATTGGCGATTATGAACATTCACAATGACTTTGAAATCGACACAGAGCGGGTGCTTAGGGAATTTGACGCAACCGGGACAAGGAGGGTCAATCTCACATTATAAAGCCCTATTCGGACGGGATACGTTTTCAGGACAATGTCTGTAAAGTAATTAGCCTATTACCACAGGACGTCTGTAATGTTAATGGCCGATTCGGACGGGATAAAGTAGGTAGCTATCTCCGTAAGCAGCGTCTAGAATTACAGAGATGGGAGTGTCTACTCTATGTTGTCGAAAATGTTCCCCACGAGTCATAGGCTACAACATTACAAATCCTATCTTCACTGCAACCTGGAGCCGCCAAAAAAAAAAAACTACGTGGAGACAATGTTGGCATGGCAAACATGTCCACAAAAAGCGTGAGGAATCATGCATTAGCCTACACGGTACACCTCTTTATTAACGTTAGCTTGAAAAAGTGTTAGGCCATAACATGTAGGCTATGTAAGGCTATAGCTAGGCTACAATAGCTTACCTAAAGCGGCCACAAGCGTTGCCCCACTGTAGCCTACTTTTTAGCCTGTTTTTTTTTGCTCTCTGTCTTCTTATTTAATGTAGCCTAACGTTACATTCATTTAGAGGTCGGTCAATAGTTGGACCGAAGAGAGCACAACCAAAGGCGTCCTCGAGTGCTTACGTGAAAAACCAGTAGAAAAGACTGGGGAAAACTAATTTCTCACAGGAAATAACATAATTTTACCGGACATGTCAATTCGCACGGGATAGCTTTAACCTGGGGTAATTTTTACAGGACATTTAACAGTAGGTAAAAGACTCCGGATTCTTTACTGTTGCGGGAGCGCGCAGTCCGTAAAAGTTACAGACATGGGAACTAAAATAGCGGAGCTCTTCCAGTAATTATTACATTACCCCACCTCCCCCTGTAAAACTTATCCCGTCCGAATAGGGCTTAAGGGTAAGATGCTATTTATTTTTATGCAGTGATTGAGGCAACATGTTCTTTTATTTGCAGTGGCGTGTTTTCTCTCTCTCACTCACACACACACAATTGGCGAGCATTCAGTGATATTTTATTAGAAATTTAAGCAGTGAATACATTTTGTTGAGCATGTTCGATAGTTACATTGACTTGTCAGAAGTGTTTTCATTGTGCTAACATTAACTGTGCTGTAAGTCGCGTAACAGCTTGTTGCGCGCAACATTTCCATTCTATTGTGAGGTCTCCGGTTTTCCTGATGAAAGATCAGGCTACTGTAAGTCACGTAACATCTTTTTGCGCGCAACATTTCCATTCTATTGTGAAGTAAGTCTCTCCGGTTTTGCTGATGAAAGATCCGACTTTAACGTAGGCTAGGCCTACTCCTACGTTAGAACTTCTTGTAATATGCGACCCTATGAGTGCAAAATATATCGGTAAATTACGTTGTAACGTTAGTCCTAAGTTGTGGCTTTGTTTTCATGTAGCCTATGGCTTGGCCTCCTCTGTTGCGTACCCCGGGAAGAAATCCTGCGGGCGCCCCTGCTATACGCTGAAACGTTTGCTGCTCCTTTTTAATGCACTGAGCACTTATTTACATTACAATAATTTTGCAGACACTTTTATCCAAAGCGAAGTACAATGAGTGCATAGTGCATACTGAAGGTCAATGAAGCGACGACAAAGTAGATCCGACAAGGCACAACTTTCTCACAACGTAGGAGCTATTCCTAATAATGAACATAGAATAGTACACACAGTCAGATATACATTCTGAATTAAAGTAAAAAAAATTAAAAAACACACAAATTAAATAGAAAACAGGAAGCAAGTACTAGTATGGAATTGGCCCTAGATAGGTTGTTTAGTCTGGAAAAAGTGCGTCTTCAGACCACTTATTACTTCCCCATGTGATTTTTGCCTTTGGTCTTTTTTTGGGAAACAGCGTGCGGACAGCCCTTTCTCTATCTTCAATGCTTTTTCACCGCTCCACGCACCTGTTGCTAGAAGCGGTTTTTATTCTTTGTTTGTCAAGCACAGCAATTGAAGACCCTGGTGCTAAAAGTACTGAAGTCAGATTTTTAGACAATTCAAGTTGAGCATAGAAACATGTTGTATTTGTTGAGCTAAGTCCACACTATAAATATTGTTAACAGAAAAGGTTCCTAAGCAATGCATAAAAACAGCGAAATTTTTAATGGCTGATTTTATGGATCAATGATATTTTGGGATTTGATTTTCTGAAAATAGACATTTTGTGAATTTTTAATTGGACAACACAGTGTAGAGAGACAGGAAGAATGGGGAGAGCGAGAGAGGGAGAGACATGCGACCATAGTCACATGGTCAGACTCGGCTCGTAGTGTCTGCAGGTTATGGTACCGAGACACCCCATGTTCAAATAGTTTTACTAGTGCTGTTGATGCTATAGGATCACAAGACCACAACATATGAAAACATAAAATTGAATTCAAACATTTTACTTTCTCTTACATAATATAACAGTGAATGATAGCAGTCACGGGCCTGTTCCAGAAAGCAGAATTAGCTGAATAACTGCACTGAGTAAAACCCGGAAGCTTCCCAAATATGAAACATGGACTGAAGTAAAAAGAGCTGTTGCAGGTTTGAGTTGCCATTACCCAACTAACTCTGTAATCCTGCTTTCTGGAACCAGACCCTGATGAAAGATTTGGTGGGGAAAAGATGGCTTTTCCTAACTATAGCCTATAGCTATATGTAATGAGTCAACAAAACATAGGGAAAATACATATGTTTTACATATGTAGGAGTGACTGACCAATTATGCTATGAAAAATCGGAGAGGCATAGTTTGTCTTTTTAAAAAAAAAATGTTTTAACTTTCAATTTTCTTTGAAGCCAGGTCTCCCACAAAACTGAATTTTCTTCTCTGTCTCCTTGCATTACTTTTATAATCTATTCAGTAATATTTGTATTGCATACTGACTAGCTACTTCTGACTCATTGCCTAGGTGAAAATTCTCATCCTGCAGCTTCACTATTTTTACAACAGAGACAGTATATCAGGCCATAAAGACCATATTCCCAGCACTTAGTCTATAACATATTTTTATTCATTTGTCCTACAGAGCACAACAACAAACCTTCTGTCAGCTGATGGGCCTCATTCTGGGACAAGGGGATGCAAATATTCAAGAAAGAATTTAATATTCATTTCTGTGTGTGCTTTAAGTGTCTTTCTGTATTTTTCCAAACTATACAAATGGACATTAATATGGGTAACAGCAATTTCATTTCTTGTTAAATTATGGTGCCTGTTAATTCTCGCCATAAGGATTTCAGAATTCAAGTATCAGAATTTCAAAAACATGAAAAATATGCCAGTGTTACTGTTTGCATCATAGTCACCTTATATTTCTTGTAATGATTTGTATGCAACTACCTGATGATACTACGATTATAAAGTTCCACACTGAAGGTGTATAACATAAATAAGGGTAAACTATTCCAATGTAGGTCCCAATCGGTACAATTGTTATTCGGTCAGCAAACCTTTTTATATACAGTCAAGCCGGAAAGTCTGCACACCCCTTTCACCTTCTCCACGTTTTATTACGTTACAGACTTATACTACAATAGATTGAGTTAATTTTTTGCCTCAAACATCTACACACAATAGCCAATAATGACAAAGTGAAAACAGGTTTTTAGAAAATATGCTATTTTATTTTACTGACAAAAATAGGTTATTTAGGGGTTACACTGTAACGGTCCGTTCCTATCCTGTTTGTTCTCCGTGTTTTCCCTTCTCCTTCCGTGTCATGTTTGACTTCCATGGTCCGTGTTTTCCCCCCGTGTTGCAGGCTGGGTGTGTTCCCTCCGTTTGTACTACTCCATTTCACCACTCCTGTCTCAGCCTATCCCCTTTTCCCATTTCCGCATGCATTCCTCACACTCCGCTCTGTTCAATCACCCACGCATACATTTGCACGCTTTCCTAATTGATACCAATTACACTCCGTATTTAACTCACCCGCTGTCTTCTGTCCAGGGCCAGTTCGTTAACGTTGTTTGTTTGAAACCTCTGGTCCTTGCTATTTCTTGTCTTGTTCTAGTCTCACAGTTTGGTTCCGTATTGGTGTTCGTTCACCCTGCTGAATTGTGTAAATCTTGATTCAACAGTTTGGTTCTGTCTCGGTGCTTAGGGCACTCTGCCGAACTGCTAATATCCTCAGTCTGTCCAGTGTGTGCGACATTACCTGCCGTGCAGTAATCTGTCTTGCTAACCACTTCTCTGTTTGAAGTCTGCCAGTTTGCAGTTGTTCACGACTCCCTGCCTGTGTTGCGGTACCCCCCGCTCTCCACCTGACGTTGTGCCCTCAGCTGGGCTTCTGCTCTTCCACACTTCAGCTGTTCCTGCGTCCGGCCGTTGCCACTGCTGTTGCTACGGTTACGGTTACGGTTGCGCTTGCTGCTGTTGCCCTGCTGCTACATCTGGGTCCGACCCGGGGTCCGAGGCACTGTCCTGCCCTGCCGCTCCCGCTCATCCTCTGCTTCAACTACCTGGTTGCCTGTTACCAGTAACACCCCTACCTTTCCAACTCCAACCTTTCATGCATAACCATAACCGGATTGTTTGTCTTTTATGTCCTCCCTCGCTTCAGGAGACAAGTTCGAAGCTTAATTTATTGGATGCTTAGCGCTCCCACTTAATGTCCTGTCTGTCTAGTCTGTCCAGATCCGCCAAGTCCAGTTCCGGCTTGGAACGATTCCTGAGTGACCCGCAAAGTCCAGTTCTGGTTTGGAACGATTCCTGAGTGACTCGCAAAGTCCAGTTCCGGTTTGGAACGACTCCAGGGTGACCCGTCAAGTCCAGTTCCGGTTTGGAACAAACCAGGTGTTCCTGTCAAGTCCAGCTCCGGCTTGGAGCAAGTCTGAGATTCCGGAGAAGCTCCGGAGAATTCCTGTTCCTGTGTTAGCCCTGTGTTATATTGTGTACAGCTTGTGACTGCCCCAAGCTTCAATAAATAACCTATTCTTGTACCTCTGCCTCCTTGTCGTTGCGTTTGGGTTCAGCCCGTGTTCAGGTTCATGACATACATATCTGTACACACCCTTAGCCTAATACTTGGTTGCTGCACCTTTGGCAGCGATTACAGCTTCAAGGCGTCTTGGGAAAGAAGCTACGAGCTTGGCACACTTGTTTCTGGACATTTTTGCCCATTCCTCTTGGCATATCCTTGCAAGCTCCATCAGGTTGGATGGGGAGTGTCGGTACACAGCCATTTTCAGCTCTTTCCACAGATGTTCAATTGGATTAAGGTCTGGGCTCTGGCTGGGCCACTCAAGGACATGCACAGACTTTCTCCGAAGCCACTCCTTTGTTCTCTTGGCTGTGTGCTTTGGGTCGTTGTCATGTTGGAAGGTAAACCTTCGCCCCAGTCTGAGGTCCAGAGCACTCTGGGGCAGGTTTTCTTCAAGGATCTCGGTGTACTTAGCTGCATTCATCTTTCCCTCCATCAGGACTAGTCGCCCTGTTCCCGCTGCTGAAAAACATCCCCCCATCATGATGCTGCCACTGCCATGCTTCACTGTAGGGATGGTATTAGCCAGGTGATGAGCGGTGCCTGGTTTCCTCCAGATGTGACGCTTGGTATTCAGGCCAAAAAGTTCAATTTTGGTTTCATCAGACCAGAGAATATTGATTCTCATGATTTGAGAGTCCTCTAGGTGCCTTTTGGCAAACTCCAAGCGGGCTGTTATGTGACTTTTACTAAGGAGGGGCTTCCGTCTGGCCACTCTACCATAAAGGCCTGATTGGTGGAGTGCTGCCTGGATGGTTGATCTTCTGAAAGGTTCTCCCATCTCCACAAGGATACGCTGGAGCTCTGTCAGAGTGACCCTCTGGTTCCTGCTCACCTCCCTGGCCAAGGCCCGTCTTCCCCGATTGCTCAGTTTGGCCGGGCGGCCAGGTCTAGGAAGATTCTTGGTGGTTCCAAACTTCTTCCATTTACGAATGATGGTGGCCACTGTGCTCTTTGGGACCTGTAAAGCTGCAGAGATTTTTCCGTACCCTTCTCCAGATCTATGCCTTGACACAATCCTGTTTCTGAGGTCTGCAGATAATTCCTTTGACCCCATGGCTTGGAGTTTGCTCTGACATGCACTGTCAACTGTGGGACCTTATATAGGCAGGTGTTGGCAATCCCCAATCATGTCCAATCAATTGAATTTATCACAGGTGGACTCCAATTAAGTTATAGAAACATCTCAAGCAGTATCAGTGGAAACAAAATGCACCTCAGCTCACTTTTGGGTGGCATATCAATTCATACATATGTACATATATTTTACATTTTGATTTTTAATAAATTAGCACAAATGTCTAAAAACCTGTTTTCACTTTGTGTAGAATTTTGAGACAAAAAATTAACTCAATCTATTGTAGAATATGTCTGTAACGTAATAAAACGTGGAGAAGGTGAATGGGGTGTGCAGACTTTCCGGCTTGACTGTATAACTAAGTACAGTGCATGAAGGTGTACGATTAATAAACCAGTAATGTCAAACCACTTGATTGAATTGCCTCCAATGTAAAAATGTATGTAAACTGAAATGTCATTACGTGACATATTTTCCTTGGAAAAAAATTTAACCAAATGGAAAATGGAGGTTTATATTTATTCTGCTCGAAACCCATTGATGCTATCACTTCAAAAAGAGTGAAAGAAACGTTGAAAATTGTGACATGCATGATTTCTATGTTCCTTTGAACATTATTCTCTGTTTTGAGCATCCAACTCAGTTTTAAAAAAAGGCTTTTCAATTCCAGATGTTCTTGAATTAAAATCACCCTTGTAATGTCATTGCAGGAGCAATTTAAGACTCGTCACGAAGAAATGACCGTAGATGAAGTTATGTTCTCATTGTCATGGGCTTCCTCAACCTCCAAGTATACCTCTTTCAACAACACTTCAAGTGCTCAGCACAGTGTGGTCTGGCTAGAGCAGCGTAGGGCCCAGTACTGTGTGGGGGATACACTAAACGTGCTGGTGGAGATGAGGAACTATGCAGGCCAACCAAAAGCCAATGGTGGAGACTTCATCGTGGCCCGGATCCACTCTCCGAAGCTCCAGGCGTGCGCTTCAGGAGACGTCACCGACTTGCTCAACGGCTTCTACCGCGTGCGTTTTCACTTGTTTTGGCCCGGAGAAGTTCAAGTCTCAGTGCGTCTGATGCACTCCTCTGAGGCAGTTGATGTCCTCCGGAGAGACTGGAAGAAGGACTATACCAAGATCTCCCACAGGGGAACCTTTAAAGTTGGGCGCAAACAGGAGACAACTCCGTGTGCCCTCCGGCTGGACTCAGACAGAGCCCTGTGTGAGTACAGGAAGAAGGAGGATGGAGAGTATTACGCCTGCTACCAGCCCCAGACCCTTCCCTGCAACTCTCTGGCCATCATGAGGGCCTTCAGCTACAAAGGGCCTAATCTTACTAAGGAGGACAGTCAGCTATTGGCCAAGTAAGGCATCTGCTACTCAAAATGTTGTACATTTGCTAGTCGAATGTCACCCAATGGTAGTTAACACTTCAGCTGGTGAATACATACTTTTTCAGCTTATATTAGAGGGAGGAAATATATCCTGAAGCTTATGTTTTTCATGCCCCTAATATGGAGGTATCACAACAAAAAGCACGTAGTATTAATTATTGATACTGGCACAATATTGAACATTATTGTTCATTGTATATTCTGATCCAGCATAGAGAATGGGAGGTAAATTACCATTTAATTTTGCATTGCAGGAGCCATTTTGTGTTAAACAACTTGAATTGTATTTTACACAGTATTTAAACCCTTCTCCTTGAATTGGCCTTTGCTTGGGACCTTCCTGCTGTAATATCTGTAGATGGCTTTGACCAATATTTACCTCACAAATTAACCAAAATGGTACAAGCACAGCAGAACTACAGCTAATGTGTGCAAGTCAAAATTAAGCTCCTGATTTTGCTATGAAGGTTTGTTGAATCATCTAATTGTAATGCTCATTATTGTATTTTGAAGGGAAAACATTGGAATAGAAATAAAAAACAGCTTCAAGCCCGTGACAGTCGTTGGTTGTACTGGTATGTTTCTGTTTGCCTGTGCTTGTCACTCAATGTGCCTTCCTCAAATTTAAATGTCACTTATCAAGAACTCAAAAAAGGACACGAGACCATTTGGATCTAATTGCGAGTTCCCAATGGTTGGCAGCCATACTATCTTATAACTTTCTGCAAACAGATGGTTCAAGCCAAGGAGGGATGGGCTTGGTTAGTGCTAGTTAGGATGGAAGACCTGCAAAAATTGATTGGCCAACAGGGGGCAATATTGAGACCAACTAAATAAACATATGTCCCAAAGCAATGACAGGGACACTGTAGGACAGGGGTTCTCAATCCTGGTCCTGGGGGACCCCTGTGTATGCTGGCTTTCGTTGCAACCGCAGTTGCAATCCCAGAATTTTAACAAGCTGTTAATTTTTCTTAATTAGGTGTTTGTCATGTTTGGAGGAATTATTCACCCTCTTAAGCCACATTATATCAGAAATAGCTATGGATGTCATGTAGAATAAACACCCCATGTTCACATTGTGCTATATTATTTAAAAAAGATAAGAAAATTATTTAACAGATCCATTTAAAGACTGATTTGAATCAATAGGCTCCTAATTGGTGAAAGTGTGGACACATGGCCACTAAAATTAACCATTTCGTAGATAATGAAGAATTCAAACACAAAGCAAATGATAACGAGCCAAACCTGCATTGTCTTAAGCTTAAAGAAAAAATTGAGTTAAACACATGTGTTCAACAACCTAATTAGGAGCCTATTGATTCACTTCACTCTTTCATTTGAGTGAAAATACATTATTTTGTAACCTTTTCTTATGTAATTGTTGCAATATAGCACAATAAGCACAATGTGAACATGGGGAGTTTGTTCTACATGGCATGCATAGCTATTTCTGACATAATGTGTCTTAAGTGGGCGAATAATTCCTCCAAACATGAAAAGCACCTAATTAAGAAAAATTAACAGCTTGTTAAAATTCTTGGATTGCAACTGCGGTTGCAACGAAAACCAGCATACACAGGGGTCCCCCAGGACCAGGATTGAGAACCCCTGCTGTAGGAGACACCTTCTTTCAGAGGAGATGTTAAACTGAGGGCCTGACTCACTGTGGTTATTAAAAATCAAGAGTTGGTATGTACCCTGGCATCCTGATCATATTCACATATTCAATCTGGCACTCTCAATTAGGCCACCTAACTATTCCTGAGCATAACTGGCTAAGTAGTGCCCTCCTTCTCTACCTTGACTGATGCATGATATGAGCTTTCACACATCAGTCAAGGTAGGGGTGTGATGTGAGCTTTCAGTCTCAAAATGGCTGAGATTGGTGGTGGTTGAGGTGATTTTCCCTGCTTCTTAGTGAAGTGCTTTGAGATTGTGCTGTATGAATGCAGTCCATAATTGAAATTCTGTGACATAATCAAGGCAAAACTGATGTTTTATGACTCACAATGTGACACCATTTCTACGAGGATATTGGTGGTGTTAACTGATCATACTGTGTATACCAACTTTAATTCTAATTACATTTTTAAATCCATAGCCTGATTCACATCTTTGTGCCTGTCAAAATAAAATGTGCCATAATGTCATTGAACATCATGGAAGCAATTAGGCCATCTTTCCTATGTGTGTTTAATCTCTTTTTCTATCTGTGCTTTTCACTCTTTCAGGTGCATCTCACGCACCAACTGAAAAGTGTGTGGCAGGAATGAATTCCCCTTTTCCCGGGGGATATTTCTATTCAAACAGGTGGTTGCCTTCCTTCTGTCAGGCAGACCCCTTCTTCAGTGAAGCTGCCATTACCAGATGTTTAAAGGGAAAGATTCTCTACATATTGGGTGACTCCACTGCACGCCAGTGGCTAGAGTATTTGACAATAAAGGTGAAAGGTAATGATTTTGACAACTCAAAGGGAAATTAATACAAATTGCTTTGGTTTACGCTTGCTGAAGACAGGAAAGTCAGCGCATGCTGTCTGTTGAGTTATTTCTCACCACCGTTTGAGTGTTTTTCTTCCCACTGGGGAGTTTTTACCTCGTTTGCTGTTCGGGGGTTCAGGCCTGGTTTTTGCCTAATTCTCCTTCTGTTTCTCTGTACAGCGTCTGCTATAATATCTGTAGATGGCTTTGACCAGTATTTGCCTCACAAATTAACCAAAATGGTACAAGCGCTACAACGCAAGTTCCTGATTGTTCTTTGAATATTCACAGCAGTGTGCATTTGAACGTTACGCGATTACCTCTTGGCAAATATAGAACATTTTGTATTTTTTTTTCTGTTTTGTAAATCATATTTTGTGAGGTTTCTCTCTCATTCCGTGGTGCCAAAAATAATATTAAGTTGGGGCCTCCTAATTTGTACTGGACAGGCAGAGTGGCATGTCCAGATAAAGCACTAATCCAGTTTGTGCAGTGACCGCCCCCAAGTCCAGAACTCAATAATATTAATTGGGATAGGCCTTGGATTTCCGTGGAGCAAAGCATAGTTGGCAACTTTGTGCCATGTATTCATTATGTTTTCTCAGGTCTGAGAATCGTGAGCGGGAGTCGTTTTCAGTCATATTTGGCTGTCCATGCCCGTAACAACATCACTGTCCGGTGGATGAAGCATAATCATCCCTGGAATAGCAATTTCGCCTCCGACGTGAAGGCAGCCACCATTCCCGAAGTACTGGACAGCATAGCAGTGGGTGGCCGGCAGAAGGACGCGATAGTGGTCATTGGAATTGGCCAGCATTTCCGGCCCTTCCCCCCGGAAGTCTTTATCCGAAGGCTCCAAAGTATCCGCCGGGCGATTCTGCGGTTACAAGCCCGCAGCCACGAGGCACGTGTTGTGATAAAGCTGGAAAACAACCTTGAATTTAAGTCACCGATGATAACGGTCAGTGACTGGTATGGCCACATGCAGAACCTGGCTCAGAGGAAGGTGTTTGAGGGCATGAAAGTGGCTGTTGTAGACGTCTGGGACATGACTGTGGCCACCAGCAGTTTTTCTGTCCACCCTAATCAAGTCATTGTTTATAATCAGGTGGCTCTGGCCCTGTCGTACTCCTGTCTTTAGGCATCGGTGCTTTCTGGAAGGTTACTATGTATTTATATGCATTAGGGTACTTTTATTTGTAAATTGCATTTGAAGATATGTTGATGGTATAAGTGTATGCCCCCTGTGATCTGGCAGCTCTAAATTAAAGCAAGTGCAAAAACTGACCTTTATTGACCTGTGCAATGAGTTAATTTGCTTACATTCCATAAAAGTGATTATTATGATTATTATTATAAAAACATGGTTCCAGGAGGATTATGGGTCATCACAAACTTAAAGGGATAGTTCGGAATTTTGGACATAATGTCTCAATTACGACTTACCCATCATGTAGTTGATTGATGGAAACCATTTTCAGCTAATTCCATGCTGTCCCTTCTTTTGGACACACGTTGCTAATGCTAGCGCAACTCTAAGGTAACCGGTAGCATCCACTACCAAACACACTTAAACACTCCACAGTGCACCAAAGCAAATAAAATATGACAACAGTCTATCGGGTTATTTTGAGTGTTTATACCATCATTTTTGAAGTCAAACTATCGTTGAATCCTTTACTTTGTGCTGACCTATATTCTCTGTGGAAGTATGGCGGCGGAACGATACTTTACGTTACCTACGAATGTAGTGCCGGCACTGGTCAACTACAACAAAGAAGAGCAACAAGTTGCAATGGCCACATTCGCTCAGCCACCGTACTTCCACAGAGAATATAGATCGACAGCATTGAGTGGCCCAGTCAAAGTCCTGACCTCAACCACATCAAATATATGTTGCTTGAAATTAGCGGTTCAGAAGCAATGTCCATGCAACTTCAAAAAGCTGGTCCAAATCAGGGCTGTGCACCATTCAGAATTGAATTGAGAATACCTCTTAAATTCCAATTAAATTATTGAATTTGAATTGAGGTAGCAAACAGGATGCAGAATTGCAATTCGAATTTGAATTAATGGAAGTAGAATTAAAATTCTAGGAAATTCATATACTACATACTTTAGGTGTAGCTTTTAACAGTAAGGCTTTATATCTCAATATGATTTGTATCTACATAAAACATGTTATCATACAACAATATATGGTACGCTTCTAAACTATATAATCTATAGAATATTCATCATATTTGATTCAATTTAACTTTCATTTTGTGGAACATGGTGAAAGAACAATTCATTTCAATGCTTTACTTTACATTTGAGGATCTTTTGACAATTAAATATAACAATGTTGAACAAGGAGTTGTGGATTGGAATGCAATGATAATTGTATTTACCATGACTTTTTCCGTTCGTTTGAGTGCTAAGGTTGAAATAAAAAACAATATTACTCATTATTCTACATATAAGGGAACAAATGGGAATAAATAAATGATGTAATTATTTATATTTTTCAGCAAAATATATGTTCGATTTAATAAAATCCTTCTGTTGTGTGACTGAGTGGAATTTCTTTGAATAGCAATGAATTAAATTCCACTTCCTGTCATTCCAATTCCAATTCAACATCCTGTGGGGCGTGGCCAATTCAGTTCAAATTCCAACTCATGAATTGAATGAGAGGCCAATTCTTACATTTTTAATTTTTTTTTTAAATTTTATTTTGCACAACCCGGGTGCACATCTGCCAAGAATGGGTGAAAATCACCCACAATCAATGTGCAAATTTGGTAGATACATACAAAATACTTTTTTAAAAGCCGTCATTGTGGCAAAAGCTGCTTCCACAAAATATAATGTGAGGGACGTGAATACTTATCCAAGCAACGTTTTATTTTCCTTTATGGATGGATCACCAGAACTCTGGAAAAATAAGTCAGGAGAAATAGCCCTTCAAGTGATCCATCCATATCTACTGCATATCTGGCTGCAGAGTGATGGTTTGAGGCTCGTTTGATACCTCAGACCCTTCATGACTTACAGCCATTTCACCAACCATGTATTCCATACTGTTCCAGCATAATTTACAGCTACATCTAGTCCCACCCCCCAATTCCCATAGAGATCCATTCAAATACAGAGAAGTTATAGTATCGCTTGTAGGAGTACCAGAAAATAACATATCAAGAGTCTGTTCATGTTGTTTGGTCACAGACATCAGGAAGTCATGGCATGCAAAGGATATACAAATATTAAAAATTTAAAAGCACAGTCAACTTAGTGCATGTAAACTTCTGACTTCCAACTGTACATAGAGGTAACTAAATTATTCAACTTGAGGAAATTAAAGACTGATGTGAATCAACTGGCTCCTAATTAGGTTGTTGAACATATGTGGTTTAAAGTGATACTGCAGTCAAAAACCGACTTTTCCCGTTGAAAACCGATGTTTTGGGTTAGATTATAATCATACACAACTGTCTGTGTCCGAAAATCTCATGTTTAGTCAAAATAGTTTTATATGAGTTTTTGTGTAGGCTTACCAATACGCTGGTTTCCGGGGATTCGTGACGTCACGAGATCCTTAACATAAAAATGGGTGGAGTTGAGGTGGTCCTAGGGGTGGTCTCGGCTAGGCACGTGGTATAAAAGCAGAGACCAACTGGTTTTTTTTCCTCTTTGAGACTGAGACCCTTGTACTGCTAACTAGTTAGTTCAAGTTCAAATGCGAATTGCTTTGCATTACTGCTAATGTTAATATTACGACTTATATCGAGCTACTAAAGCTACGTTCACACTGCACGCATTAGTGCTCAATTCCTATTTATTCCTATTTTTTTTGTTTGGCTGTTCACATAAATGTTTTAATGTGGCCCATATCTGATTCCAGTGTGAACCCATTGCTCTCCTCAAATGACCCGTGCAAATTAACAAAAACAAAAGACATAGCGCCTGTTACACAGCCTGCAGAAATAAACAACAACAAAAAGGAAGTCATCAAAGTCACAGCTTCTGCGTTAATTTTAAAGTTGATGTGCAGTGGAGCTAATGATAAGGGTGAGGAGACGGGGAAAAAGCCAAGGTTTTTACTAGCTTTTTGTGCTGCCATGGCTGCTACTTCTGTGCAGAGTGACTCGTGAATGCGAGATCTGAGCCAAGAATGGGGGGACCGTGATATGTGCGGTTTCAGTGAAACTCAAGCAAGGCATGAAATTAACCTCGCTCACTCGCCTGGGCGAGTGATTATGAGGACGGGCGAGTTAAGAAAATGGAGCGCTCGGCCGTTTGGCGAGTGAGACCAGTCGATATAACATTTATAAAACGGATAGTTCCGGGATGAAGATTGGTCAATACAGCGTTCCAGCCGTGTTAAAATACACAATATAAAAAAGCTATCACATAACACATCTGTTCAACTTCATGTGTAACGTATAGCCTAACATCACTGCGCACCCTTAGATTAAACTGTTGACACACTATTGGACCGACAACCATAACGTTCGGTAAGCAGCTACATGAGAAAACCGTGAATAATGAATACCGTGCAACAAACCAAGACAATAATATGGACAGTTCTAACATTATTTTAAATCACAAAACGGGTAATGCAGCTGTCCACGAATGATATAAAAACGTTGTAAAAAGTCACATTAATTCCGATCTGACAGACTGCGGTCGCTTTGACACAATTGGTTTTGTATCGGCATCTAATACCACATTCAAAAGTGCCCAAATGAGAATTGGAAATGTCAGATTCAATGTGATTTTCGCTGTTCACACTTCCATAAAAAAAAATAATCAGATCTGTGTCACATTTGAGGCAAAAATCGGATCTGTGCCACTTTTTACCTGCAGTGTGAACGTAGCCATAGAGAGTTATTCATCTACAACGTCTTACTTTCGTATCTTTAGCTAACTAGAGACGGAATGTATCGATAAATTAGGCAATGCAAAGCAGTCTATTGTGTGTGAGTTTAGCCCCGTTTGGTCCAGAGAACTGGTAACTTAGCTAGATAGCTAGTTATCACTATCATTTATGAATAATGTTAGCTTCTTCTGCGTTTGGGTAGGATCTTCTTTTTCCACATCCCCAGGCTCGGGGCCGAGGGGCTATCCTTTTTCCACCCCGAGCCTAGGGGGGGTTCACCCGGACTATATTTCGGGGCACACCTCCAATGTTAGCTAATAAATGATAGCTAACAATTCTCTCCGGACCAAGTGGAGCTGGGCGCTACAACCAGCTATGTTCAATATACTAACGTTACTGTGTGACTGGGGTTTGCTGTGTATTTGAATGTATTTAATAGTAACGTTACTTTAGGCAGACAAACAAGCTAACTTAGCTAGGTAACGTTAGCTCTACCATTCGGTTACATCCCCGGCCCTCTCCTCGATCGCGAAGACGTAGTTGTGAGGAGGAGAGAGCAGGAAGGGGGCTGAGTTCAGTGGGGGCCTGAGTCAGTTCACCAAGACACACCCTTTCACTCCTTGACCGTATAAATATTCATAATATGACTACGTAGCACCATCGTCATATGACCACACCCACTCACGAGTTCCAGTTCAAATTGAAGCAGTAAAAAAGGCCTTAGAAAAGCCTCTGCAGTATCTCTAAGTTCTTTCATAGTTTTTTCCTTGAACTTAACACAATGCAGGTCTGGCTCATCATTTGCTTTGTCTGAATTCTTAATCAACCATATGTTTAGTTTTAGAGGCCACGTGTCCACACTTATCTTTCACCAATTAGGTTCACCTATTGATTCGCCTCAATCTTTAATTTGATCAGCCTAATGTAGCCTAATTGTTTGCAATATAGCACAATGAGAACATGGGACTTTTATTCTTCATGGCGTGTATAGCCATTTCTGACATGATGTGGCTAGGGTAAATAATCCCTCTAAACACGAAAAGCACCAAAATTACGAAAAAAAACTCAAAATTCTGGGATTGCAATTGTGGCTGGAATGAAAACCATACACAGGGGGACCGCAGGACCGAGTTTGAGAACCGCTGCTATTATAAGATAAACCTGAATAAAGCTAGCTAACTTCTGTGCTGGCTATCTAGCTATACTACGAGCAACGCAACACACACACACACACACACACACACACACACACACACACACACACACACACACACACACACACACACACACACACACACACACACACACACACACAGCTTTGTACGGGAGATAGCTACTCACTGCTCCGCAACATTATTCTTGCGAAGTTAGTAATAAATCGAAGGATATAGGCCTACCATACCATTACATGCACTAGCAGTCGACCAAATCTTAGCAAACATTTCCTTCTTCCAAGAACTAGCCGCCGAATGAAGGCACATTATCAATGATGGAAACCGAGCTACTATTCATAATGCTAATTACTATTGGTTGCCAATCAGAAAGTCCAGGTAAATTAATGGTGAAACTTTTGACCTACCTGTCCTGTAGAAACAATGGGAGCTCCACATCTGTCTTTAAACTAATCCGCTCCCGAAAATCTCACAACCTTATGAGCACATGTCTTATGTTTAGTTTTACTAGTACTAGTTTTCGAGCGAGCTTTATCCAATTCTATTTTCTTTTTCTTTTCATGAAATAGCACCCGTGTAAGTAACGGGTTGTTTGTCAGCCACGCGGTTGGTGAAATTTCTAGCTGGTGAACGCGCAAAGTCAATCTGTTTGCGACGTGACCGGCCCATCTCTTTGATTGGTTTACGTCATGGTTTACGTCAAAAACAAACATTTGGGCTAAATCGCTGAATTTAAAATGCAGAATTTGATGGTATATAAACACAATGTATAGTGCTGTATTTCTTTCACAACAGTTCTTTCTATGAATGCTACCAACTAAGTAGGCTAAGCATGACCGTTCCCCAATATGTTTCTGAAAAAAAGTTGAGCACTCCAGCTTTAAATGAATGAACATGTTTGAAGACATTTGTGACGTTAACGAGCATGTGTTTTTGACACACTTCCTATTCAAATTTTATATCACTTGAACAGAAGTAAAATAGCTACATTAGACAATAGTCTTCTGTCCAAGAAGTAAAACAGAAGAAAAAAAAACTACATTTAAAGATGTTAAAACCCTGAATCTTTTGATAATAATACTTTCAACAACGTAAGATAACTTTAATTAATAAATAAACTGTCAGCTTTCAGATAAGTCAGTCCTTGCCATGAAGTAGCTAGTCTTTTTCCTGCAATCAAATAATTTAATCTTAAAACCTAATTTAGACTTTGTTTTGACTTGTTAGTTGATCCATTAAATATTTAAATGTAAGATGAATGAGGGATGTTAGCATGCAATAGGGTCCCAACTGGGTCCCCAGTTCACCGCTTTTGTTCAGTATTCAGAGTGCTGAACATATTAACAAGGGCATGCAGTGCTGCTGGAACTGCTGGACTCAGGAAATAAACACAATTTTACTTAATCCTCGCTTCCCAGACAGGCATTTGCAGTATATAATTTCACTTTTACCTGGAAAACCTCTGCTTTCAGAAGTTTGGTGAAAATGGTTTAAAAGTGTTTTGCAATACATTTGTGAAGCATGGGATAATACTAATTTAATTGACAATATGAAGAATTTAGCATCCCATAATTCCACATTCCTAAGCAGCAGGATACTTGTTGTTCGAGTTTGGTTAAGAAATTTGATATTATTTTAGAATATTTTTTACGAAGCGGGATATTGTGAATTACAATGTAATATGAGGACATGCGGCATCCCATAATTACAATTATGTACGAGATTGATGAAAATGTATGAGATTCATGGCTGTAGTAGGATGCAGTTTTCTGATAACAGAACAAAATTCTGAACATAATTGCAATTAATGAAAAAAATATTTGACAGTGTTTACAATTGGGAGTAAAACAAAAGTTGCATTTAAATAGGTTTCAGTGGCCATTGTATTTTTAATTGATATTATGGCAAAATCTGACTGCACATGAATATGCATGCAAATCACTGATACAATTTCATAAAGCTCTTGTGTTATCAGAAAACTGCATGTAGCTTTTTCAATTTTTGGCTAGCCAAAAAAAATTAATTGAAACTTTATATACAAAAATCGATACTGAATGAAACATTTAATTTTTCATTTATGTTTCTACAAAATATGTTTGTGTCTCTTGTATGTGTGTTTCTGGAGATACTTTATGACACACTACAGGTAAATTCTAGATCCAATAGTTAAAAAAATAAAACTGACAAACAAGGTTTTTGGTTTGGATTTTTTTTTTAATATTATAAATACGACAACAAAGGAAACCATTTTATTTATTTTACAGTTGTCAATCTTTATATAGTGGCATAAGTTAATGAACAAACACTGTGTAAATTTTGCCTTAACTTGCAACACATATAAAACAGCAGGTAGACATTAACTTATGAAGGCAAAATAACTGTCCAAAAAATAAAACAAAACCAATAACTGTATTTAACAGATATCCTTTAGCAATTTTGCTGAATGTTTGAATGTTTCAACCTCCACCACTATGTGTAAATTTCAAATTACATTGCAAAAAAAAAGTTTAAAAAAGCAAAACATACATAAATAAAATCAAATACACAGTACCAACCCATCATCCACATAGTTCCTTGCATGCACATCTGCTGCTCTAGTTGGCATGGTCTCTGTACAAACACTCATGGCAAACGAAAAGGCAAATCATCAAATTCTTTGCATATTTTATTTTTTATCTTTTTGCTTTCAACTCACACACATGTGGCATATTTTACATCTTTGCAATAAAACATGGTTACGATTAGGGGTGTAACGGTACACAAAAGTCACGGTTCGGTGCGTACTTCGGTTTTGAAGTCACACTTCGGTAACAAAGTGCATAATTGCTGCGTCGTGGATCGTCTAGGCTACACTCGGACTCAGATAAGCGTATATTTTTTCATTTATTTCAGCTGTTGTTAGTTAATTGAACAGATTGGAGTTACTCGGTAGCTTAGTTTATTTTGAATTGTTTGCAGTTAGTCCGTAGCTTGCTCGCTGCAATTGGGCCAGCTACCTGTCTTTTGTGTTGCTAATTATAACTCGTTGAATTAGAACTCACTCTGAGGTATGAGCTGCAAACGCGCTTAATATACACACAGGTGAAACTGGTTCCAACTAGTTCTAATTAGCAACACAAAAGGGTTTGTTTTTGTTTCTTTTAGTTGTTGCTGATCCTATAGGATCACAAGACCACAACATATAAAAACATAAAATTGAATCCAAACATTTTACTTTATCTCTTGCATATATAACAGTGAATGATGTTCCAGAAAGCAGGATCCAATCTCGTCCCACCCCCCAATTCCCAATTGTATTTCCGTAATTTGTAAAGTCAAAATTCCCCACCGTAAATTACCTACCATATTTCGCACAAAACAGGTCATCTGATAATATTAGTCCTGTGTGAATCGGCATCTCAGTAATTTGGGGTGATATTTTATTTTCCCAGCAAGGATTCCTTGTTTTTTCCTCGCTTTTTTCTTCATCTTTCCGAGTTGAGATTTATGGAGGCTGCGGTAGAAATTATCATTGCTAATTCTTACATTTACTTGTAAAAATAAATGTTTTCATTAGCATGACAATACCTTGAGGCTTCTGACGCTAACAAACCTGTCTGACTTGTTTTTAATTATACTGTGCACAAAATGAAAAAAAAATTTAGTTCAGTCGTTTTAGACACTCGGGCTCTTACAATAGTTTAACATAAGTGTTACAGCTTTATGTAATGTTGGCTTATTTCATTAAGATATTATAATTATATGACTATTACGGGCAACAACCCATTATCTTTCAGATGGAATTTATTAAACCCAAGGAAAAGTTGGGGGAGGTGAGTACTACTGTATTGTGTTTTTATTTAAAAAATTTAAATCTAAGTTTTCACAGAAAAAAAAAAGTCAATTGTTTTTCTTGGGCAGAATACTCAAGAAAAGTAAACATTTGTGTTCCCTCTGTTAGAACATTTTTTAACTGGATCAGAAGGCAGGGTGCAAAAGGTTTCATCTTACAGTACCAAAACATTTATCTTCTTAATATTATTTGGATTGAAGATAGAGAAAGGTGTCAGGACTCTGAATTGTGCTTGTTAGTTTGTATTATGTTCTTATGGTTTTTATTTATTTCCTGATTATATATTTATTGTTGGTCGCACTGTTCCCTGTTTGCTTTGTCGTCACTCCCCTGTTTGCTTTGTCGTCACTCCCCTGTCTTCGTCTCACTATTCGGTAGTCTTTGGTGATTTCGGTTTTTCTCTGTATTTCCTCTGTCACGCGCTTCCTTCATTACTAATTACTTCATTGTAAATAATACTAATTAACTAATTAAGCAGGATCCAATCTAGTCCCACCCCCTAATTCCCATAGAGATCCATTCAAATGCAGAGACATCACAACATCGCCTGTAACAGTACCAGAAAATAATAAATCAAGTCTTTTGATGTTGTTGGGTCACAGACATCAGGAAGTCATGGCATGCAAAGGATATGCGACCAAATATTAAAAATTTAAAGGCACAGTCAACTTAATGTATGTAAACTTCTGACCCACTGGAATTGTGATATAGTGAATTAAAAGTGAAATAATCAGTCTGTAAACAATTGTTGGAAAAATTACTTGTATCATGCACAAAGTAGATGTCCTAACTGACTTGCCAACTGTTTGCTAACATGAAATCTGTGGAGTGGTTAAAAATGAGCTTTAATGACTTCAACCTAAGTGTATGTAAACTTCCGACTTCAACTGTATGTACACACTCATTTATTAGTAGCCAAATTATTTAATCACCTATGCATATTCAATGGATAAATACTCAAATCCACCTGCACAGTATCTGAAATAGCTTCGTTCAGATAATTTTGAATCGTCTTATGCCCTATTCAGTGGAGTAGTATTACCTGGGGACCTCAGGTCGTCTGTGATCTTAATCCCGAGCGAATCTGCATTTACGTAATTTGTAAAGTCAAAATTCCCCACCGTAAATTACCTACCATATTTCGCACAAAACAGGTCATCTGATAATATTAGTCTTGTGTGAATCGGCATCTCAGTAATTTGGGGTGATATTTTATTTTCCCAGCAAGGATTCCTTGTTTTTTCCTCGCTTTTTTCTTCATCTTTCCGAGTTGAAATTTATGGAGGCTGCGGTAGAAATTATCATTGCTAATTCTTACATTTACTTGTAAAAATAAATGTTTTCATTAGCATGACAATACCTTGAGGCTTCTGACGTATAACAAACCTGTCTGACTTGTTTTTAATTACACAAAATGAAAATTTTTTTTAGTTCAGTCGTTTTAGACACTCGGGCTCTTACAATAGTTTAACATAAGTGTTATAGCTTTATGTAATGTTGGCTTATTTCATTAAGATATTATAATTATATGACTATTACGGGCAACAACCCATTATTTTTCAGATGGAATTTATTAAACCCAAGGAAAACTTGGGGGAGGTGAGTACTACTGTATTGTGTTTTTATTTAAAAAATTTTAAATACGTTTTCACAGAAAAAAAAAGTCAATTGTTTTTCTTGGGCAGAATACTCAAGAAAAGTAAACATTTGTGCTCCCTCTGTTAGAAATTGTTTTAACTGGATCAGAAGGCATGGTGCAAAAGGTTTCATCTTACAGTACCAAAACATTTATCTTCTTAATATTATTTGGATTGAAGATAGAGACAGGTGTCAGGACTCTGAATTGTGTTTGTTAGTTCGTATTATGTTCTTATGGTTTTTAGTTAATTCCTGATTATGTATTTATTGTTGGTCGCATTGTTCCGTGTTTGCTTTCTCGTCACTCCCCTGTCTTCGTCTCACTATTCGGTAGTCTTTGGTGATTTTGTTTTTTCCCTGTATTTCCTCTGTCACGCGCTTCCTTCGTTACTAATTACTTCATTGTAAATAATACTAATTAACTAACAACTACTAACATTTTAGAATTAGAGTCTAATAATCTACTAATGACTAACTTGTATATAATACTAATCTATACTAACGCCATAGAATCAGGGTTTCCTACTAATCTACTAACTTACTAACTTCATCTTCTTTCCTCGCTGCAGCTGTCTCTCTTTCTGCCTGTTATATCACTAATTATCTTTCTTTGGTTCCTCTATTAACTACAGCTGACTCTCGTTTCCGCTTTCCTATTCCTTGTATGCACTGGTCTTATTGGAGTCCATGTCATGTTATCTCTATGTATTTGGTTGAGGTCCAGTCCGTGTCTTACGTTCTCCCTCGTTATTGTATTATCATCTTCCCTTATCGTTTCATTGTGCTCACCTGTGAGCAATTTCGCTTCCCCGCCTCGGCACACCTGTCTTCCTCTGTGTATATACCCTGTTTCTCAGTATTTTTTCACGTGTTCCTCACCGTTGGTTTGTGTTATATGATTTTTTCAGAGTACCTTCCGAGTTGTCTTAGTTTCCTGAGTATCTGTTTCCGAGTTTTTGTTATCCCTCGTCCCTCTGCTGTTATTTTATTTTTGTATTTTGTCTTCGTTTTGTTTTCTTTTTGTTCCCCTTAACGCCTCCCTGGTTTTGATTCCTGGCTGTGTTCTCGCGACCCTGATTGTGGATTCTGTTTTTGTGCCTCTGCTGTGCCTTCCCGGTTCCGACCCCTGCCTGTTCTGTGACTACTCATTGGACTGTGTTTTTGTACCGTTGCCGTCTCCCCGGTTTTCGACCCTGCCTGTTGCACTACGGATTGCTGCCTTGTCCCTTTATTAAACTTCGGGTTTTTTTTTTTGTACTTCCTGCCTGCTACTGGGTCCTGTTTCCAACAACCCTTACAAAAGGGCCGTCAGCAAAAACTGTTCTGTCCCAAAACAATACCAAGCTTTAGCAGCAATTTATTTGCAAAAATCATATGGGAAAGTGGAAAAAGTGCTCAGTGGTATGTGTTAATTTCCTCATTAATTGTCTCAACTGGTCTCTATTTGACGAATTTGTGAACATGTTCCTGTTAAAAAAGCATGTGTAGCTTGCACTGAGGAAAGCTATACGCTGAAACATTTGCTGCTCCTTTTTAATGCACAGAGCACTTATTTACAATAAGTTGGCAGACGCTTTTATCCAAAGCGACATACAATAAGTGCATACTGAAGGTCAATGAAGCGACGACAAAGCAGATCCGACAAGACCCAACTTTCTCATAACGTAGGAGCTATCCCTAGTAATGAACATAGAATAGTACACAGTCAGATGTACATTCTGAATTAAAGTAAAAAAAAAAAAAAAAAAAAGTTAAATAGAAAACAGGAAGCAAGTACTATGGAATTGGCCCCAGATAGGTAGTTTAGTCGAGGTGGAGTCTGAAAAAGTGCGTCTTCAGACCACTTATTACTTCCCCATGTGATTTTTGCCTTTGGTCTTTTTTTGGGAAACAGCGTGCTTATATAACAGTGAATGATAGCAGTCCAGGGGCCTGTTCCAGAAAGCAGTATTAGCTGAATAACTGCACTGTGTAAAACCTGGAAGCTTCCCAAATCTAACATGGACTGTAAAAGTAAAAAGTAAAAAGAGCTGTCGCAGGTTTTAGTTGCAGTTACCCAACTAACTCTGTAATCCTGCTTTCTGGAACCAGCCCCTGATGAAAAATTTGGTGGGGCAAAGATGGGTTTTCCTAACTATAGCCTATATGAGTCAACAAAACATAAGGAAAATGCATATGTTTTACATACAGTTGAAGTCGGAAGTTTACATGCACTTAGGTTGAAGTCATTAAAACTCATTTTTAACCACTCCACAGATTTCATGTTAGCAAACTTCAAAAGATTTCCATGTTAGTGTTGGCAAGTCAGTTAGGACATCTACTTTGTGCATGACAAGTAATTTTTCCAACAGTTGTTTACAGACCAATTATTTCACTTTTAATTCACTATATCACAACAGTAGGTCAGAAGTTTACATACACTAAGTTGACTGTGCCTTTAAAGTTTTAATATTTGGTCGCATATCCTTTGCCTGCCATGACTTCCTGATGTCTGTGACCCAACAATATCAAAAGACTCTTATTTTCTGGTACTCTTACAAGCGATACTGTAACATCTCTGCATTTGAATGGATCTCTATGGGAATTGGGGGGTGGGACTAGATACAGTACGGAATACATGATTGGTAAAATGGCTGTAAGTCATCAAGGGTCTGAGGTATCAAACAATGGATGGATCACTTTAAGGGTTGTTTCTCCTGACAAATTTTCCTATTGAACTCTATGGAAAAATAAGTCAGGAGAAGAAACCCTTGAAGTTATCCATCCATATCTACTGTATTTCTGGCAGCAGAGTGATGATTTAAGGCTTGTAAGAGTACCAGAAAATAAGATATCAAGAGTCTTTTGATGTTGTTGGGTCACAGACATCAGGAAATCATGGCATGCAAAGGATATGCGATCAAATATTAAAAATTTAAAGGCACAGTCAACTTAGTGTATGCAAACTTCTGACCCACTGGAATTGTGATATAGTGAATTAAAAGTGAAATAATCTGTCTGTAAACAATTGTTGGAAAAATTACTTGTGTCATGCACAAAGTAGATGTCCTAACTGACTTGCCAACACTATAGTTTCCTAACATGAAATCTGTGGAGTGGTTAAAAATTAGTTTTAATGACTTCAACCTAAGTGTATGTAAACATCCGACTTCAACTGTATGTAGGAGTGACTGACCCATTATGCTATGAAAAATCAGAGAGGCATAGGTGAAGTGCTTTTTTTTCTTTTTTTTTTCTTTTGAAGCCAGGTCTCCCAGAAAACTCAATTATTTCTGTCTCATTGCACTACTTTTATAATCTATTCAGTAATATCTGTCTTGCACACTGACTAGCTACTTCTGACTCATTGCCTAGGTGCAAATCCTCATCCTGCAGCTTCACTATTTTTACAACAGAGACAGTATATCAGGCCATAAAGACCATATTCCCAGCACTTAACATATAACATATTTTTATTAATTTGTCCTACAGAGCACAACAACAAACCTTCCGTCAGCTGATGGGCCTCATTCTGGGACAAGGGGATGCAAATATTCAAGAAAGAATTTAATATTCATTTCTGTGTGTGCTTTAAGTGTCTTTCTGTATTTTTCCAAAGCATACAAATGGACATTAATACAGGTAACAGCAATTTCATTTCTTGTTAAATTATGGTGCCTGTACATTCTCGCCATAAGGATTTCAGAATTCAAGTATCAGAATTTCAAAAACATGAAAAATATGCCAGTGTTACTGTTTACATCATGTAGTCACCTCATATTTCTCGTAATGATTTGTATGGAACTACATGATGATAATAAGATTATAAAGTTCCACACTGAAGGTGTATAACATAAATAAGGGTAAACGGTTCCAATGTAGGTCCCAATCGGTACAATTGTTATTCGGTCAGCAAACCTTTTTATATATAACTAAGTACAGTGCATGAAGGTGTACAAGTAATAAACCGGTAATGTCAAACCGCTTGATTGAATTGTCTCCAATGTAATCCATACTTCGATTTGAGTTAATGTCTTGTGATATTTGAATTAATGCAATTAAATAAGCAATTTGCAAGATAATGTTTAATCTGCTTTTTAACAGTTTTATATAACTGATCATGGAAAACTTGAACATAAAATTCAGATTCTCACACTGTACGTATTAATGAAGGAAGGAGGCTAGAATCATAAAAACGACATGCTCCTAATTTTACCAATAGAGGGCTACTACATACGTTTACTACATCCAAAAATGTACACAAAGTAGATGTAAACTGAAATGTCATTACGTGAGATATATTCCTTGGAAAAAAATTACACCAAACGGAAAATGGAGGTTTGTATTTATTCTGCTAGAAACCCATTGGTGCTATCACTTCAAAAAGAGTGAAAGAAACATTGAAAATTGTTACATACATTTAGGTTTTGTGGTGTGGTTTAGATTTCTATGTTCCTTTGAACATTATTCTCTGTTTTGAGCATCCATCTCAGTTTTTAAAAAAGGCTTTTCAATTCCAGATGTTTTTGAAAAATTCCCTTGTAATGTCATTGCAGGAGCAATTTAAGACTCGTCACGAAGAAATGACCGTAGATGAAGTTATGTTCTCATTGTCATGGGCTTCCTCAACCTCCAAGTATACCTCTTTCAAAAACACTTCAAGTGCTCAGCACAGTGTGGTCTGGCTAGAGCAGCGTAGGGCCCAGTACTGTGTGGGGGATACACTAAACGTGCTGGTGGAGATGAGGAACTATGCAGGCCAACCAAAAGCCAATGGCGGAGACTTCATCGTGGCCCGGATCCACTCTCCGAAGCTCCAGGCGTGCGCTTCAGGAGACGTCACCGACTTGCTCAACGGCTTCTACCGCGTGCGTTTTCACTTGTTTTGGCCCGGAGAAATTCAAGTCTCAGTGCGTCTGATCCACTCCTCCGAGGCAGTTGATGTCCTCCGGAGAGACTGGAAGAAGGACTATACCAAGATCTCCCACAGGGGAACCTTTAAAGTTGGGCGCAAACAGGAGACAACTCCCTGCGCCCTCCGGCTGGACTCAGACAGAGCCCTGTGTGAGTACAGGAAGAAGGAGGATGGAGAGTATTACGCCTGCTACCGGCCCCAGACCCTTCCCTGCAACTCTCTGGCCATCATGAGGGCCTTCAGCTACAAAGGGCCTAATCTTACAAAGGAGGACAGTCAGCTATTGGCCAAGTAAGGCATCTGCTACTCAAAATGTTGTACGTTTGCTAGTCGAATGTCACCCAATGGTAGTTAACACTTCAGCTGGTGAATACATACTTTTTCAGCTTATATTAGAGGGAGGAAATATATCCTGAAGCTTATGTTTTTCATGACCCTAATATGGAGGTATCACAACAAAAAGCGCGTAGTATTAATTATTGATACTGGCACAATATTGTACATTATTGTTCATTGTATATTCTGATCCAGCATAGAGAATGGGAGGTAAATTACCATTTAATTTTGCATTGCAGGAGCCATTTTGTGTTAAACAACTTGAATTGTATTTTACACAGTATTTAAACCCTTCTCCTTGAATTGGCCTTTGCTTGGGACCTTCCTGCTGTAATATCTGTAGATGGCTTTGACCAATATTTGCTTCACAAATTAACCAAAATGGTACAAGCGCAGCTGAACTACAGCTAATGTGTGCAAGTCAAAATTATGCTCCTGATTTTGCTATGAAGGTTTGTTCAATCATCTAATTGTAATGCTCATTATTGTATTTTGAAGGAAAAACATTGGAATAGAAATAAAAAACAGCTTCAAGCCCGTGACAGTCGTCGGTTGTACTGGTATGTTTCTGTTTGCCTGTGCTTGTCACTCCAATGTGCCTTCCTCAAATTTAAATGTCGCTAATCAAGAAATCAAAAAAGGACATGAGACCATTTGGATCTAATTGAGAGTTCCCAATGGTTGGCAGCCATACTACCTTATAACCTTCTGCTAACAGATGGTTCAAGCCAAGGAGGGATGGGCTTGGTTAGTGCTAGTTGGGATGGAAGACCTGCAAAAATTGATTGGCCAACAGGGGGCAATACGATTGAGACCAACTAAATAAACATATGTACCAAAGCAATGACAGGGACACTGTAGGAGACCCCTTCTTTCAGAGGAGATGTTAAACTGAGGTCCTGACTCACTGTGGTTATTAAAAATCAAGAGTTGGTGTGTACCCTGGTATCCTCATCATATTCACATATTCAATCTGGCACTCTCAATTAGGCCACCTAACTATTCCTGAGCATAACTGGCTAAGTAGTGCCCTCCCTCTCTACCTTCGCTGATGCATGATATGAGCTTTCACACATCAATCAAGGTAGAGAGGGAGGGCTGAGCTTTCAGTCTGAGTGATGCGAGCTTTCAGTATCAAAATGGCTGAGATTGGTGGTGGTTGAGGTGATTTTCCCTGCTTCTTAGTGAAACCCATGATTGAAATTCAATCTGTGACATAATCAAGGCAACACTGATGTTTTATGACTCACAATGGGACACCATTTCTACGAGGATATTGGTGGTGTTAACTGATCATACTTTGTATATCAACTTTAATTCTAATGACAACTAGACCATCCTTTTAAATCCATAGCCTGATTCACATCTTTGTGCCTGTCAAAATAAAATGTGCCATAATGTCATTGAACATCGTGGAAGCAATTAGGCCATTTTTCCTATGTGTGTTTAATCTCTTTTTCTATCTGTGCTTTTCACTCTTTCAGGTGCATCCCACACACCAACTGAAAAGTGTGTGGCAGGAATGAATTCCCCTTTTCCCGGGGGACATTTCTATTCAAACAGGTGGTTGCCTTCCTTCTGTCAGGCAGAACCCTTCTCCAGTGAAGTTGCCATTACCAGATGTTTAAAGGGAAAGATTCTCTACATATTGGGTGACTCCACTGCACGCCAGTGGCTAGAGTATTTGACAAGAAAGGTGAAAGGTAATGACTTTGACAACTCAAAGGGAAAATAATACAAATCGCTTGGGTTTACGCTTGCTGAAGACAGGAATGTCAGAGCATTGGCGTGTGCCAATCGGCAACATCATGTCCGCAGTTGCGATACATCAGCCATGTTTTTGATTATTTACTGTGTTAGATCCCTCATTACATTCTGTTACCATCCATTCTACCTTTAGTTTAAACCGGGCCGACCAGCGAAGGATGGGCTCCCCTCTCTAGCCAGGTTCCTTCTGAGATTTCTTCCCATCGGGGAGTTTTTTCTCACTACCGTTTGAGTGTTTTTCTTCCCACTGGGGAGTTTTTACCTTGTTTGCTGTTTGGAGTTCAGTCCTGGTTTCTGCCCAATTCTCCTTCTGTTTCTCTGTACAGCGTCTTTGCAACAGTTCTCTGTAAAAAGCGTTATACATAATAAATTGAATTGAATCGAATTGAATGTTCAACAGCCAAACAGACATGTTCCTGATGATTGTTCCTTTGAAGGTTCACAGCAGTGTGCATTTGAACGTTGTGCGATTTCCTCTTGGCAAATATAGAAAATTTTGCCTAACTTCACAAATCATATTTTGTGAGGTTTCTCTCTCATTCCATGGTGCCAAAAATAGTATTAAGTTGGGGCTTCCTAATTTGTACTGGACAGGCATATCCAGATAAAGGCTTGGATTTTCGTGACGCAAAGCACAGTTGGCAACTTTGTCAGAAGGAAGCTAACATTTGTGCCATGTATTCATTATGTTTTCTCAGGTCTGAGAATCGTGAGCGGGAGTCGTTTTCAGTCATATTTGGCTGTCCATGCCGTAACAACATCACGGTCCGGTGGATGAAGCATAATCATCCCTGGAATAGCAATTTCGCATCCGACGTGAAGGCAGCCACCATTCCCGAAGTACTGGACAGCATAGCAGTTGGTGGCCGGCAGAAGGACGTGATAGTGGTCATTGGAATTGGCCAGCATTTCCGGCCCTTCCCCCCAGAAGTCTTTATCCGAAGGCTCCAAAGTATCCGCCGGGCAATTCTGCGGTGTACAAGCCCGCAGCCACGCGGCACGTGTTGTGATAAAGCTGGAAAACAACCTTGAATTTAAGTCACCGATGATAACGGTCAGTGACTGGTATGGCCACATGCAGAACCTGGCTCAGAGGAAGGTGTTTGAGGGCATGAAAGTGGCTGTAGTAGACGTCTGGGACATGACTGTGGCAACCAGCAGTTTTTCTGTCCACCCTAATCAAGTCGTTGTTTATAATCAGGTGGCTCTGGCCCTGTCGTACTCCTGTCATTAGGAATCGGTACTTTCTGGAAGGTTACTCTGTATTTGTATGCATTTGGGTACTTTTATTTGTAAATTGCATTTGAAGATATGTTGATGGTATAAGTGTATGCCCCCTGTGATCTGGCAGCTCTAAATTAATGCAAGTGAAAAAACTGACCTTTATTGAGCTGTGCAATGAGTTTATTTGCTTACATGCCATATAACTGATTATTATGATTATTATGATAAAAACATGGGTCCAGGAGGATTATGGGTCATCAGAAACTTAACACTGCATATACCTGTATATCACCCCTATCGTGAAGCATGGTGGTGATGGTATCAGGCTATGGGGATGCTTCTTTTCAAGAGATCGACAGGATTGAGTGGCCCAGTCAAAGTCCTGACCTCATCCACATCAAAAATATGTTGCTTGAAATGAGCGGTTCAGAAGCAATGTCCATGCAACTTCAAAGAGCTGGTCCAAATCAGGGCTGTGGACCATTCAGAATTGAATTGACAATATCTCTTAAATTCCAATTCTTGAATTTGAATTGAGGTAGCAAACAGGATGCAGAATTGCTATTCAAATTCGAATTAAAGGAAGTAGAATTAAAATTCTATGAAATTCATATACTACATACTTTAGGTGTAGCTTTTAACAGTAAGGCTTTATATCTCAATATGATTTGTATCTACATAAAACATGTTATCATACAACAATATATGGTATGCTTCTAAACTATATAATCTATAGAATATTCATCATATTTGATTTAATTTAACTCATTTTGTGGAACATGGTAAAAGAACAATTCATTTCAATGCTTTACTTTACATTTGAGGATCTTTTGGCAATTAAATATCACAATGTTGAACAAGGAGTTGTGGATTGGAATGCAATGATAATTGTATTTACCATGAATTTTTGCCGTTCGTTTGAGTGCTAAGGTTGAAATGAAAAACAATATTACTCATTATTCTACATATAAGGAAACAAATGGGAATAATTTCTTGAAATAAATGATGTCATAATTTATATTTTGCAGCAAAATATATGTTGAATTTAATACAGTTATTCTGTTGTGTGACTGAGCGGAATTTCTTTGAATTGTAATGAATTAAATTCCACTTCCTGTCATTCCAATTCCAATTCAACATCCTGTGGGGCGTGGCCAATTCAAGTCAAATTCCAACTCGTGAATTGAATGGGGGGCCAATTCTTAAACCCAAGAATGGGTGAAAATCACCCGCAATCAATGTGCAAATTTGGTAGATACATACAAAATACTTTTTTAAAAGCTGTTATTGTGACAAAAGCTGCTTCCACAAAATATAATGTGAGGGATGTGAATACTTATCCAAGCAACGTTTTATTTTCCTTTATGGATGGATCACCAGAACTCTATGGAAAAAATAAGTCAAGTGATCCATCCATATCTACTGCATATCTGTCTGCAGAGTGATGGTTTGAGGCTCGTTTGATACCTCAGACCCTTGATGGCTTACAGCCATTTTGCCAACCACGTATTCCATACTGTTCCAGCATAAGTTACAGCTAAATATACTCCCATTCCCCAATTCCCATAGAGATCCATTCAAATGCAGAGAAGTTATAGTATCGCTTGTAGGAGTACCAGAAAATAAGATATCAAGAGTCTTTTGATATTGTTGGGTCACAGACATCAGGAAGACATGGCATGCAAAGGATATGCACCCAAATATTAAAAATGATTACTTTATTCTACATTATGTTAAACTGTCCAATATATTTTGATGCCCGAAAATGGGGGGGACTATGTACAAAAGGTTCTATAATTTCGAAACAGTTAATCCGATATGGATGAAAATACCCTCAAATAACAGAACCAAAATAACAAAAAAATTTCACTGTCCAATGAATTATGGTGCTCACTGTATCTTCCCCGACGTTAGGATGTTTTTGTTTTCTTGTTTTATTTTTCAATTGGTGGTGTAAAATTTGATCTATGTTTGTTAACAACAAAAAGTCTTAATGTTTGAGCAAATAGTTTCATGTATCCCACCAAATGAAAACGGCTGAACTAATATTTCCCAACTTGGTTTGTGATGACATATCGGGGTAGTCACCCTGCCAAATCTTTTGATAATCCATGCTGTAATGGCGGAGAAGGAGACAGTCGAAAATCGTGCTTTTACCATGTAGTCTATGTCCTGCCCAAAACAAACATAGGGTGTGCCGGGCTCTCCCTAATGTACAGCAACATGCAGACTGGTTGCAAATGCGACTAAATTCCTTCACAAAGCTTGTTAACCTGTGTACAAAAAAACTTTTTATCCAGCGAAATATGACAACTTACATCTAACAAACTCTGTAGGCTATCTAGTATGTTCCCACTTTAGGATGCAAATATGAAATGCAATTTCCTTAGTTTAAATAGACTAGCCTACACTGCATGACCAAACCACTTAAAAAAGACAGAGGTAAATTTGACTGAGTTTTGGTTTAATGCAATTTTTTAAAATAATGTAATGGCAAAAATAACCAAAATTGGCCCTAATTGTATGGTATATAAACAAAAAGTAACTATCATTACCTGATAGAATCATTATTTTTGAAGACAGAAGTAATGGTGGGAGTTTTTCGCAGTCCAAATATAACTCTCAAACAGAGTTTTTTGTTCTTGACAACGCTAAAACAATATGCACAAAGAGCCACGGTAGAATATTTCAGTCAGCAGATTAAGTCAATGAAATCAATCAATAAAAAAGTAACTAATAGCCTATTTTATATACATTATTATATTGTATTTTAGCAATATCTCACGAGGGAGTGATGTTATACTGTATATCAGCATGGCTGTGATTGTTGTAGGCGTGAGGCCGCAGGCCTGTGACATTACAGAATTTTAACAAGCTATTCATGTTTAGAGGGATTATTTACCCTCTTACGCAATTGTCAGAAATGGCTATGCATGCCATGAATAATAAAAATCCCATGTTCACATTGTGCTATATTACAAACAATTATAGTTGAAGTCGGAAATTTACATACACTTAACTAATTTTTAACCACTCCACAGATTTCATGTTAGCAAACTATAGTGTTGGCAAGTCAGTTAGGACATCTACTTTGTGCATGACACAAGTAATCTTTCAAACAATTGTTTACAGACAGATTATTTCACTTTTAATTCACTATAACACAATTCCAGTGGGTCAGATGTTTACATACACTAAGTTGACAGTGCCTTTCAATTTTTTATATTTGGTCACATATCCATTGCATGCCATGACTTTCTTATATCTGTGACCCAACAACATCAAAACACTCTTGATATCTTATTTTCTGGTATTCTTACAAGCGATACTATAACGTCTCTGCATTTAATGGATCTCTATGGGAATTGGGGGGTGGGACTAGATTTAGCTGTAAATTATGCTGGAACAGTATGGAATACATGATTGGTAAAATGGCTGTAAGTCATCAAAGGTCTGAAGCCTCAAACCATCACTCTGCTGTCAGATATGCAGTAGATATGGATGGATCACATTAAGGGTTGTTTCTCCTGACAAATTTCTATTGAACTCTATGGAAAAATAAGTCAGGAGAAGAAACCCTTCAAGTTATAAATATAATTGGCATTCTTCATGGCATGCATAGCCATTTCTGACATGATGTGGCTAGGGTATATAATCCCTCTGAACACGAAAAGCACCAGAATTAAGAAAAAAAAAAACAGTGTCAAAATTCTGGGATTGCAATTGTGGTTGGAATGAAAACCATCATACGCATGGGGACCCAGGCACGTGCACAGATAGGGCCCAAAGAGGGCTTGAGCCCCTGCTCTTTTGCCCACAGAGTCAACAAGTGCCCTTTTTTTGGCTGGTGTTCATTGTATTTAATTTTTTCTTTATTTGTTATTGAAATTCTATCAAATATCAAGAAGGAAATGTATAGTAGTATCCACGAAAAAATACACCTTCGCTATCAATTTAAAAAGTAACCCCCCTCCCTCCAAATGGTTTTGTCTCAAGCAATCAATCAACGTCGCATTAAACAACACTTACTTTTTATGTCATATCCGTTAAAAAATTATGAAGTAGGACAGTAGGACTTGCCACCTTCAAGCTGTAATTTCATCATTACTAGCCTCGGTACTCGCGACCAAGCAAGCTAGTCTAACTTATCATTAAAACGACGTTATCACTGTCATGCACGACAACTTACAAATATGCAATTAATTTCTGAAGCAGGTAGTTACGTTTTGCATAGTTTTGGTAGCTTAGTGATTAGTCACCCCCTTTTCTTTATAGCCAGTTTTCTAAAAACGTGATGTGAGTGTATTATTGTTTGGGCATGTCGCAGTGTGTTTTCCCTGTTAAAATAAAAGTTTCAATCAATCTATTTTGATTAGGAAATAAGAAGCAGCATAAAAACTGCTAGAAGTGGCAAATACACCTGTCTCCAAAACTTGTGTTTTTAACCATTTTATAGTTCAGAATGTATAGCTGACTGTTCTATGTTCATTACTAGGGATAACCCCTACGTTGTGAGAAGTTGTGCTGTCAGATCTGCTTTGTAGTCGCGTCAATCTGTATGCATAGCATAGCTTGAGTCACAGCAGGCAAGGATTCCATGGTAGGCTAATGCTGAAATATCGGGATACGTTCACCGCAAGTGACGGACAGGTGCCGGTCGCAAATCATGCACCGTGCTCTTGTTGGAAATAATTCCATACAAAAGACGTCTTACGTGAACCTTCCTTTATGAACAATATCTCTCTACAAAATCTCAAATGCACTCTCAAATCTCTCCCTCTCCTCTGACGAAACCCCACGACTTGGGTATGGAAGACCAAATGGCTAGCTATATTTCTACAGAATGCGATGTCCTGGAATGTAAGGATGCGATGTAAGGAAACTATGGGTTTGTGCCACATCATTAGACATTTGTCAGGAGTAGGCTAGTCTATTGTCATTTAGGCCTACACATTCAACCTGAAAAATTAAGCAAATACACACGGGTCGTCAATTAGCTTTTTAATTTGTATTGTTATGTTGTACTTAGCTGTCTAGCTAGATGGGTTCAGTTATGGAAGTAAATTTCCAGGATGGGGTTAACCTGTTCTGTTCCAAAGCCAAGAACGCAAAGAAGTGAGGACGCTCAAAGATCCCGGAAATGTACTTGATCCGCTGCAAATATCGAGGATATGTCGGATGCAAACCACAGTCCAAATGTCAGAAGCACGCACTGCATCTCAAACAAGCTACACAGGCTTCTCTGAAGCAACGGTGCACAAACTGGTTTGCGACCCATACTTGACTCTCCTGTACATGAATGTGTAGGCTAGCCTACAGCAACATTCCAATGTAATCAGGCCTATGCAAAGTGGTAGTTGCCAATGTAATGCTATCCCTGTATTTGTAAAAAAAAAAAAAAAAATGCTAAAAAATAAAATGATTTAACGTTTTTTTACTGTTCACATTTGACTGATCGCGCAAAAGCCTACTTTATTTAATCTTGTTTTGGCGCGTCATCCCAGCTAATAAACTCTGAGATTATAAGGATCCTGTTTTCAGTACAACTACAGTACTTCAATATGTTGTAGCCTACCTATATGACCATTCTCTCAATCATGGCATTCCTGTGCAGTTTGGTTTGAAATTGCACGAATTACATTAATTTATATAACGTTGTCCGCTAACGAACTACATTTCCCCACACAGTACGGAGTGTCAGCGCGTCGCCTGATTTTACGTCACTGCCCCTTGCCCTTTGAACGTGAACCGGTCGGTGTCATGAGTATGCACTGACATGGTGCTTCTGTTGCTTCCTTTGAGTATGCACTGACATGGTGCTTCTGTTGCTTTAATGTATCCACAGCTACAGTCAGTCAGTGGTTTTGGTTTGTGAAAAATCTTGAGTATTAATTTTGCTGGCAGTCTGCCTACTTTTCATGTCCTACCATACTCATCTCAGTTACTTGACTAAAGAGTGTTTGCAAGGGATGGGAAGAAAAAAAAAAACGGAATTCTTGTTCAATTAAATTGTGTAGAAGAGTTATCCAGAAGATAGTTGTTTCTTGTAAAGGTGTTCTGCTGGTTGTGAATAAAACCTTTGTTAAATAAGAAAAGAAAAAAAAAGAACCGGTCGGTGTCAGAAATCAAGCTCACGACCAAGAACAGCAAACTTCAAAATTCTTAGCGAACTTTTATGTAATAAGCTATGGCAGTGTCATATACATTTAACAGATATCTTGATCCTGATAACACTATATATAGCCTACATTATTACTTTTCAAAGTGGTCTATGCTGTGTGATTTATAGACTTTGAATGATGACAACAGGCTAGTTCAATAATTTTATTTGTGACTTAGGTCGGTATCATGGTCGGTATACAGACCAGTTCAACACGTTTTAAACATGAACATAACAGTCATTTGTTTGCATTAACGGAGACCGCGCACAGAACCATATTGCATTTTCAATTTTAGACATTTAGCTGACTGAAGCAGTACAGTTTTAGTGTTGCTCTTGCTGTGTCCACTTCGCTAGCCTGACATATTGCTGTTTTAACTCGCCAGATCAGCTCAATTTTAGCTAGCTCTGTCCATTTGTCCAAGTTAACGTTACACAACTTGCTTTGCGTAACTATATCTCGTTAGGTAGATCGCTAAACTAAAAGAAAATGACACCACGGTAACGGTAAACTTGCTTAGCTAGACTGCTTTTTTTATATATGTTAGCTATAAAAACATGACTACAATATGAAAGGTGGGTGGTTTACAGCACAAATTTTATCAGTTTTTCTCACTTTTGCTCATTTGGGATGACAGTGGACCGAACGTAGCCTAGCCTACCGTAACGTAGATTTTGCATTAACCTTACGTTAACTAGATGGAACTACATAAACTGACAGGAGGCTAACGTTACAACCCGACCGATGGCAACAATTTGGTGCAAAACACTGCACCATCTCCTACCTAGCTAATAAATGTTTATAACTAAAATGATTATGTACAAAAATCGAAATAATGTAATGCTAGGGTAACTACGCTACAAAAACTGGCGGCAATAGGCTATGCCTGCCTGTCTCTTGTTGATCACTCCAGGCCAAGGAGGACCGAGCACCGTTCGATCTGTGTTGGTTGGCTAACGAGACATTGGCCTCCCCCCCCCCCCCCCCCCAGAATATCTATCTGCAGACTGCAGGCGCTCACCGGAACGCCTCTTCTATGGGAACGCCTTTTCATACGTTACGTCACTCAGAGGTCGTCCTCAGACAACTTTACTGTCTAGATGTGCTGTTCATGATTGCGTTAGAGCAAATCAGTATAAAAGTGTTGTTTTAATGTTCAAGTAAACATTGTAGGAGTGCAGGGAAACAAAAACGGAGCAAGTCATTTTGTTTGTTGCAAAGCTATTTCGGAACTCCTTTGTAATACTGTTACAAACAGACCGTTAAAATATTATTTCCATGGCTCCGTGTGTTAACGTTACAAACGATTGACAACTCGGGTGCAGCCGAGTTACGTCACACACGCGACTCTTTTTAAATAGAATTTAAAGTGTAAGTGTATTAAATAGACGTACTTCAACTAAGGTTTAAGGATGTATGGTTAATGTTAGTTGTCAACGTTAACAAAGTATCCAATTAACCTTTCATTAGTTACCAGTAGTA
>CM056378.1:25132695-25146255 GCA_029718625.1 Synaphobranchus kaupii | reverse complement strand
CACTGCAAACACTGTATCGAGTCTTACACTACATGCACTGAAAGGTATAACACAACATGCAACCCTGCCACAGAAATCCTGGTACTTATACATTATGAAAAATATTTCCAGCTTCAACACAGACCAGCACAGTGCAGTCCTTAGCCTAACTTAAAGCCCATCAGTGCAGTTTAATCTGTGTAAAAACAGATCTAGGCAGACATGCAAGTGGTTTAAAGTAGACTGTATTTGTTAACAGGGTGGCATTTGAATATTAGGCTGCTTGCTTGCATTCTGCACATTCAAACTCCGCTTAAAATTTATTGTTAGCTGCTCTCCCTGGGCTCTGGCAACTAAAAGCCCTGTCTGTACATAACGGACTACATTTTAAATAGCTTTTGTCATTAATGCTTTATTAATTGCCTAAGGCAACACTAACCCAACGCTGGGTGTGCTAGAAAAATATGACACTTTGAGGTCAGTGCCTATTCCTGCTGCGTGTTACGGAGTGGGCGAGACGCAGGAGAATCAGCAGGGTTCGGCTGCAGCTTCATCTCTCTCTCTCTCTCTCTCTCTCTCTCTCTCTCTCTCTCTTTCTGCAGCTTCGCATCTCCACAGAGGAAGAGAGTGCCCTTTTACTCCACTTACCGAAAGGAATTTGTCAGTTTTGCATAAATCTCTATTTATTATTCTTCTTCAATTAAAAAAAAAGAAAAATGTCCTTTGTCATTGGGATATAAAAGATGCACTCCTCCTGTGAGCAGAATGCTTATGGGAGATACTGCTTCAGCATAATAGATGTCTTTGTTTTCTCAGGTTGTGAACCGTAGCGCCTCATATTTGGTATTCAGCGTAGCTCCAACCCGCCATCCACCACCACCCGCCATCCACCAACACCGCCCCCCCCACCTCCCAATGACACTGTATGTTTACCAAAGGTATAATTAATAGACTTTTGGGTAAATTCTGTAGACCACAAGCTTACACAGGCTTACTGTACATTCCAGCACGGTAGCTTCTTTGAAGCAGCGGCACGGAGTTTTGAAATAAAAAAAAAGTAAAAAATAAATAATAAACCTCTTCAGGTCTCACCTTGACGTCGGAGGTGTCGCGCTGGCAGTTCCTCCAGGAGCGAGCGATGGCAGAGAAGGTGCGGTCGGCGTGGTCAAACTTGTTGTCGTTGGCGTTGAGGAAGAAAGTGGTGAAGGGTTCCTGAGGAAGAAGACAGCCGTTTCACTGCGTCTGCCCTCCATGGTCGAAAAGGCCTTGGACCCTTCTAGTTATCTAGACACAGGCTGGGCTTGTGAGAAGACCCTGTACAGTAATCATACACCGTAACCGCCATGTTGTCTTAGAAGGGCGCTCTTGCGTGAAATCGCAAGGTCAGGAGGTACAGTGCGTATCAGTGGATTGAAAACTGAAATATGAATAAGGAAACAGATCCCCCCCCTAATAATAATCATAGCTGCAACAGGAATGTGTGTGTGTGTGTGTGTGTGTGTGTGTGGGCGGGGGGGGGGCTAAGTACATCATGGCCGCCAAGGCATTACCGGTATTATATGATACAATACTACTTTACTTATCCCCTTGGGTCAATTTCTTACAGGACAATTTCTTGTATGAAACATATATGTTTAATACACTCATATATGTTTAATACACAAAACAATATACAATGAGATGTGAAATATAGAGTAAAAAATGGGAGTAGAGAGTCAGAGTGTTCATTAAAATGTTCATTCCCTATCAGTCCTTGTGAAATTAATTAATGATGTAGATGGTGTCGGGCATAAATGTTTTTTTTCCGTCTGTTGGAGGAGCATTTAGGGCAGCGTAGACGACAACCAAGAGGGAGGAGTTAAAACTGTGAATGTAGCGCATGGCTATAATCATTCATGATGCTGTGGGCTTTGTTTATTGTCTTTGGGTTGTAGAACGAGGAGAGAGAGCCGAGGGGTATCTTTTTTAGGAGGTGTTAACGATGGCTTGGAGGCGATTTTTGTTTTTGACAGTGAGGGATTGAAACCAGCATTTGAATGAGAGGACGCTCACAATGAAAGCACTGTAAAAGCTTGTCATGATGTTCATGTTCCCTAAAAATGTGTTCAGTTTTCTAAGAAAGTATTGTCGTTGTTGTGTTTTATTGATGATAGCCTCGTGTTCTCCTGGAATTTGAGTGTATAGTCAAAGATGGTTCGTAAATATTTTTTCAAGAAATCTTGCACAATTTCTCTCCATGAATGAAAGCGGGGTCCATCATGGGGGGCTGCTTTCTAAAATCAACGATTAGCCCTTTAGTTTTTGTGACATTTAAATCTAAAATGAGGTGTCACACCACTCAATAAAATTGTGGAGAGCTGTCTTGCCGTTGTCTTGCTCCGTCCCTGATAGGGGTGATAGGAGAACAGTGTTGTCTATGTATTTGATAAGGTACTGGTTTTATGTGAGAGATTTGGCAGTCATTTGGCAGTGTACAAAATAAAAAGTAGTGATGACAAAATACAGCCTTGAGGTGATCCAGTATTTGATAAAAGCCTGTTGACTAAAACATTTTGTGGTCTTTAGGTTAAAAAAACAATAATCCATAAAATAAATTGGTCAAGATTAAAATGAGACTTTTGGCTAAGATAACAGGCTGCATTGTATTAAAAACTGACTAGAAATCTACAAATACATATTTATAAAAATACTGATTAAACTATGTTACTTTTCGTGTCATGACTTACAAACATATCGTTCATTTTACAAGAACAGTATGTTCTTAACAAAAGTATATTTTTACTTAAAATGAAATTGAAAATCCAACAATGCATGCGGCTAACATCCACAACATTTGCTAGTGACACACTTCATGAACCTGTATAAGCAGTGACATATTTAACTAGAATGGCACTCAGAGAGATGCTACACCCATACATTGGGCTAAAACTGTGATCTTGCACTGTGAAGTCAGACATTAACCGATTGGGAAAAAAATTCAAGATTCAGGTCATTGCCCAACTGTCAACATTTCCTCAAAGTTTCATCACAATCGGAGTAGAATTTTTAGAGTTACGGATGATAGGGACACAAACACAGACAGACACACGCACAGACAGGAGCGAAAACAATACTCCCTGCTTGCGCTACGCGCGCGCGTGGGTGTAATAAATTCAAACATTCTGTAGTCATAGTTCTGTATTACAATCAATACTTGTAAATGTTTGGCTATAATAAAATGTTTGGCTAATGGTGACCATGTTGTTGATCATATTAACTTCTCTTTTCCATATCGCCTGGTTGAAATTCAGCCTTTTTTCTGGATTATGGGACGCTCACACAGAACCGCTCTATCATTGCTGTTTGCAAGGACACGCCCAACCCATCCCTATCGCCAATGAGACTTCAGCATTTCAGCGCTGGAGGCAGGGGATTCTGGGACAGAACGCACGTATGAGAGCTTGGCGCTAACGCGTCGTCGCGCTTACGTCATGTGCTGTCTTGCTGCAGGGGTGTCCAAGGGCTCAGCGAGCACATTCCACGTTCAAGACACAAGCCGTGTCTGTTCAGAACAGGAGTGTTTAATACCGCACAAACCAGAAAGCACACCTCTGCCTCGTTTGTTTCAAAAAATAAAGAGAGAGAGAGAAAAGCACAAGACATACGTAGCTAAACAAAAATTGGTTTAAAAAAAGATGGCAGCAACATTCATCCTCATGCTGAGTGTTCGCTTACCAGCATTTTCAGGGACAGAAAATGGCAGGGAAAAATAAAACTAGGACAGGCTTCAAACTCAGCGTTTGTCTCTGGCCAAATCCATATTCACATGAGGGGGTGCCTGTGCTTCAGATGGAGAGTGTGTGGAAAAATTCGCCTCATTTTACTGATTCAAGCCCCAGGGGCCGAATTCATTATCCATCCTCCTTGGCTCCGCCATGCACATTGGCTTTTTTAATTGGCTTAAATTTGGTGTTGTCAGTCTGGGGAAGGTACCATGGTGTAAAGGGGATACAGATATCAGATCAGCAAAGATGGAGAGACTAAGAGAGAGGAGGCCCGGCGTGAAAGCTGTCAGGGGCTCCCCCCCCCTCTCCTTCCATCAGTCTCCGCTCTTAATTGGGGAGGGTGGGGGCGCGGGAATCGGCAATTAAAATATTTAACTGGAATTGTGAAATTAACGAGGGAGATCTCGCGGCCCGTCTTGCACGAGCCTTCGCCGGTTCTGAGACGGCCCGGCGGGTTTGCAGGCCACGCCTACGCTCGTGGCCCACGTGTCTGACGGGCCGGTATCTCCGTCGCTGTAGCGACGAGGGCGGAGTTAGCGAGCCGAGCTGTGTCTCTACGCTGTCTGAAACGCGTAGCACACATAAACCTGTCAGAAGCGCGTCTTCTGTGCATTACTCAGAACGCTTTATTCAATTAGCGCACCCCAGTCTACTGGCCAATAAAATGCTCTCAGGGAGCTTCTGGAGTGGACGGTTTTGCCTACTGAAATTGAGCCGTTTGGCTAATTTTCTTTTCTGTACAACCAAACTAATTTTATCAGGAATCCTGCAGTGTTGCGCATTCTGGAGAACAAAGTTCACAAGGTCTTCCTTCACAGAGTTCCAACAAGCTTGCATGTCAGTGAGCGTTCTGTACGGTGCTATATTCTTCCTGCTGGTAAAAAAAAAAAGGAGTTGTTGAAATGTGTCTGGTGCGATGCAAATGAGGTAAAGGCCTGAGACAGGTCATGTGTTCATATTTTATGGTTATTTATTATAATTATTTTCTCTTTTTTACTAACTTGCTCATGACTCCTGATTTTTGGCTGGGTATTTTTTGTGGATGTGGCTGGATTAAGCCTTTGTAGGAGCCAGCAAAGGAGGGGGTTCAGAGGTGAAGCAGGGTTTAAGATTGCCTACAAGGAGGTCTCTGCGTCTGGTGGTTAGTACAGAGCACAACCCCTGGAGTCAACACTTCCCGTTTAGAGTTGGAACAGAGTTTGAACCCCAATAAGGTGGTATTGGCTTTAGTTCTGGCTTTACTGTTGGGATACCCCTACTTCCAGCAGTTCCTGTTCAGAGTATAAGAGTAACTGTTGGGGGAGGGGTACTTTAGTTTAGTGCTTAGGATGGGGGTAGACATGGTAACAGTAGGACCAGTTTAGAGGTGGGTTTGAGATTGTTTTTTTGAGAGTACTGAGTTTAAGGTTTAGAATGGAGTCCTACAGTATAGACAGTCCTACAAGTGTAGACTTGAAGTAGGGTTTAGATAAGCACAGGAGTTAAGGCAGGGTTAGGAGGGTACTCACTATTCTGACCAGCCAGCACAGGATGGAGGAGGAGGTGGAGTAGTGCGAGTTGTAGTGGCACGGGGGCGTCTGGTCCTCCTCCCACGTTTCGTAACGTTCGGCGTAGAACACGGCACGCTTGGGGTTCAGTGCTCCGATTGGCTGCAAGGGAAAACGACACACAAACCAAGGGTTAAGAAATGGTGCAATGCTGTATCCGCTAATGGACCAGAAAAAAGTTTCGACAGCAAAAAAAACATCTGCACTGGAAAACATCCAGGTGTCATATTCACTTCAACGTCCCGCTCTACTTTCATCCAACTTATTTCTGCAAGCAAAACACAACATAAACAGATTTTGTTGCTATGCTCTATTCTCCGGGGTCAACGACTCAGCTCTCTTCACAGGGGTGAAGCACTGAGCCAATAAAGAATATGCTAATTATGCTTCCTAATTTTAACCATTTACTTCACAGTATAACTTGCTAGCTACATTTGTGACCAGACCTTGACTTACAGAGCAAGTCTCATCAAACTGATCATGGCCAGTATTAGATATTATTTTAAAGCAGAAAAAAAAAACTTGAATTTGAGACAAATTATAAAACTATTTTAAAACCGCTGAGTTAACTATTGGAGTACCTGAAGGGGCATGGCCATGATGTGGCAGGTCACACCTTAAAACAAAAACCAGGTCTGAAATGTGTGAAAAGTCCAGCAGCTGAAACCAACGGTGGCCTTTATTAATAAATCTAGTTATTTTAGTCCTGAGGATAATTGTTCTTAACAAATAGGGCCTGCTACATCATTAAAAATGCCAGAAAATGGCAAATAAAGACATCAAAATGAAATACATGTTTGGTTGAAAATGTCAGTTTATTGAGTCTTCTTTGTTGTCATTTGGCTTATGTGCTTTTTCAATAAATCTTTAGTTCTATTCATGCTTTTTAACCAGTGTAGACAATTTTTTGCAATTGAGTATACTGCATTTGTAATGAAAGTGAATGTGCCCCTCATTGAAACACTTTAAATGATTACATTTTCTATCAAAGAATGTTAACGTGATGATGGAAGTTAAAATAACACTGGAGGTGGTAATAAAAGGGGTTCATATAATCGAATCATCAGAAAAATGCGAAGAAATAATGGCACATAGGCGCGTCCCCTAGCGCTTTTCCTACGGCACCGTTAGCCTACAGAACATTTCCTTCAGAGAGAGGGATCTAAATGTACAGGCCCGCAGCAGCCTCTCGGCAGTATTGGTGCTGCGGAACCCAACAGACGCTGGGCAGTAGAGCGATGGCGCGGTGCGTGTAAACTGCGTCCTGTTGTAATCATTATCAATGTTTCATTCGGAGACTTCGCAGGCCCCCATTAAGCGTAGCGAGGAGCGGCCGGGCGGAGACCTGGGCTTTACTCTGGGATTTGTCTGTCAGACCCCATTATTTTCCACCGCGCCCTAAAAAAACTTTTTGCGCTGTATTTACGGGAGCAAATGGGGAGGGCGCGGGGGGTTGGGGGGGCGGCGTAACGGGGCAGCTCCTGCAGAATGCGGAGGGTAATCTTCCGGGATTAACCCCGCATGACCCCATTTACACCCGGGTGCGCCCGTGTTCCACAACAGTCTCCAACGCGGCCCGGCTTCCACCCACACCAAAAGCTCTGTATGAGGCTTCTGTACAGTACGCTTCCCCGACAGTAAACAGCATTATTTCCTGAGTCGCAGCACCTGTGAGGGCTGACATTACGCAATCAACATGACACTTCCACATGCACACCGTAAATAGCCCCGTGCTCTCCTCACATACAACACACCACCCACTAACACACTGATACCCAATTACCTCACTCATGAAAATGTATTTTTATTTAGCCAGGTAGGTCATCCCAATGGGAACCCAACCCAGGTGGGAACCCAATTCTGTTTAGCAGTAAAGACCTAGGAATCAAAGTGGGTGGGGAATGCAAAGGAATGTTTAGCCAATCAGATATAGCGGAACACCTCAGCACGCCAGGAGGAAGGAGCCCCGGGTCTTCACTTGGATGCTTAATTTGGGTTGACCCGGTTAGATATCATCGCCGCACGGCACAACAGATGCACGGCAGGAAAACGGGTGTGTCTGGAGAGCCGAAGTCATCTTCGCACGACCTGCTTACAGCCGACCTTCTCCAAACGCCGCAAGCAGATACCATAAATACCAGGAACATTCCTCATCACGCATCCTCAGGTAATATGTAGACTAACATCCCCAGTTAGGCGGGGCTTTCACACGGTATGTAATACTCTGGTTCTTGGTATGGTCTCTCAGCCCACAGTCTACAATTAAATCATGGCCATGCCACTGACCAATGACTGCTCTGACAGATGAATGGTTAAGATATTTACGTTTTACATTGACAGTTTAGGCATATATCAGAGGGACTTACACAGTTTAAATTCTTCACATACAGTCCACTCACACAGGCGGATATTTATTGAAGCAATATAGGTTAAGTACCTTGCTCAAGGCAACCGACAACCTACAACTTTGGATCTATAAGCCAGTTCCCTGAATATTTTGCTACACTGCTGCTACAATACTTGCACTATTAAGATATTAAGGGTAGGAGGGAACACACGGAATTTCAAATAACTCAAATGAGCTCTTGGATGGCTCATCCTGTGAAGATACTGGCCCGTATTCAAACAACATTTGTCCTTCATTTTGACTTAAAATGCATTACACTTTCTCTTCACAAACTCGGTTTGGCAAATTAGTTTTTGTGGTTGGTGAACTCACCAAACTGTGCTCAAAAAACAAATCTTGCTTTTAACCCTTAAGTCCAAATGTTCATTGAATCCCAGCCACAGTGTCCATGACTCTATTGAAAACTGACTAGGTCATTAGCGACTGTGGCTGGCGGCTCCGCAGTGCAGAGCATAATTGGCTGTAGTGTTGCTCAGGGACATCATGCACCACAGCCCACAGGCCAGTCAGAGTGTGCTGTCCTCCTGCACCAACTGCACACAGTTTAGCGCTCAAATTTGTGCAGCTCAGCCCATGGCCTGCAGACTGAAAAAAAACAGCAGCTAACCGCACGCCCTTCTTAAAAAAAAAAAAGGTGTCCTAGTCTGTGCCTGCCAAAATTAATAGCGCAGGCTGTAGCAATGAGACTAGCCTGCACCGATAGGGCATTCTTAACTGGGAGAGAGAAATAAAAACAGGGGAAGCAAAAATTGGTTTTAAAAAAGTGAATGGAGGGAGAAACGGAGGGAATTTGAGGGGAAATGACTCTGGAAACGTGTGGCTTGAGTGCGTCGGCCTTTGCAGCTGGCTGTATTGGACCATTGATTTGTGCACGCCTTTTCTCTTTCTCATTTTCAATTAAATACATTAGAGCGAGGCCTCCTGCCGCGGCCTCACCCTCCGGTGACCGTTGCATTCTCAGTTGTTGTTTAAGTCATTGTAATTGCTTCTTTAAAAACACATTTAGTAGCGGATAGATTGCTTTCCCTATCTTTTCAATCACCCAATCCAATAAGTAAGCCTTGGAGGCATATCGGCAGTCAATATTAATATACTCAGCACAGATGAAGTCATGGGTGCAGTCTGTAGTGGGGGTGATGGGGTGTGGGAGGGAGGGCTGAAGAGTGATGTAATCGACTGCAGCCACAGAAAGCTCTGATGCGACGAGCCCACGTGTGCTTGCGTGGCGGCCATGTCTAGTTCGTACCACCGGAGTCATAGGAAATCTATCACACAGACACACACACACACACACACGAACCAGACCGGTTCCGGCTATAACAGCCGCACAGAGACCAACATCCCTCGATAATTTGAGATTATCCGAGACGTTAAAATAACCATGTTATTGCATTACAGGCATCACGGATCTCAGAGCCCATTTTCCACAGTCATTTCAATATGACACGCAAACCACGGCGGGAGGCCCCCCGTTTGAACGACGGGAATGGTTTCAGTGAGGTTAATGCAGCCAAATTAAAAACTGCTGTCTTTTTGCAGATGAAGGCCTGAAACGAGGGCTGGCCGCAAACCGTAGCTCCAATTCCACCCCCCGCCACCAGAACCCCGCCCTGCTCGCCCCCTTTACTCCAGTGATTAGGAAGCCCTCGGTGTCTCAGCTCTGAGCTTGGAGAGCCACCATGAGTTTCACACCACACACACACACACACACACACACACACACACACACACACACACACACACACACACACACACACACACACACACACACACACACACACACACACACACACACACACACACACACACACACACACACACACACACACACACACAGCACACTGTGAGCTGAAGGGCCCTGTGCTCCAAAGCCCTCTGCACTTCTCCTCCGGTTAATGAACGTCCACAAGGATATTAGCACGGTCAGATGGAGTGAAAGGAAGAGAGAGGGAGAGGGAGAGAGAGAGAGAGGGAGAGAGGAAGAGAGAGAGAGAGAGAGAGAGAGAATGATGCGGCCACAGGAAGTCTCAAACACCGTAAAAAAATAAATGGCGTTGGTGGAACCAATCTGGGCTCTGTTCGCACGGGGCTAGCTAATGGAAAACTCAGAACCACGGCTCGGCAAGGGGCCTTGGTTCCTAACATTATATAACTCAGGTGTTCAGAGTCCTGAAGAGAGAGCAAAACAATGGGACCAAGTAGCTTACAGGGTCAGACAAAGATAAGGCTTGCCCCCCCCCCCCAAAATCCATTAAGTATTATTCTGCTGGCTGTTAACAGCAGTCTTGATTAGTGCTCACCTGTGTCTCAGGTTTTTCTCTCCTCCAGATACAGATTACCACTCACTGTGAAGGGAAGCTTCTAAGCACAAGCAATCAAACCTTAACTGACATTAACTGCGAATGAAATCACCTATATTTGTCATCAGGAAGAAAAGGCGTTCAACCAAAACGTTTCAGAAAAATTTCGCACAGTTATTTTAAAGGGTGAAAGCACGGCAGATTAGCTTGCTGAAATAAATTAGAACAATAACAGAAATATGATAACAGGACAAGGCAGGTTTGTTTTGCAGTTATTGCAACTCTACATGTTACAATGATGTCCTATATTTACTGACAGAAGCTTTCAAAGGAATTATATCTTTTACTGAAGAAATCCAGTGAAGATTCAAGAGGAGAAAAATCCGAAAACAAAATAAGTTGCTCCATTTTCAAAGATGGAAAATTCACAATTATAAATAAAAATGAGGTGAAAAGCACGGCGCTCCAGTGGCTCAGAGGACCCTCCAGGAGCCTCATCCAGACCTGTTTACATGCAGCCGGGAGCTCCCGTCGATCTGGAAACCCTCACATCCTTCCCCCATGAAATCCTGTCAGGTACCTCAAGAATGGGGGGATGGGGGTGTGGGGGAGTTCAGAGTGCATTCCAGAGAGTTTACCTGAGCTGGGGCTTCCCATTTGATCAGAAGACCGTGAGGAAATACATAGAGCATGGATATTCAAATCTGGACCTCCAATCCAAATCCGGCCCTGGTTTTCTTTCTCCCAGGCAATTAGCTGGACAATTAGTGCTTGTGATAGGCCAGACTGTTTTCACACCGGACTCCCAGGTAGAGGGAGGGTGGAAAACCAGCAGTTCTCAGACCTCTAGGACCGTGATTTGAATAACAGGGACATAGAGGGTCGAAATTTCTCACCATGCCAAAAGTCCTTTCTCTCAACCACATTGACCGTGACTTATTAAACGCACCTCTTACCAATGAATGTAAAGGGATCTAGCAAGTTCGATTAGCTCATTAGCAGCAAAATAAACAAGGCTCAACGGTGTTTGTGCTTAAGTGTCTATAAAGGGCTTCCAATGCCTGCCATTAGCGTCACAGGGCCACCGCCGGGGAGGGTTGATCGGCCGGCCCGCTCTGGCATCCCGAGCCTTCTCCTCTGGTTTTGTTTCATTAGCGGCTTCTTGGTTCCCTTGTCTTTGTCCAGGACTGACCATAACAACCAATCTGCTGCAATAACTGAGCCGGACAGTCTGGAGTTTACTTCTATGTGAGCCGTGCAGGCCGAATTACACCTGGCCCCTTAATAGCACCCCCCGCGCCACAAAACAAGTGGCGCCAGAGCCGCCCGCTTGAATAGCCCGTGCGTCAACCTTCCGCCCAAAAGACAAATCACTCCCATCATAAATAATTAGGGTGAGCGTTTCTTTCCGGATTGTGTTATTTATTTCTTTTTTTTCCCAAAAGCAATCGGTTAGAATAACAAATGCATCGCGAACATGTGTGCGCGCGTGTGTGTGTTTGTTTTTGTGTGTGTGTGCGTGTATGTGTGTGTGTGCATTCTGTGTGTGGGGGAGAAGGACAAAAAAAAATGTTTTCCTCGTTCTGCGATATCAAGGCTACCTCTCTCTGAAATGAGCATATTGCATTTTATTTTTTTCAAAGGAAATGACATTACGGAGGAGCGCCGCCAGTAAAGGCCGCGCTTGTTTTTCGCCCGCCTCGTCAGGAGAGGAGCCGAGCGCCTTCTCAATCTAATATAATCAAGCTCTTCCCAGTCAAAACAGAGCACCCGCATTCCCAAACAGCCTTGTTGAGATCTTTTTTTTCCTCTTCTGGGTGAGGGCGGGGGGTGGGCGCAGCTTTCAGAATGGCACAGAAATGAGAGCTCATTTTTAGCAGCCAGTCTATGTCTGCGTTACCCAGGGTGCATCTCTCTGAAGTGCGCGGTCCTCTGGGTGCAGGCGTGTATTGTGTGTGACAGCGGAGCCGGGCGAGGCAGCCATATTAAAACGCGCGAGGCGGAGAGGAGGGGAATCGGCGTCTCGCATTTTCCTCATCTGAAACAAAATGCTATTTTTATTTATTTATTTATTTATTTTTTACGTTTTAAGCAAAAAAAAATCTCAAGGAATGGCCTCCATGTTAAAAGTGAATCTGACAAGATGTTTTCCCTTACCTTCATTTCTGTTTACTGCTGTTTGCTAGTCTCGGTACCGATAGCAACTGGGTACTAATAATGAAAAAGTAACAAACCCTTGGTCTTATACTACAGCTTGGGCAGTAATTTGTAAGAAAACGATGCACAAGCAGCACAAACAGATAAAACAGACTGTGTTCACACAGTAAGATTTTGTATCCTTCTTTTGAACAACAGCATCGGGACAGTTAGTTTGCCGGGTTCTGATAATTGCTATACTTTTCCCCTGCCTGCTGCCTGTTTATCCTCACCAGAGATGTTTAGACAGAGACACATATTAGTTCCAGTCAAAGACTCACAGAATATTGTTGAGGTAAACTAAGTCCTGAAAACAGAGCACGCCCAGAAAGGAGTGAGCGCTAATGGGCAGGGTGAGCGCTCATTTACACGTTTGCCAATTAAAAGGCTGCCGTGCAGACAGCTTCCTCTTTCTTTTCTTTTCTTGCTTTTTTTTTTCTTCTTCCTGACAAGCCAGTAGCCAATGAAGAGGAAATAATCGTTAAAAAGTACAAACACGTCTAATGAGACGGAGGTTGACGTGGGAACCCTGCCACGCAAAAAATGCGCTGTTTCCCCCCTGGCGGTGACGGCTGGCGTTATTTGGTGCTTGCTCATCAGACCTTACGGAGGGCTCAGTTGGAAGGTATTTTGCAGGTGTGTAGGTGTGTGAAGGTACAGTATTAAGGCACATATCTGCCACACAGTCCAATGGTTTCATATAATGGCGATGATGACAAGGGACCTGCGGGCAATTCTTGCGGCTGTTCTGATTGGCAGCTGCTTCCTGCACGGCAGTCACCTGACCTTCTCACGCTGCCTAATGGTATTCCACTGCTCCACTGGCCTGAGGAACTCATCAGGGCCTGTGTGGGCAAGGGAGAGGCTACAGAACAAGTGCTCCACCTCACATTTCTGCAAACAAAGGCTGATTCACACTCACTCACTCACTCACACTCACACACACACACACACACACACACACACACACACACACACACACACACACACACACACACACACACACACACACACACACACACAGACACACACACACTTTTATCTCCCACACTAATTTCAACTCAAATAAAAATATTGAGTAACTGACACAGAAACACAAAGATACAGAGGAAAACGCTCAGGGACAATGAAAGCAAGCACATGCACAAACATTTATATATGCAGCACACACACACACACACACACACACACACACACACACACACACGCACACACACAAACACACACATGCACACACACAAACACACAGATGCACGCGCACACACACACACACACTCATTTAGCATATGCTCTTATCCAGAGCGACTTACATACGTGTGTACAGACAGGTTTAGGCAATGAACAGTGCTGATGACGATTAGTCATCA
>CM056378.1:25115195-25127695 GCA_029718625.1 Synaphobranchus kaupii | reverse complement strand
CTTGGAGAGGTGAAAGACAAGGCGTGACGGAGGGTACTTTACCAGAGACACACAGTTGAAGTATTTTACTTATTTATTAATTTATTTTTTCTTGGAAAAGGCCCTTCCATCATGAAGCCGCACTGCGGCTGGTATTTCCTGAAGTGTTTCTCCCCCCAGCGCCGGCCTCCTCTTGCACAACTCCCGCTCTGTTTGTCCCAGCACAGCATCCTTACTGCCAGCTGCTTAACCTCCACACCTCTCCACCGCCCACCCGCCCCCCCAACCCCACAACGCAACTTTTATTTGAGCCAAGAAATATTACAGTCAGTTTCAATAAATCTGATGGGACTCATGGAGGGAAGTCATTATTTTACACGGTATGTTTGCCCTTTTTCCGGGGGCCTCTCCCATGAATGAATAACAATCAGACAGACCTGGGTGGCTCCTGACCGCGAGGATAACAGTCATGGGAAATTATACCGCCACAATCCCGTGGCGCTGCGGCGATTTGAATAAGCAGATTTACCGAGCCAAACTACTCTGTGTCACCAAACGTAACGGATTGCAGACTCCTCGAGGGAGGCTGTGCGGATGGAACACGGCTCAAATCTGCTCCTTGTTGAGCGGAGGGAACATGGCTGAATTCCGCACCTGACTGAGTGGATGGAACACAGCTGAATTCCGCTCCTGAGTGAGCGGTTGGAACACGGCTAAATTCCGCTCCTGACTGAGTGGATGGAACACAGCTGAATTCCGCTCCTGAGTGAGCGGTTGGAACACGGCTGAATTCCGCTCCTGACTGAGCAGTTGGAACACGGCTGAATTCCACTCCTGACTGGTCGGTTGGAACACGGCTGAATTCCACTCCTGACTGGTCGGTTGGAACACGGCTGAATTCTGCTGCTGACCGAGCGGTTGTAACACGGCTGAATTCTGCTCCTGACTGAGCGGTTGGAACACGTCTGAATTCCGCTCCTGACTGAGTGGTTGGAACGCGACTCGCTGTGCCGGCACCGTTGACATCAAGAAAAAAAAAAAATGTCACCCCACGATGGAATCCATATGTGCGCTTGTACTGATACATTATCCCAATGTAGTGCTCAATCCCCCGCTCCCACCCAAAACCACTCCTTTTCACAAAGATATCCCCAGACACCTTCTTTCCGTTCTCTGATATCCCTTAACACCTACACATTCTCTGGCCTTTTCTTTGTTTTTTGAGAGGCTGGGTAGGAAGGGTGCGGAGGGGGTGTCGTTGTTGAGCACGCAGGGTAATCGACGCGCTTTAAACTCTGAGCGTTCTGGTTTATGCACGGCGCCATTATGCAGTTGATTTTCGGGAGAGCCGCGACAGGGGCGAAACAATCGCTTTTTTTTTTTTTTTCCACACCTTCCCCAGAGAACACATCGGCGGCGAATAAAGGAGGGGGCTCGCGCCGAGTAGAAGGCTTAATTAAACAGGTTAATAACACGGACCGGAGAAGGGCAGGGGGGCAGGATTGGGAGCGGGGCTGACAGCGGTGAAGATGAGGCTGGGGTGCAGGAGATGTTAATAATGGTGAAATAGTGTTTAATTAGAAGAGTGCTGCCTGCGCGTTAGCGCTCGACGCCGCCGCCGCCGCTCTCCCTCTCGCCTGTCTGCAGCCCGACGCCGCTCTGACACCCCTGTCAGCCGGGGTCATTACGGGGAATTTTTAATGAATTTTCTGCATGTTCGCGGTCTGCCTTAGATCTAATTAGCTGACAATAATGTATCGAATGCGTGCGACGGCTAAATATAAATATGTATAATTATGCGGCGAGAGGATGGCACCTCTAGGTGCGCTACGTGGCGCTAGGCGCTCTCACCTCTCTCTGCGTCTCTCTCTCTCTCTCTCTCTCTCTCTCCCGTTTGTCACAGTTCAGATCAGAGGCTTGACAACAGGACCCCACAGCCACGCAGATGCGAGCGCTCTCACTCTATGAGAGACTAATTACCCAGGAGAGTCGCTGCAGCCCGTTTCAAATAACAATGGAGATAAACAAACACAGGCGACGAAGGATTTAACAATGTAAGCGGCTGAACTAAATGCCTGAATGCTTTCCTCTCTCGTACACATAGACAAGAATTATTAATACAGCCCTGTACCGGGGCTCATGAGTCAGAGAACAGAACATTAATACGGCCCTGTACCGGGGCTCATGAGTCAGAGAACAGAACATTAATACGGCCCTGTACCGGGGTTCATGAGTCAGAGAACAGAACATTAATACGGCCCTGTACCGGGGCTCATGAGTCAGAGAACAGAACATTAATACGGCCCTGTACCGGGGCTCATGAGTCAGAGAACAGAACATTAATACGGCCCTGTACCGGGGCTCATGAGTCAGAGAACAGAACATTAATACGGCCCTGTACCGGGGCTCATGAGTCAGAGAACAGAACATTAATACGGCCCTGTACCGGGGCTCATGAGTCAGAGAACAGAACATTAATACGGCCCTGTACCGGGGCTCATGAGTCAGAGAACAGAACATTAATACGGCCCTGTACCGGGGCTCATGAGTCAGAGAACAGAACATTAATACGGCCCTGTACCGGGGCTCATGAGTCAGAGAACAGAACATTAATACGGCCCTGTACCGGGGCTCATGAGTCAGAGAACAGAACATTAATACGGCCTTGTACCGGGGCTCACGAGTCAGAGAACAGAACATTAATACGGCCCTGTACTGGGGCTCACGAGTCAGAGAACAGAACATTAATACGGCCCTGTACCGGGGCTCATGAGTCAGAGAACAGAACATTAATACGGCCCTGTACCGGGGCTCATGAGTCAGAGAACAGAACATTAATACGGCCCTGTACTGGGGCTCATGAGTCAGAGAACAGAACATTAATACGGCCCTGTACCAGGGCTCATGAGTCAGAGAACAGAACATTAATACGGCCCTGTACTGGGGCTCATGAGTCAGAGAATAGAACATTAATACGGCCATGCACTGGGGCTCATGAGTCAGAGAACAGAACATTAATACGGCCCTGTACCGGGGCTCATGAGTCAGAGAACAGAACATTAATACGGCCCTGTACCGGGGCTCATGAGTCAGAGAACAGAACATTAATACGGCCCTGTACTGGGGCTCACGAGTCAGAGAACAGAACATTAATACGGCCCTGTACTGGGGCTCATGAGTCAGAGAACAGAACATTAATACGGCCCTGTACCGGGGCTCATGAGTCAGAGAACAGAACATTAATACGGCCCTGTACTGGGGCTCATGAGTCAGAGAACAGAACATTAATACGGCCCTGTACCGGGGCTCATGAGTCAGAGAACAGAACATTAATACGGCCCTGTACCGGGGCTCATGAGTCAGAGAACAGAACATTAATACGGCCCTGTACCGGGGCTCATGAGTCAGAGAACAGAACATTAATACGGCCCTGTACTGGGGCTCACGAGTCAGAGAACAGAACATTAATACGGCCCTGTACCGGGGCTCATGAGTCAGAGAACAGAACATTAATACGGCCCTGTACCGGGGCTCATGAGTCAGAGAACAGAACATTAATACGGCCCTGTACCGGGGCTCATGAGTCAGAGAACAGAACATTAATACGGCCCTGTACCGGGGCTCATGAGTCAGAGAACAGAACATTAATACGGCCCTGTACCGGGGCTCATGAGTCAGAGAACAGAACATTAATACGGCCTTGTACCGGGGCTCATGAGTCAGAGAACAGAACATTAATACGGCCCTGTACTGGGGCTCACGAGTCAGAGAACAGAACATTAATACGGCCCTGTACTGGGGCTCACGAGTCAGAGAACAGAACATTAATACGGCCCTGTACCGGGGCTCATGAGTCAGAGAACAGAACATTAATACGGCCCTGTACCGGGGCTCATGAGTCACAGAACAGAACATTAATACGGCCCTGTACTGGGGCTCATGAGTCAGAGAACAGAACATTAATACGGCCCTGTACCAGGGCTCATGAGTCAGAGAACAGAACATTAATACGGCCCTGTACTGGGGCTCATGAGTCAGAGAATAGAACATTAATACGGCCCTGCACTGGGGCTCATGAGTCAGAGAACAGAACATTAATACGGCCCTGTACTGGGGCTCATGAGTCAGAGAACAGAACATTAATACGGCCCTGTACCGGGGCTCATGAGTCAGAGAACAGAACATTAATACGGCCCTGCACTGGGGCTCATGAGTCAGAGAACAGAACATTAATATGGCCCTGTACTGGGGCTCATGAGTCAGAGAACAGAACATTAATACGGCCCTGTACCGGGGCTCATGAGTCAGAGAACAGAACATTAATACGGCCCTGTACCGGGGCTCATGAGTCAGAGAACAGAACATTAATACGGCCCTGTACCGGGGCTCATGAGTCAGAGAACAGAACATTAATACGGCCCTGTACTGGGGCTCACGAGTCAGAGAACAGAACATTAATACGGCCCTGTACTGGGGCTCATGAGTCAGAGAACAGAACATTAATACGGCCCTGTACCGGGGCTCATGAGTCAGAGAACAGAACATTAATACGGCCCTGTACCGGGGCTCATGAGTCACAGAACAGAACATTAATACGGCCCTGTACTGGGGCTCATGAGTCAGAGAACAGAACATTAATACGGCCCTGTACCGGGGCTCATGAGTCAGAGAACAGAACATTAATACGGCCCTGTACTGGGGCTCATGAGTCAGAGAATAGAACATTAATACGGCCCTGTACCGGGGCTCATGAGTCAGAGAACAGAACATTAATACGGCCCTGTACTGGGGCTCACGAGTCAGAGAACAGAACATTAATACGGCCCTGTACTGGGGCTCACGAGTCAGAGAACAGAACATTAATACGGCCCTGTAGTGGGGCTCATGAGTCAGAGAACAGAACATTAATACGGCCCTGTACTGGGGCTCATGAGTCAGAGAACAGAACATTAATACGGCCCTGTACTGGGGCTCACAAGTCAGAGAACAGAACATTAATACGGCCCTGTACTGGGGCTCATGAGTCAGAGAACAGAACATTAATACGCCCCTGTACTGGGGCTCATGAGTCAGAGAACAGAACATATCAACTCATCTTAAGCGAAAAAATTACTAACACAAAACCCCAATGGCCAGACACGTATCATTACAAGAGGGATAGGACTATCTACCTACCTGTCTGTCTGTCTGTCTGTCTGTCTATCTATCTATCTATCTATTGATCTATCAATCTATCGATCTTTCTGTTTATCTCTCTGTCTGTCTACGTATCTATCCATCTGTCTGTCTGTTTGTCTGTCTAAATTCAGCCAGCTTTGCCTGCCCAAAAAGAAATTGTGCAAGCGTGCAACAATGCTTTCTTGCCCGGGAGTACTTCAACCAAAAATAAAAACAGTTTGAGAAAACACACAGGATAGCTCATGAAACATGTTTTGACGAACGGTAAAAAGAGAATGTTTCAACCTGTGACGAAAAGAACAGCAATGAAACACAGTCTCCTTCTGTAAACAAAAAGAAAAACATGAATCTGTTGTTCCAGGCTCTACCCTCACCAGATACACAGTTGTTGCAACTGCAGTGAGCAAAATCCTCCAATGCAGCCCTCCTCCTACCTCCTACTTTTCATAAAGCACTTCATACAGATCTTAATGGACCCACCTACATAGCTATCTATAAACTATTTAATTCTATCTATCCAACTGTCTTTCTAGCCAGCTAGCTATATTCGTATTGCATGTACTGTACGTGCAATTTAAAAAGTTCACGGTATGACATGTCATGCGTTGGAAGGGACCCACAGTCTACTGCACACTGGTGACAGGGCTAGGCCTCTCTCCACAGAAACAAATGAGTAAGGTTTCTGACATACAGGCCCAATAAGGTGATGTCCTGGGGGGGGAGTGGTCACAGCTTACCGTATCACATTAGCAGGGATGTAGGGGAGGGGCCTCACCTGCGATGGTGTTGAGGAACATCAGGTACTCGAAGTTGGAGATTTCCCGCCTCTGCCAACGCTGGGTCATGTTGGAGGACTTGAAGAGCTGTCTCGGGGTTGCCAGGGATATCCGCCTGAGGAACCGAGCACACCCGTCAGCACTTTTTGGAAACAGAGAGGAACCTTTTCTACGGACACCACCTATCCCCTGCTCTCAGAGAACCAGGGTTGGAGTCACTTCCGTTTCAATTCAGGAAGTGAACTGAAATTCAATTCATGAACCGAAACATTTCAATAGTGTTCTGTGAGGATTTAATTAATAAATTAATTAAATTAAGTTGAATTCTGCTTCATTACCTGGATTAACCCAGTGAAACATAATTCACCCCAACACTGCATAAAGCCTTTCGGCAGCTTAATAATGAAAAATACCAGGACTAGCATTCGACAGTAGATTAAAAACGACAAAACAGAAAACAACGAAGACGCGTAGGGCGTGCTTCCTCACGCGGAGCGTTGGCGCACTTGTTAGCGCCTCATAATCATTTCCAGGACCACGCCCACGGCGCTAATGAAGGCCCAACAAGGACACAATGGGATTTTTCGCTAATGACCAAAGTGTCTGAGAGCCCGGCATTGATGTGCAGTCGGCACTCGTGTAGGGAATAAAGAGAGAGCGGGGAGAGGAGCGAGCCGGTGCTGGAGCCGGAACATTCTCTGCCAGTAATAGACCTCACACAGCCATCAGCGCCGCAATTCCATTCCACGGTCTCCCGCGTGTTATCCGGCCGATACCGCCGGCTGCCGCTTTAACGAGGAAACAAATTGCATCTGGAGTGGAATGTTCTGACAGCGCGATGTGAGCATGCACGCTCAAAGATGACGGGGTTTCTGGCACCGCCGATCAAAAGCGAGGGAAAGAGCCTCTTTGGTTTTGGTGAGGGACAGACTACGCACTCATACACAAAATGTTTTGCTGCACTCGAAGGCGACGGAAAACCGCTAAGGACCATGGGGAACAAATGGGAGTGAATTGACCTCACAACGGTCAAGAGACAAGTGCTCCAGTGTTACACTTTAAGTGTGTGTGTGTATTGCGGTATATATATAACTGCCTGTACTTTTGTGAGCCTGTATACCTGTGTAAGTGTGTAAGGCGGTTATACAGTGTGTTTGCGTGTGTGTGTGTGTGTGTTTGTATAGTGTGTAGTGACCTACTGGCACAGGCCTACTGTTGTTCATGTCTCTTTCTGAGTCTGGCTGCCTGCTATTGAAACAAAGTGAGTCAAAGAAGCTCTTGGTCTTCACTGTAGCTGGGACGCGGGCAGCAGGACTGTGGGTACAGAGTCTTCAGAAAGGGAATTAAGCAGTTCGGTCAGGGTCATTGCCCACACGCTCCTGTGACAAGAGCAATGGGATTCATAAAGTGCACTGCAGGCTCCGGTCCCTGCCCGACACACAGGCCCTACAGAGGCACACAGCCACACACTAGCACTCTGCTGGCCCAATATCTGAATAGATAAAGAAATTAAAATGTCAGATCGTCTTACCGCATTACCACTTAATCTTTAAGTACCGACCCCGGGCTGGCCACCGAAGGACGGGCTCTGCCCTGTGTCCTAGTTTCTCCCCAGATTACCTCCCATTGGGGAGTTTTATTTTTAACCTCACTTGCTGGTTTTGTGGGGGTTCGTTATAGGAAGAACGGCAGTTATTGTCCGTCCTTCTTTTTCTCTACAAAGACGGTTTACCTGGCTTGTGGCAAGCCATAGCTGGTGCCGACGCCCACCCGCGGTAGACTGTAGACCACCTTCTTGACAGTAGCCTGGTCCGGGAAGTTGAACATAACAGAGGCTGAAGGGAGACAGAGGACGATGATGTCACGTTAAATTTGACAACGTCATTACACGCGCAAATGGAAAAAAGGACAAAGCACAGCCCAAGCCCCAAAGTAATGTAAATTTTTTTTATTAAAAATAGAGAGAGCCTTTACTTCTGTTGGCCATGAAGACCTCCAGGGCCGTGTTCTGCAGCAGGTAGCGTCTGGAGAAGACGGCGCGGATCTCGCTGAACATCCATTTCCCGTGCAGGCCTTCAGAGTAAGCCAAGACCTGACACAACGATCACAGAGAGGGAAGAAGGGAGAGAGGGAGGGAAAAAGAGGTAGAGTGAGCTTCACTGCGGGTATCACGGGCCGAACAGTGGAAAACAGGCTCTCTGACATGTTCAGAGCGGTGGATCAAAATTGACGGGCATGCCCCGTACCTACACAGACACGGGGCGCGTTTCTCTTAAAACTGTCGGACGCGAGCGCGCTCCACAGAATGGCGTCATAGTAACAGGAGCTGGCTGTTTAAGGGCCATAGGGCAGCCGCGCTGGATCGACTCGGGGCAACAGAGTCAGACAAAGCAGAGGAACACATGACAGAGGAGTGTCCGTGCTCTGAGACTCCAGGAGGCGCGCCCGGTTTCAAAGGAGGTGCCACTCTCTGCTCCGAGTTCCCCAACACTTTGACACAGAATCCTGGTGTGCCGAAACCAGCCCCCCGCGGGGTCGGAAACAACCCCCACGGGACACCCAAATACATAAATAATCAATACGGACGCAAAGGCAGGGGGGCCGAGATGAAGCATCATTAGAGCTGCGCACCTCTGTGACCGCTGGGTCTGCTGAGGGAGATCAAGCCAGTATCGCTGACAGGTGAGAATGATCTCCTCCTCTTCCTCTCCGCCTGCTACGCCACCCCCCCCCCCCCACCCGCTCTGCACCCTGACAGAGGATAGCCAAAGCAACGGCGGGGGCTGAGGGCGGGGGGGGGGGGTTGCACGTCTCCCCGGGTTACACTCACACTTTTCAAACTCAATCAAGGAGGTGTTAGACAGAGATGAAAGTCCCTCAGCTTCGGGGAGGAGAGAGAGAAGAAGGCGGGGGGGTGGGGCTGGGCAGTGGGAGTGGGTGGAGTGGGGGGTGGGAGGCAGCGTGCGTGTGTGTGTGTGTGTGTGTGTGTGTGTGTGGGGGGGGGGAGGTGGAGTGAGACGTTCCGTTGGGGTAGGTTAGGTCCAATGCTAATGCTCATTTAAAATGGTGACAGGCTGGAGGAGAGTCCGGAGCAGGCCTGGCTGCTTTAATTTCTCCCTGGAATAGCTCTCCCCCGACCTTCCCCGCCACATCAAAGTCTCTGGAGCTCAATTAAAATTGGATTATGTTGAAATGCTCTATCTGTGGTGAGGCTCTATCGCCAGAGCTCCCTTCTCCCATAATGCCCGCGCTTGACAGTTCAGCATCCCCACTCAAACAGTTGTCATAGAGACGGGGCCAGCTAAAGAGGAGAGGCTCGCATGGAACAAACGGAACGGAGGACAGGCAAACGCCGGCGCTACTGTAAATGAAGCGCTGAGCGGCCCGGTGTGCGCGGAGGCAGAGCTCTTGTTTATTCTCTCCTGGCGGGGAGGAAACGGGAAGCAGACTCGGGTGAGAGTGGGGGGGGGGGGGTACTGCCCATGTGGAGTCAGGAAGTGAGAACAACAACAAAACAACAACACCTCCGACACCGCCAGGCTCCAGGGGACGCTCTCTCTGCCTCTCTCTCGCTATCTCTCTCCCTCCCTTCCTTCCTTCCTTCCTACCTTCCCTCTCTCTCTCTCTCTCTCTCTCCCTCAACACCTGGGCTGTGTCCGAATCAATGCCCTTCTATAAAATTGAGTATGCTAGTTGAGTACACTGGATGAGAATGTTGTTAAGTAAGCAAAATGTTTTCTAAATGCAGTGTACTTAATATGATATACTTATTTCCGGATTTTTGCTAATAATAGTATGGACGATATTTTTCGCATACTGCATGTCACTAAACAGTATGCAGTAAACAGTAAACAGGACGCGGTAGATAGGGCTCTGATTCGGACACATCCCTACAGAATATCGGCATTTGCATTTTGAGACAATGAGTGAATGAACCTATCCTGAGCCACTTAGGGCGAGGGCGCAGCGTGAGCCAGTGCCACTCTCCCTGCCAGTGTATGAAGCCGTACGGCCTGACTGCGGGCTCCTCAGCAGCACATACTGTTCTCAGCTTCACGGCCTCATGCTGATCTCACAGGTAAGGAAAACTCTAATGTGAAGCCAAAAGGACCAATAATACGCAGCCTACAAAAACATTGCAACTACACTGGAGAACAAGAACCTGAAACTAATACTCACACACTGTGGAAGTACGGCGGCGGAGTGAACGTGGTTATTGCAACTTGTTGGTCTTCTTTGTTGTTGTAGTCGACCAGTGCTGGCACTACATTCGTAGGTAACGTAAAGTATCGCTCCGCCGCCGTACTTCCACAGAGAATATAGGTCAGCACGATAGTTTGACTTCAAAAATGATGATATAATCACTGAAAATAACCCAGATAGACTGTCGTCATATTTTATTTGCTTTGGGTGCACTGTGGAGTGTTTAAGTGCGTTTGGTAGTGGATGCTAGCAGTTACCTCAGAGTTGCGCTAGCATTAGCAATGTGTGTATGTCCAAAAGAAGGGACAGCATGGAATTCGCTGAAAATTGATTCCATCAATCAACTACATCATCGGTAAGTCGTAATTGAGACATTATGTCCAAAATTCCGAACTATCCCTTTAAGGAAAATACAGTCAAAAATACAGCTTATAAACAATTACATTTCCAGACATTGAAAACTATTTAATTAATTGACAACATTTAAAAACAGGCATGTTTACAAAATTTGCATCGAGCTGTGAACATATCACGGTGAATACATAGAGAAAAATATGATTATATTTTATGCTGTATATTACAGGACAGATGTCAAATGACTGAATCATTAGCTTTTTTTGCACACGTGCAACTTTATGTCTGTTGGTAGGGAATTTGGAAAAATGATTTCTGAACTGAACTGTACCAAATGTCTGCACATGTGAAGACCACGTTTCTTTGATTTGTTAGCTAGCTAGCTTGCTAAGCATCCCACTTCATACAGCTCAACAATAAGGAACACAGCCATTGGACATTGGAGGTCTGTTCTTTCAAGGCCTATAACCACAGTAAGCATGAACAGCAATGGGCTTGTGTTTTATGATAGTGTGAATATTATAGATGGTTATAGTCCCAAAGGAACTTCAAAATGTAGTTTAATTCAGAAAAAAAGCAAAAAATAATAATAGGAATTGCCCAGATAAGCTTCAGCAGCGTACAGAATGCGCGCTAAACAGAGAGGAACAGCCCTTGCATTATTGAATAAATTAGCTTGGTAGCCATGTAAAAAAGCAACAGACGTGGTATGGAATAAGATTAACTTGTCTTGGACCGTTATCTAAATAAGGAACGAAAGAAAACAATAATCTAGACAAGAGGTGGCATTAAAAAAGGACAGCCATCACCACCACATCGCAAGTCTCAGATGTCATCGCTTATCCAACATGGTTCTGGCCAATGTGAATACAAGGCCGGCAGTCAGCTGATCGGGGTTTTAACCACGACGGAGAACACCTCATTTCAGAAGAAACACGTAGCCGATACGGAAAGAGGGGAGTTAAAAGGAAAGCCCCGGGACTCTGAACGAGGGGGGGAGAGCGCAGAGCACAACTGGCGAGGACGGGAATACGTCAGTGACCCAGAGGAGGATTCTGGGAAGAGGGAGAATCAAACCCAGAGGAGCTCAGACTCGCAGCGCGCACGCTGACAGGCTGGAACCGATTTCTCCAGCAGCAGTCAGAGCTACGGGGCGGGCTTCACCAAAGACGACCCCGCCGCTACTCTCCGCCAGGACGGCTTTCATACGATGATGAAATCACATCCCGAACGCCAACACTGTCCTGTTTTCAATACTCATTTTTATATTAGCAGGTGTTTAGCAGCTTATCTAAAACAGCTGTCAAACCTCACTAAACATATCGATATATATAACATTGTTGAAATCACATTTAACATATGCATTATTCTTCTACCTTTCAATGCATTTTCCTATACCGACAAGAACTGAGAGAGATAATGTGCTGCTAGAGATGAAGACCAGACCAAATTCCTTTAAAAGGTCTTTTATCATAAATACTATATTTAGGATGTTTTTAGTCAAGCTCGTAAATTATCAATTTCTTTTATCATTTATTGTGATGTTTCTATCGTCAGCACTGGATCTGCATTTGAACGATCTGCAAGATTATTTCTGCCAAGTTTCCATGGTACCTGAAAAGAGCATAAAAAATAAAGATAAAATATTATGGTGATGGGAGACACTTAGTGAACATTTGAGTGCAGCCGTATACATCATAAACTGAAATATAGAGAAGAATAAACAGTAATAATTTAAAAAGACAACATGACTTCAAGATCAATTACAGACGTAGCCAGAGTACATACAAAGGGATGCCGTTACTATATACAGGCATAGCAAAGTTCATACCTTACTATTTACTCTTAAGAAATTTGAGTGACATAGGGATGAAATAGTGTTTGTACCTATTAAGCCTACACTATGCACTATTGCATTTCTGATGGCAACAACTACAGTGCTGACTGGAGATCATTGGACAGGTCTGAGAGAACCTTCAAATTCCGCTTGACGACAGACTAAAAATAATA
>CM056378.1:25082695-25110195 GCA_029718625.1 Synaphobranchus kaupii | reverse complement strand
TATCATTAAAAAGGCGCCTTCCTTGGTTCCCCCTCACGGAGCGCTATATCTCAACTTCAATAAAGTAACTGCCTCCGAAATCAGGTATTGGGGGGAAAATAAGATTCAGATTTGCATAATCAGTGTCACTATACATTTGGGCAGTAGCCGGAGTGTGGCGAGATGACACCGCTCTCGGTCGCTTCGGCAAGGCCAGTGTGAAAAGGGATGAATACGCTGTTCGCGCGCAGAGGAGATCACTGCCTGAGACGTCCGGCTAAGTTCGTCAACAACGTTTACGGGCGCATTTCACGCACGTTGGGGGGTGGATGAGGAATACGGGGAGGGATGAGGGTTTTCCGCGAAGAGCGTTTGGGGGGTGTGGGCTTTATTTTCTTCTCTTTTTTCTTTTTAAAAAAAGGTCTAAAATAACTGTCATCGCTCACAAGCCTCACTCTTAACCTATATCCAAGTATCTATACGCCCACACGCCAAAATCAGTCAAAGTGACAGAGAACTTGCCGTTTCACTGCGTCTTGCAGCTAAATTTAGTCGGAGTGCGTTAAGAGACAGCAGAAGTATGGGCTTCTGCGATGAGAAAGAAAAGATGCGTGTTACTGCCACTGGGGTCCACCACAAATTCTAGCCCTCAATTTTGACTCGAAACATCACTGTTCCAATTTGCTCGTCAACCCTATAAACCGATGGCATGAGGTAACATACGGTACTTAGTCTCCAATGAAGAGAGGCATGATGGTAACGTAAAGATTCCGGAGCTAAGTAGAGGTAAGTTTTGCGTTGTGAAAAACATTTGAAATTTGGAACATTTTTACCTGAGCGTTGACCCAGCAAACACCATAGTATTTTCCCTATTTGAACAAAGCTCAAACTCAGTTTTGCCTTCTATCATTACTTACAGCACAGTATAATGTTGTCTCATGCCTGTTCTGTCAGAAAATGTTCACTGTCCTGTGTAAACTACATGCCCTCGTCTATAATATAGAGAAACACAATATGATTGCAGTGTCTGCCAACAGTCTAAAACTTCCACTGAACTTGGCACCCAGTCTCAACTCTTAAATACAGTTACACAACTTCTCAAAACAGCCTCTTTGATATGATGAAATAAAATACATCGAATCAGCTAAGTAATATGTAACACATGTGCTGTCTGCACTGGGGCAGTGCTAGGAGTCCCGTCTCCTGTCTTTTGTATTAATTCAGGTTATGGAATTTTTATGGTTTTATATTTTTCATTTGGGTTTTTAGGGTTTGTTATGGCTGATGTCTGTATGTATTTAGATTTTGTGCATGGTTAGCATAGTGATGGTGCAGGAGAGCTTACGCGGTGTTACATATATACTCGCTGGTCTGGGAATGGTGTTAGTCAGGTCTGGCACTATAACTCATATAAATCTGGTGAATGCGCCTATTTTCTTCTACATTGTGAGTCGCTCTGGATAAGAGCGCCCGTTGAATCAATGTAATGTAATATAGGAGAGGGAGAAAAATTTAAGATGTAGCTATTTAAGCTGCAGGCACACATTGCACAAACACACAGACATAACATAATCACATAATCACCATAAGTAACATAATCAAACAAAAACACACGCATTGTATACAGGCACACACCCTACATGCACACGCATGCACCCATGCACCCATGCGCGCACGCACACACACACACACACACACACACACACACACACACACACACACACACACACACACACACACACACACACACAGAGTCTGGTTTAAGGAGCTTGAGAGGAGACATGGGGGTAATTTTGTAGCCTTTCCTTTCAACATGGCCTCACTAATAGGCCTTCTTCAGGGACTTGTCAGCCGTAAGATGACTGAAATCTTCCTGGCCTGGCTACCCGCTGCTTCCCACTGCCACAGAGAGCGCAAAGCTCATCGTTTTAAATCCCACATTTCTTCTTTTTTTTTTTTGGGGGGGGGGGGGGGGGGGGGGGGTGTTGGGGCAAAGATGGGCGGGTGAGCGGTTGAAGGGATTGGAGGCTTAGAATGAGAGGGACAGAGTGAGAGAGAGAGAGAGAAAGAGAGTGAGAGAGCGAGAGGGAAACAGGAGAGGGAGAGAGACAGAGAGCGAAAGAGAGCAAGAGGGAGGCAGGAAAGGAGAGGGGGAGAGACAGAAAGAGAGAAAGGGAGAGACAGAGGAGAGCGCTGGAGGGAAAGAGACAGAAAGAGAGAAAGGGAGAGACGGAGAGCAAAAGAGAGCGAGAGGGAGACAGGAAAGGAGAGGGAGAGACAGAAGGAGAGAAAGGGAGAGACAGAGAGCGAGAGGGAGACAGGAACGGAGAGGGGGAGAGACAGAAAGAGAGAAAGGGAGAGACAGAGGAGAGCGCTGGAGGGAAAGAGACAGAAAGAGAGAAAGGGAGAGACGGAGAGCAAAAGAGAGCGAGAGGGAGACAGGAAAGGAGAGGGAGAGAGACAGAAGGAGAGAAAGGGAGAGACGGAGAGCGAAAGAGAGCGACAGAGAGACAGGAAAGGAAAGGGGGAGAGACAGAAAGAGAGAAAGGGAGAGATGGAGAGCGAAAGAGAGCGAGAGGGAGACAGGAAAGGAGAGGGAGAGAGACAGAAGGAGAGAAAGGGAGAGACGGGAGAGCGAAAGAGAGACAGGAAAGGAGAGGGGGAGAGACAGAAAGAAAGGGAGAGACGGAGGCGAGCGCTGGAGAGGGCCTGATGAGCAATGAGCGTTTCACTCGTCCTCAATTAATCTTGTCTCTGTACCTTTGCTTTGGCTCCCCTCTCTACACGACGGTAATAATGACACCCCCATCCATTATCCTTTTATCCCTGTTATTCACTCCAAATTGCTTAATAATATGTTGCAGATTTGTCTTCCCTGGTATAATTCTTCCTGTCATTCGTAGTATATCATCCGGAAAACACACAGCCCCCTTTCCGCCGGACCCTCTTTGAGGATTATCGCGGGTGACACCTTCGGGATGCAGCCAGAATCTAGAGCATCATTTTTTGCGGCATAAAGTGGAATTACCCTGACTTATCTGTCATTGCCAAAAGCACAACAAGCCATTCAGCACTAATGCAAAGGTAAAACAGGTTCTTATCGAGCCCTCGGAACGGGAGCGCTTGTAAATTTATGCTAATGAGGCCCTTTTGTAGTTGGCTAACCCCCAGGGGGCTGTGCCGGGCTTGCCGAAGAGGATGACAATCTGGCTGCGGAGCGCGGTAGATGATTTGTATTTTATCCCCTTGTAATTATATAGTTTAAATCTTTTTACCATTGCTAATCCCGCGCCGTGTGAAAACGTGGTGTGCGCGCGCCAGCGCTAGCCGACCTATGTCCCTCGCTCCCTCCGGCTGTGCGCGCGCCAGCGCTAGCCCACCTACGTCCCTCGCTCCCTCCGGCTGTGCGCGCGCGCCAGCGCTAGCCCACCTACGTCCCTCGCTCCCTCCGGCTGTGCGCGCGCCAGCGCTAGCCGGACCTACGTCCCTCGCTCCCTCCGGCTGTGCGCGCGCCAGCGCTAGCCGACCTACGTCCCTCGCTCCCTCCGGCTGTGCGCGCGCCAGCGCTAGCCGACCTACGTCCCTCGCTCCCTCCGGCTGTGCGCGCGCCAGCGCTAGCCCACCTACGTCCCTCGCTCCCTCCGGCTGTGCGCGCGCCAGCGCTAGCCGACCTACGTCCCTCGCTCCCTCCGGCTGTAACCTCAACGACGACGGCAACGAGGGGAGGGGATCGCTGTTGGTGCGATTCTTATGACTTTACGGCCTTTTCGGGGGCTCCCGTCGCACCCCGACTCCGACCAGTCGAGTGCCCCGGCCTCCGCCCCCCGCCCCCCCGACCCCCGACCCAGCGCCCGAGGCGAGGAAGACCGAGGAGACGGAGGGAGAGAGAAGACTTCTGTCTTTCCGCTTTCCTCTTTCCTCTTTGTGAAGAAATGAGGGATGGTGCGAATGGAGTGTTTTTTTCCCCCCCTCCGCCTTTGGGGTGTCTCTCTCTTTCTTTCTTTCTTTCTTTCTTTCTTTCTCCCTCTCTCTCTCTCTCTCTCTCTCTCTCTCCCAAAGGGACCCCAGGGCATCTTGCACGCTTGCCAAACCTGACAGCCAGTGACAAGCAGCTTGGCGTGCTGTAATTTGACTAATTACACTGGGCCAGAGCATATTAATGCAAGCAGTTTTCTCCCGGGTCACTGACCTGCTGACTGCAGCTCCTGCAAACTTTCCCCCAACAGACGCTCTGAAGAAGGCCTTACTTTTCATCACACAAAGAAAAGAATTCCTTCCTTTCCCTGGTGTCTTAACAGATCAGTAAATGAGTATATCAAACTGGGGCGGTGTAAACGGCCAGCGACTCTCAGTCTGCGCTGAACCCCCACACCAACACCCCCCCCCCCCCCCAAAGTCTTGTTCCATAACCCCCCCCCCCCCCCACCCACACCCACACCCACACCCACACAATAGGGGATTCTGTGATAACACACCAAATTCCTCCCACCCCATATGGAACAGTAGAAATAATTAAATGTTTCAATGAAATACGAAATATAGTTTATGTTCAATATAATCTAGGTGATACATAGAGGTCTATCATAGTTGTACAGATACTTTACAGCGCTTAATCTGACAAACAATTGTAATGTTTTTCATTTTATCATTATAAAGATTATCATGCATAATTAAATGAAACTTATCATTCGAAGTAGTAGTGAATCCTAACAATGTGGATTTGCTTAACGTAATGCTAAACTTTTTTTGCAAGTTGTAGAACTGATTATATTCTACAATGACTGTTGACATGCAATTTCATTATTATTCATACCAGTTTCAAGTTCAGCATAGAGAAGCCAAATACTTCTCTAAATGTCTAAATTTAGTATGAACCCTCATTAATCCCACCAGCAAATAAACAAACTCAAATATAGAGCAGCAATGTTTTTTCTTTTCCTTTTAACTTTCCTTCAATATTTTAAAAACCCAAATTTTAACACGATGAAACATGCCGTACAAATGACTACAATTGGCAATGACAAAAAAGAGAAAGGGAGGGGGGGCGGGAGTCTATCTCAAAAGCATTACAATGGCTATGAGGGGGAAATGGGTGGTTGAATGAGTGTGTGTTTTAATACAACCGAACTCCCGATTGTGCTAAATCAATCTGAGAGGAACACAAAGGGAAAAGTAGCCACACTATTTGTATGTGTTCCTTTGGCTCAAACAGCGTGTAATAATAGTCTTAGGGACTGCATTATAATGAGAGAATACCAAAGAGGCTTACAGCGTCACTTCATGAAACATTTAGGCTAAAGTTCCAAGGGCTGGAGACGATGAAAGAAGGTAAGCTGTAAAATGTGCTTCTGGGATCCGCGGACCTTATTGTACAGAAGTCACATCAAATTAATGCTGAGAGCCATTTTCAGCCTTTCTTCTTTCCAGCTTTTCAGAACGGATTAAGCTATGAAAACTCTGAAATTACTAAAGCACCTATTAAGCACTATGCTCCCTTCTTCTTCTTCTTCTTCTTCTTCTTCTTCTCTCTTTGAAGCCGTTTCAATGTGCTGTGGCCTTCAATCATTTTAGTTGAGGTGGGTGGGGGGGGTACTTTGTGTGCATGCTTGATAAAACACAGCGATAGTTCCCTAAAGAACGATGTAAAATAATAGAAAATAAAAAATGCATTTCCTCCCAAGTCAAAATCCAGCGGTCAATATTTTTGGGTGTTAAAAAAAAGACAAAGCCGATATTCATTGTGCAAAAATACCCACAGGTGTGTGTGTGTGTGTGTGTGTGTGTTGTGTGTCCATAAACCCTTTTTTCTCATAATACGAAATACCACGCGGGACAATGAATGGGGAAAAATGTATACCAATAATACCAATCGTCTGCCACCAACTGGCATCCGCTTGGAAACGTTTCATGTGTTACGATGAATTCCAGAACGCGCCCAGCGAGTGGAAAGATTCTCGGAAAGTTCTAGTTCTAGTCCGGAGTTCTAGCGGAACTGTGGAGACGGAGGGCAGGCCTGGCTCTGGCACCCGCTCCGAGAGTTCAAAGGAACGCTGGGAGCTCATGAATTGTTATTGTGGCTCCTAACAGGATTCAAGAGGGACCAAACGGTGGCACTTGAGAAACAGGTCGTGTGGAGTTAAACGGCTGTCAGACACTCAAAGCTCCCCAGCATGGGAAGCACCCCAACAAAGCCACGCCAACATTGCTTTCAGGACCCCTTTTCTGCTTTTTCACATGAAGACTCGAGACTCGTCTAAAGACTCAAAGAGTCCAATTTTGGGTACCTGAGAGAATTCTCCATTCAGCATAGCATCATTCCATAAGAAGCTATACTTGCCCCCCCCCCCCATTAATCGATATATGACCTGGGAGTCATATCAAAAATGTGATGGCATACCCAAAGTTGGGGATGAGTTTTATTTAGGAATTCGGTGAAATATTCATGGAAAAATGACTGCAATACGTAAAAATGTGTAACTGTGTTTCAATAAAGAGATATAATTATCATCTACACATTTTTACACTTAAATGAATATTAAATACATAAACTTCACACATTCCATGAGGAGGAACACAGTGAGCGTGAGGAGAAACGTAAGGAAATTGAGCGATTGAGGAGAAAGAGACATCAGCTGAGTGTACAGACGGGAGGAGAGCTTGCCGGGTGGCTATCTGTGTGTCACAGTGCTCAGGTGGGCGTGGCCTGGCTGGGGGTGCAGGTGGGGAGGGGAGGAGCCGAGCGGCAGGGGGGAGTGAGCACAGGCCTCAGGTATCACCTGTAACCCCACAGCAGAATCTGATCCTGCAGTACCGGAGACCCTCAGGACAATGGGCTGGGTCGTCTGCGGCCGGCGTCACCATGCGCACGCGTCCACACACACACACACACACACACACACACACACAAGCTCGCACACACACAGCACGCACACACACACACACACACACACACAAGCTCGCACACACACAAGCTCGCACACACACACACACACACACACACACACACAAGCTCGCACACGCACAGCACGCACGCACACACACACACACACACACACACACACACACAAGCTCGCACACGCACAGCACACACGCACACACGCACACATTCACACAAGCTTGCACACGCACAGCACGCACACACACACACAAACACACACATTCACACAAGCTCGCACACACACACACACACACACACACACACAAGCTCGCACACGCACAGCACGCACGCACACACACACATTCACACAAGCTTGCACACGCACAGCACGCACACACACACACACACATTCACACAAGCTTGCACACGCACAGCACGCACACACACACAAACACACACATTCACACAAGCTCGCACACACACACACATACACACACACACATAAGCTTGCACATGCATACATGTGCGCACACAGACACACACACACACACAGAAGCGTGCACATAAACACACACACACACACACACACACACACACACACACACACACGTGCCCGTGCACACATGCATATACACATACACACAAGCTCACACACACACACAAGCACAACTACACATACTGGCACATGAAAAAACACACAAACACAAATGCATGCACAAACGCATGAACAAACACACACACACTCACACACACTCACACGCACGCAAACACACACCACGACAGGACCAAGGCCTTTCCCTCATGGAGAATGACAGCTTTGTGTCTGCTCTGGCCCCGCCCTCCGCCCCCACGACACTGCAGAGCCTCACGGCTAATGCCCCCAGCCCCCAGCGTAAAGCCCCCTTAATTTGACCCTTATTAAAGCCCTAATTGGATTGAGAGAGCTGGGAGAAGAAGCGCAAGGCACCGTTTATTCAGCTGAGAGTTTCCCTCCTTTGTTTGCTCTCCTAAGAGCACGATCTCATATGGACGGCCTTTTTCTTTATTCACCGCAATAGAATCACAAACACAAGGGCAAAAAAACCAAAGCACCACAAAAAAATAAAATAAAATACATATGCAACTTCACCAACAAAACAAATCTTTACATCTAATATATTTCAAATATATATTTAATACAAATTATATGTATATAAAAAATAAAAAATAAATATATATATATATATATATATATATATACATGTGTGTGCATGCGTGTGTGTGTGTGTGTGTGTGTGTGTGCTATACATATACATAAGCGGCCCTTTTCTCCTTCTGCAATTTGAATTACACAGGCTGAAACTGACGGCCTGAAACAAAGCCAGTGCCGGCCATTGTGAGGCCTTTCACTGCATTAATGGTCTTAAAACGGCTACATCCATGGATCCATTCAGTGGGGACAAAGCTCTGGAGTTCACCCCGACGCACTGTTTCGGGGCGCAGAGCTCCGAATTCATAACGGCCGGCCGGCCCCCCTCGGACGGCGCAACGGACGGCCGGCCCCGCAGCGCTGCGTCTTTAAGATAAATACAAATAAAGGCCGCTTTAACAGCGGCATCAATCACGCTAATTATGGCAAACACCATAATAACAACAATTACAACAATATCTAATTAAGAAGGGAAAGATGGAGGACGGCTGAGAATTAATAGCAGACAGGTGTACAACAAGCCGTAATTACAGAACCTGAAATTAGTTCATCGCCCCAAGGCAAACAGAGGGGGGGGTGAAGTAAAGCACACAGAGAGGGGGAGTGTGAGATGGAGAGAGAGAGAGAGAGGGAGGGAGAGAGCGAAAAAGGAGTAACAGAGAGCGAGAAGGGGTTTCTCTGGCAAAAAAGGGAATGGCAAATAAGCAAACAAAAATGCCTTAAATGTGTAAATTAGGGAGAAAAATGAGAGGGGAAAGCAGCTTTTCCCTTCAGACTCCTTCCTCAGATGAGAGGGGAGCAGCCGAACGTGATCAAGGGGAGCCGCGGAGCGGCGCGGCAGGCGTCAAGGCGAGGACTCAGCCAGCGAGTGGCAGCTTCCTCTTTTCCAGTCAATCATTCATTACACAGCCAAGTGCGGCGGAGAAGTGCCTCTTCTACTTGACCTATCATATTACCGCTTCTGTAAACGCCTAATCCCCGTTCGTTAGACGGTGTCAACACCGGCATTCATTGGCCCCCACCGCGGCCCTGCCTCAGACGCCCCTGCCAGAACCCGGGAATTGACACCGTAATAAAATCATTTGAATTTCAACTAGGCGATAAGCAAACCTCTTCCTTTTTTTTTTAAATTCTTCTTCGTCTTCTTCCTTCTACACCTTCAGGCCCCCAACCCTCTCCACCCCCCCCCCCCCCCCCCCCCACAATCCAAATGCTTATTTTCTTTTTTACTTCTTTGGTTCCCTTTTTTCCAGCCCCCAAGTATAGAAAAGCAGCTTCACTGTGCCCGCTGAAAATGGCGTGGGGCCTGACCGCTCCATTATTTAGACCGTGGATATTCAAACATGGACCTCGAATCCAAATCCGGCCCGGGTTTTATTTCTCCCAGGTAATTAACTGAGCAATGGGTGCTACAGATTAGCCAGGCAGTCTTTACACCGGACTCCCAGGTAGAGGGAGGGTGGAAAACCAGCAATTCTGGGACCCTCGAGGACCGTGATTTGAATACCAGGGATAGTTCCCCCCAGCTCCTGAGTGGGTGGGGAGACTGAGGGACAGGGTATCGGACTCCTGTTCCCTCTGCTCGTCCGCGGTACCGTTAGGCTGAGGAACGGGGCTTTTCTAACATCGCCCTCGGTTCACCAACGGGTGGGGGACCGACTCGTGTGGAAGACTTATCCCAAACGTGTCAGCCACGTCCCTCGGCAACATCATTAAAGATGAGAGTCGATTTGGAGGCGAATGGCTAAACTGTGGAGGAGTTACAGGCTCCACCTGAGAAGGCCTTACAGAGCTCTGGGTGGGGGGAAATCACGTCACTTCATCCATCGTGTCACATTTGGAGTAATAGAAAGACCTACTGTATGTCTCTGGGTCTCCGCCCACTCCACAAAGCAAGATCGAGTTAGTCAAGCTTTTTCAACTACACACTCGCATAGACCTACATATACACAAACACCCACATGTACGCACTCTTGCAGGCCTACAATCACACGCGCACATGTACACGTGCACAAACACACCCATGCACACACTCAAGCAGGCCTACATGCGCATTCACACACGTGCACACACGCAAACACACGCATACGCGCACTCACATAGGCCTATATACGCGCACACATACACAAACACATGCATGCATACAACACACACGCGCAGGCCTACATACACACGCACACATACACAAACACGCATATACACACACATGCACATACTGTTGTGTATGGGTGTGTGTGTGTGTGTGTGCAGGCACACGGGCAGGCAGGCAGGCCTACATACGCGTGAGCACAAACACACTTTCTCTCCCATGGTAGGGGAGGAGATGAAGGTGCCAAGGGACCTGACAGACACTGGACTCTCACCATCTCTGACCGACAGCCATGACGCAGTGATGCTGCAGTCAGGCAATCAGTCCCTGACACAAAGCGCTAATCATACTGAAAGGGCACAGAATTTGGCGAGCTTTGTTCTCGCTTTTCTCTTAATCTAACAGTTTGCAGCACCACGTTTCAAATGCGCATCTTCCCACACACTCTGCTGAAGAGACATCCCGCATTAAAGCAGAACTGCTCCGGAAACGCACGCGAAACCTGGATGTGACTGCTCTGAACTTCCCCCCCCGACGGGCGGCATCAGCATATTCTACAGCGCTCTAAAGATAAATGGTAATGACTGTGTGAAATGAGAGATTGGCCATTTCCCCCATATGGTACCCCCTTTTTTTTTTTTTTTTTGTTCTTTCTGTTTTTTGTTTTTTGAGAAAGGGGGCATCCTCCCCCATTGTTCTGCCTTTGCGAGTGACAGGGGAAATATTCGGCGTTACAAACGGGACCCGTGACAAATGTCACCGCCCGTCCTTTGTCCCGCCGCTCTACGCTCGGAATCTGTCTCGCTCATCTTCTCCGTTCATCCATCTATCTCTCCCTCCCTCGCGTCTCTCTCTCTCTCGCTCTCCCTCCCCCCTTCCGTTTGGAGGAGCGGCAGAAAACACAAGATGGCGGAGTGAGAGCGCGCAGTCCATGTGGCAGGGCCAGAGGGGGGGCGCCGCGGTCAGCTCCTGCGGCGGCTCTTTGAACAAGCTGGACGGCGGCCACCGCGCATTCAACCCCCCTAACCCCCCCCCCCCCCGACTGAGGAGACAAACACCACTGTCACAAAAATCACAGGAAACGGACGAGCGGCCATCGCTTATCCCCTGCACAAAACCACGCAGACCTCTGTAACACAGGGCCGCAAAATACATGCTCTTTTTTTCTTTTTTTTTTAACGGGAGCGTGTTGGCTGCGCTCTGTTGGTCAAATCGCTCCCCTTTTATTTATTTATTTTTATTATATTGAGGCGCAGCATTATTTGCACGGGGGCACATGTTCAATTCCCTGCCAGGTTAAGATTCAGCCAGGAAAAAAAAACACAGGGTACAGGACGGCAATCTGCTTTCTAGGCAACGCGAGCAGTCCTCATCTAGGACAAACTACAAAGCGCAACTATTAACTGCCGCTTAATGACCAAACTGGTGTAATATTTTAAAAGCACATATCTAAGCATAACAGAGTGAGCTGTGAGCTAACCCCCCACTCCCCCAGGACGGTAAACCCCTTAAACACCAGCTATCGATTACCATCCCGCTTCAGGAGCAATGGGTAGAGAGAATAAATCACCGGGGGGGGGGGGGGGGGGGTTGGGGGGGGGGCGGACGAGGAGCGCTCCTTCGTGTTCATTAATGGAAATTATCTTTCAATATGCTGGAGTTAATTCACACGTGTCAGCTGTGCGAGGGGAACAATGGGCCGACCACCTTATGAACTCCCCGCACCACTCCGGCGAGTCCATAAAACAACTGCCGGCAGCTCTGGGGGGAGCGGCCCCCGACACCGCCCTCTTGCACAGACCACCAGATGACACAGATGGGGCGAAACCAAACAAAAAGGACGCTCCCTTTGTACAAAGTGGGACCCCTTTCAAAAGCCGTTCAAGCAACAAATTGGGGAAATCTGGGCACGCAGCACACACTGGGGCTTTTTTTTGCTCTTTTATGAGCGAGGCCCGCTACGTCACAGTAAGTGAAATCAGATTTATGGCTTTCCGCAACAATGCCTCTCTTCGGAACGTGAAATAAGGCCCCGTTTTGGCAGGCAGGAACTCTTAAAAGCAGGGCAGCTCTCCCGACCCCAGATGCCGAATCCTGATACACACCCCTGAGACACGACAGTTTTGTCCGAGTACTTTTCAATCAAAAAACGCACTGTCAAAAATGCATGTGTTTAGCTGCTTAATAGCTGTGAAAACAATTCCAAGTTGTTTTATTTGTGTGTGCCAGCCATGCAACTCTGAACACAAACTCTTAAGCCTTGTACAAAAAAAACTTGGCTTTGAAGTACATACATGGCTTTTGAAGTACATATTACAAAAACTCTCAACAATATATATCCTGACTTCAGTTTTTATTAAAATATGTGTTTAAATTGTATGTCTGTACGTTTATATATCAGTTATAGTTTGCTGTGTAACTTCATATATCAGTAAAAGGCTTTGCAGTTTGGGCAGAAGGTGTATATCAAAAGCGACTCAAGCAAACATCAACGGTAAACAGAAACACTGTACAGAGAAATTATCCATTATGATTTGTATTCAATTTCTTGAGAAACCTTAAATGAATGTATACTTCACATAGGATAACAGATAATTGAAGAAGCTCACTCAAAGTAGCATCTGTGAGATCTCTGTATGATCTAATGTTTGCTTGTCTTTTTTATGGACAAATTTCAAGTCTATACTTTGGCTTAATGTGTCACTCTATTCTGAAAGCCATTTGTTTTACTGTTAGATCTCAGAGAGCTATTGGCAATTGGTGTACACATCTCATGAATGCCTGATATATCTCTGATGTCAAACCATATACGCTATATAATATGCAACAGGCATAGCAACAATCTGGTGATAAAAATTAATCTTTACCACAAAAATTTACCACAGACACCAATTTTCTTTATAAAAGCTGAAAATGAACGCTTAGTAATTCTACGGCTCCTGGGAGCTACTACCTAACGAATAACTAAAAACACTTTTGGGGAAAAAAGAAAGATATTTAATTATGAATTCAGAAGTACAATACAGAACAAATGGCCTCGCTACCATATTACACTATTTCACAAGTACAAGTTTGTAATACTTGTAACTTGTGCCTTGTGTACATTGGAGATGGTGTTCAGTCTTGATGCATTGCGTGTGTTACAGTGGTGTATCATACACGCCGAGGTTTGTGTCCGTGGGCCGAGAAGGGCCATCGCGTGTGCTGCAGCGGGGTCTAAACTATCTCTCTTCTCCTCTCTACCCTCTCCCTTTCTCTCAAAGCAGCCTGCTCACTCTGCAATCTGCATAGAGAAGCATTTGTCATCATTAGCCCTGGCTCTGACAGTTGGCACCCAGCACCTCAGATCTCCAGGACGGGCAATTATGAAGCCTTCATCCCTTATTTGGGGAACATGGCCTAATTTCTTCATGGGTTTCACCCACCAGCATTTCATTATTGCATCCCTCACCTCCCATCCCCTCACACATACCCCCCCTCCCCCCCCCGCCCCTCGAGAAAATCAGCGTTATTTTTCATTGTTTTCTGTTCTTGTTTGCTCTATTATTTGGGTTAATGGCATGCATTTATTTTCGAGGGGAAATTTGTAATTGGTTTTTTCCAACGCTGAGGGGACTTTGAAGACTCCCTGGTCAAGTACCATCAGGTCAGCAGGTAAATGATTAGGGCCTCAACCCTAGACAGGAGACGTCTTTTTCGACATTAAGATTAATCACAACGCTGTTAAGGCACTGATGCTGTTCTTCTCCGTTGGAACCTGAATCGAAGCGACGGGTGCTGTTTAAAAGCAATAAACCCACCGGTAAATTGCAAATGTAAGCCTCGTATAAAAAAATAAAAAAAGAAAACACGGCCATAGTGTTCAGGAAGTGGACCGTTCAGCACCTGAAACACCCTGATTTATTCAAGATATGCGCTTGCATTATTAAATAAAGAAATACCGCAGCACCGAACAAAACACGGACTATTCCAAAAGCGGCACTTATGTCGTTTTACAACAGGCGTTTACAAGCATAGGACAGTCGCGAGAAAGAGCGAAAGAAGGAAAGAGAGAGAAAGAAAGAAACCGGGAATCTTCCTTCCGAAGCTGACAAACACTTTCCTTAGCGCTGTCGTTTAGGAGATAATACGGCGCTTAACGAAGCTCTAATAAAATGTGGGCGAGACTGTGGCAGTGCGGTCTCTTAAACAGCCCTGCTGCTCGCCAATGATACAGGCGGAGGAATCTATCACTGTCTCCGGGAGAAAAAAAAATCCTCTGGCTTTCATAATACCCAGCATATTACTAATTTTCTGCATTATTATGTAAACTGTTTTTTTGCAAATAAAACTAAATTATATTAATGTAAAATCTATGCAAATGCATGCAGTCATTTATCAGAAAAGCTGACAAGCATTCCGTACGGGAGGGGAGGATGGAGACAAGAGCCCCCGGGAAGCAGAGAGAATTAATTAATTTCGGAAAAATTTCCTTCTCTCTCTCTCCCTCTCCCTCACACTCACTCTCACTCTCACTCTCTCAAAACGGTGGACCAAAGAAAAGTTCAGCTCCCCCCTCCACTCCTCTCTCTTTGTGTGTGTGTGTGTGTGTGTGTGTGTGTGTGTGTGTGTGTGTGTGTGTGTGTGTGTGTGTGTGTGTGTGTTTTTAACCACATATGGCTTTTGCCTGCCATACTGATCAGGACAAGGTCTACAGATGCCCCTGGCTATATTCTCCCCAGCACTGCTGCAGTCTGGGAAGGGTGGGGCCAATACTGCATGGATAAAAAATGAATAAAAGGACACAATCCAAGTGTGTGTGTGTGTGTGGGGGGGGGGGGGGGGGGGGGGGGGGGTGCAGTGTGTCAGCCAGGATGAGGGGGTAGGGAAGGGGGGGGATGAAAAACTTAAGTCGGTACCCCACAGAGAGACCGCATTGCTTAAAATAACAAAATCTCAATGATAACCTGCATGGGCAACATGAAAGAAATCAGGGGAATATGTTGCGATTAGTCACTGTCCTGCGGTACACCACAGCATTATTTTCTGTGCTGCTGTAATGCTAATCAAACCGGGTTTAAGTGATACCATCCTTAATCTGATTTATATCTCAGTCCTCCTCTCCGTTAACTACACGCGTTAATCAGCGATTTGACCCAAGAGCCACTACACTTCTCAAATAGTGCTCCTTCATTTTAAACTACGGCTCTTCCATTGTAATGAATCAGTGCTTTCACAGGAATGGGCCAGATGAAGACGAAACGGCTCAAATTTATCAATAAATAATTGGATTATTAAAAGAGGCAGAGCGACTCTAATGGATTCTAATTAGCATATTTAATGAGCTTTCAAGACCGGACATTTCGTGCACCCCTTTTCTGTGCTCTGTTCTTTGTACTTCATAATGGAGTCAGTGCCTCTTATGCCCTTGTGTGAGCGTCTAGCTTTTGGTTCTTTTTTTCAGAGGATGAAATAACTTAATACCATTTTTCACATTCTGTCACCCTCTCCCATAAAATGCATTTATCTACACGTGGAAAAATAAATACTGATAAAAATGTGAATTCTGAAGGATGGAAAAAATCTTTATTACAATAAAATATGATTACGTATTTCAGCAATTCGAAATGAATTAATGCAATCATACTTCAGGTTTCAAGGATTACCAAACTGAGTGCTGAGAGAGAGGGGGGGGGGGGGGGGTATGAGCATGCACACAAAGATAAAAAAAACATTGGACGAGAGTAGAAATTGGGCAGAGGCGTCTGGTGTCGCGCGGCTGACGGGATCAGATAAGCGTGTACCTTTTCGCGACGATCAGCTCAGGGTTGCGGCCCGTTGTGTTCACAAGACTGCACGTGCCTACGTTTCCCATGAACAACCGGGACACCGGAGAGTCTCTCCCTTAAAAACAAACGTCTCTCCGTCGCTCACGTTTAACCTTCTTCTGAGACGGAGGCATCACAGCTGACAAGTACAAGTGTGAGCCTCTAGTCCCCCCCCCCCCCCCCCCCCCCAACCACCCCAGACACCCACAAATCACAAAAGGGTCTTTGATGAGGAGCAAAATAAAAAAAATTATAAAACAGGGGTTATAAAACTGGGCTTAAAATGACAATTATGCTCACAAATGCAATTGTTGTGACGCGAAATGAAAACCCTTTTTTTAAACTATGGAAAATTACAGAACTGGTGCTGAATTAATGCAGGATGTCTATGTTGTCAGATGATGAAAGAATTCTCTATGTCTGACACAAGCATGGTGTCGTGCACCATATTTCAGCTGTTTGACAAGAACTATTAGCAGCATTCCAGACCCTTTTGACAGGAGAATCAGTCTTCCAAAAAAGAGAGACAGAGAGGATGAGGGAGGGAGAGGGAGAGAGAGAGAGAGAGAGAGAGAGAGAAGAGGGGGAGAAAAAATGGCCGAATTGAATAAGCTAAATGAACATAAAGAGGTTCTCACAAAAGGCAACGATTCCCGGATCACATGCTGGTCCAGAATTAGAGCCAACATAAGTCACTGTACTGGATCCCGGCCGGTACTGTGCCAATTCAAAGGGAGGCCCCATGTGGCGCTCGGGGGTCCCATGCATCAAGCTGACTGCCTTTGCGGACACGGACCCTACAGGGACGCAGGTATGAGTCTGGGGTGAAGGGACGGGGGTGGAAAAGCTATAGGACATAGTTTGGGATCTCTCCGGAAGGTTAAGGCCCGGGCCAGAGAGGGGAGCCCAGCGTGGGGGACTGCCTGGGAAACCCCTAAATATTCATCTGATATCGGCATGAGAAACACCCAACACCAGGGCGAGTCTGGATCTAATAAAGTTGGGTACCCGCTGAGAGAAAGTGTGTGTGTGTGTGTGTGTGTGTGTGTCTGAGATATACATCAAAGCCAGTTCAGGATCCAAAAAGAGAAGTACAGAGGGTCAGGCTTGGTCTTGCCTCTCCTCTCTGTAGCATGAAACCATTCAGGGCATCGCCCGGGAGAAAGTCTTCAAACCAGCCCAAAATAAAATTTAAAAATAGCAGAAAGCAGGATTTGTTAGCCTTTCTGCAGCCCGCATAGGCTGTTGTAAAATTTGTTGGAACATGACCATTAAGCTCTTTTTGACACATTAAAAAATATAAAATAGGGGTCTCTCGTGGCGTAGCCTGTCGAGCACTGTTCGTATGCTCGTTGCGAGCTGCAACATCAGCGGTTCGAATCTGGCCACACAACCTTTGTTGCATGTCTTTCCCATTCTTCCTGTCTCTCTACACTGTGCTGTCCAATAAAAAAAGCACTAAAATAAAATAAAAAAACATAATGAATAAATAAAAAAATAAAAGAAACTGGTTGAGGAAAGTATGCTTTAAAAACAAGCTTAGTAAATTAATCATTTGAACGGGTACTTCTGAAATCAAGACTGTCCAAAATGTGAGGGCCATGCTATTGCATTAAATGCCACACTGACAGGCTACCAACCCCCCGCCACAAACAGTTTTACACTTTCTGACACTTAAAACAAACAGTCTGCCAATATCAATATCTGTGCTCCTTCTGGTTGAGAGTGGAAGGGAAATATTTATTGTGGCTGGTAAATGCAGAAGGAGAGGGCCTGACCCTTGGTGAGAATAACAGGGAGTCCCCCAGCCATCGGGCCAGTTCTTCACACACACCTCTACCACCCCTCCAAAACAATGTCCTCCACATTGCTCTTCGCAGACCACTCTCTGTAAATGTCCATTTCCGACTTGTTTTGATTGATTTTGTTTCCTTTATAAATAAAATGTATGAATAAGTTTATGCATATATGTCCCCATGTGCGCCATACTTCAGTAAACGTTGCAAAGCGAGCCCAAAAGAGCCAGTGAGAATGGCGGTCTATGCGGCCTCTCCATGTGCCTCAGTGTGGATTAAACTTGAGATATGACTGACTGCTTCCTTCTGAGCAAGGCCTATTACTAAGCATAGGTTCTGGAACAAAACACAAACTAACACACACATGCACAGATGCGCGCACACGCACACACACACACACACACACACACATTTTGTTGATAAAGACATGACGGGCATGCAGCACCTAAGCATTTAAACTCCTTTTCAGGTACATATCATCCACACACTTTTGAACTGGACTGAATCATAAAGCAACGTTGCAGTGTAGCACCTGATAACAAACCTGTACAACGCTCCCTAAATAAGCAAATATCAGAGATACAACAGGGCATGAAATATGTCAGGTAAATGAGCACTGCCCCTTGCTCAAACCGAGGCTAAAGGGTTCATTAATTTCCATTAAACTGCATTTGCAGCACATATTAAAATGAGAGATGACAGTAAGGTAGGCTACTGTTTTTAATATTTCTATTTCTTTGTTGTGCAATGCTATGAATTAGACATGTCTTGCTCTTGCCTTAAATTTACAATCTCAATTGTATTTGCCTGAGGAGTGTCCTTTTAAAAAAAATGAATAAATGAAAAGAAAAGAAAATGGTAAATTCATCATTTTATTTTCTTAAGTGATAATGACAATGTTATGAATAAGCTATAATCACGTAGCTGTTCTGTCGTTGACTATTTTTTTTTAAAGCTGGTAGAAAAACAATGTGCAGGCTCACTGTAAAAATCATATTTAAAAAAATATAAGTTTCTTCTTCGTCTTCCTCCTCTGAAAAACAATACTTCAAATTTTATCGTTTTAAAAACGGCTTCCGATTTTACTTCTCCAAAATGAAAAAGTCCAACAAGAAATTTTTAATGACAATATCAATTACGATGGATCATTTCGATTGAAAAACACAATTAAATCACGTTACAATAGACAAATACATTATTCAGGCTTAAGTCTTATAAGGAAGGCTTATAAATAGCCCAATATAATAATTACTTTTAAAGTTATTAGCACTACTTGCGCGATGCAGTTTTAATGTCACTAGCGTTTTACAAGCGACGCTATATTAAGTCCTGTTAAATACAATAAAATTATTATTGTATGTCATCTGGCTGCAGCTAAATTTATAGGTAAATAGTTAAATATGCCAATGATGATATGTAGTCATTAAAGAGAAAACGAAAAACATCACCTTAAATTGTGCTCACGTGCAGGTACTTGGTGTTGAAATAAATTGCTGTTGCTAAAAAAAATTCTATTAAAACCATGAATAAAACAGCATGGCACAAGCCAAAATAAAACTTCGAAGTAATATGTGCGAGGGAAAAAGCTTGCGCTGAACTTCCGGATACCAAAACACCGGCATCAAACACCGAACATAAATAGGCTACACATTTTAATTAAGGTAAAAAAATAATAATATCCGAATAATATAAACTAATGAAAATCATAGCCTAAATCCCCAGTTATTGAACTGCAAAAGGCTGCGTACTACTCTTTGGTCAAATAAATATATTTTACCAATATGACCATGGCAACACTAGGCTACATCTCCTTCTGAAGAAACGCGGCAATGCACATTTTAAATATTTATTGTATAAGCTATAATAAGATCGAATATAAACTAGGCGGAAAGCTGCCTATACTGTTACATTAATATTCCCGCGATGAATGAATACAACTAAATAATTAGTACATAAGATGCATGTACAAACATTACATAAAAATGAAAAAAAAAACGTTCAGTATAAAATGACAGTTTGCAAAAGAAAATGTGGAACACATTTAACACTACAGAATTAGATTACGGCAAGGGATATACAAAACCGATTAACAAATACAAACAAACACAAAACCCAATATGGTGACCTGCTATCATTAAACCTGTCATTAAAGCCATCATGTCTAATTTTGGAAGACTCCCCACACCCCACCCCACAAAAAAAAAACAGTTACATCTTTGCCCAACCACGCGTTCACTACAGATATAAACGAGTATACATAGGCTACACAATTTGAAACATCTTGAAATACACGAGAAAACCAAACGCATGTAATTACATTGTTAGCTATATTTAGACAGCCTGTCATTCGCCAAATCCTGAAACGATTATACCTGCTTATATGCCAAGACAAGACATTCTATCCGGCAAACACGTCCCTAAAAGAAAAAAAAGACAATCTGCGACCGCAAATAAACCCTTATATTCTTCGCGTCCCAATGTGTAGGTGTATTTCCACCGTTCGCTATACTCCTACCTTTAGCTTTAGTTGTATATAAAAGCCAGGGATTAATTTGTTGCCGATAAACTGGAGGCGGTGACGAATGTGACGGCGATTGGACCTCCCCGTCTCCAGCCCTCCCTTTTTAATTTCCACGGGAGCGCGTCTGGGCTCTTAAACACAAGCAACACCGGCAGCCGTCACCACGAGCATACTCACAGGCACCCTGCACTTTTCACAGCCTCCTGATTACAAACTCCGGGCAGTGATTACAGAAAACACAAATAAGAAGGGGGTTGTTTTGACTACTGATAGCAGATCAAGTATCCGATTTCAGTACTACTTGCTGCTGTTTGCAATGGACATTTGATTATCACTCGCAGCTCCAAATAGAAGGACTTACTTTTAAGGACATTACATTGCAGAAGCTAATATTTATGATCAAGAAGTTCATCGCGCGAGTGCTTTGAGCACATTATAGGCTTGCTTTACCTTTTCCCTTCTGAATAGCTTTCTTTCTTCTCTAAAATTGGCTCCCGTACAAACAGCCGCGTTGGATCCTTCGGCTTACTGTGAGACTCCGGTGTACAATCCGGATCTCTGCCCGAATATGATAGCCGCTCAGGCCAAGTTGGTGTACCACCTAAACAAATACTACAACGAGAAATGCCAGTCTCGGAAAGCGGCGATCTCCAAGACAATCCGGGAGGTTTGCAAGGTGGTGTCGGACGTCCTGAAGGAGGTGGAAGTGCAGGAGCCCCGCTTCATCAGTTCACTGAACGAAATGGAAAACCGCTTTGAGGGTCTGGAGGTGATTGCGCCAACGGAATTCGAGGTGGTCCTCTATTTAAATCAGATGGGGGTTTTCAACTTTGTGGACGACGGCTCGCTGCCAGGTTGTGCGGTGCTCAAACTCAGCGACGGCCGCAAGAGAAGCATGTCCCTGTGGGTAGAGTTCATCACAGCCTCCGGTTACCTATCGGCCCGCAAGATCCGGTCCCGCTTTCAAACGCTGGTGGCACAGGCGGTGGATAAATGCAGCTACCGAGATGTCGTAAAGATGGTCGCAGACACCAGCGAAGTGAAACTACGCATAAGAGACAGATACATAGTTCAAATTACCCCGGCTTTCAAATGCACGGGAATATGGCCACGGAGCGCGGCGCACTGGCCACTGCCTCATATCCCCTGGCCAGGACCAAACAGGGTGGCAGAGGTGAAAGCCGAAGGTTTCAACCTTTTATCTAAGGAATGCTACTCCTTAAATGGGAAACAGAGTTCAGCTGAGAGCGACGCCTGGGTCTTACAATTCGCCGAAGCCGAGAATCGACTCCTACTGGGAGGGTGCAGGAAGAAATGTCTGTCCGTGCTAAAGACACTCCGCGACCGTCACCTTGAACTCCCGGGACAGCCCCTAAACAACTACCACATGAAAACTTTGGTCTCCTATGAGTGTGAAAAGCATCCAAGGGAATCGGACTGGGACGAGAACTGTCTCGGGGATCGACTTAACGGAATTTTACTACAGCTCATCTCGTGCTTGCAGTGCAGAAGATGTCCGCATTACTTTCTGCCAAATTTAGACCTATTTCAGGGAAAACCTCATTCAGGGCTCGAGAATGCAGCCAAACAGACTTGGCGATTGGCAAGAGAAATTCTTACCAACCCAAAAAGCTTGGAAAAACTCTGAGGTAACGATAACAGCGAGCGAAATACACAATTTGTACACCCCTATGGTCTAACCGGTGGTTATGAGGCCTATATGATGTTCCGCGGATCAAGGAATTCACGGACAAAAAAAACCTTTATCACTGCTGTTCTGTTTTTATCCACGTTCTTGTAAATTGTGTAATAAATATCCTCGTGGATTATATGACACTCATTTTCACCAAAAAAGTTCGGAAGACTGATTATGTCAGCAATATTATCGCTGTTATTCGGGAACAAAATGTATCAACAATCAAAATCAATTGATGGGTAACTATCAGTGTTAAATATTTCATCGTCATTTCCATTGCCCTACATGAGTGAGACAAAAACAAAAAAATGCTTCAAATAAAGCCCGGGGGAACGCCTTGACAGAATCTAACTGTACGTTTTTATACTGTATATATACATTCATAGATTGTGCTTCCAGTGGTCTGAAATTGTGAATGTTGTTTTGTGACACGTAAGTAGTACTTCAATTCCATCCGTTTAAGAATACTCCTGGACCTTTCTGGTAGAGAAGAAATCAATTTAAAGTAGACTACATCAGTGATATTTTACTTTTGTCTATTGTCAATGGAAATTGTCTAATTTTAAAGTTTACATTTTGATGGTACTATTTGTTAAATTTTAAAACATTCCATAAATATACTTGAATTCTTATTTAAAATATATTCAAACATTTTGATTCTGCTTATATTATAGCGCCTGAAAAAACAATATAAATATATTTGGAAAATGCACTTGAAATACACTGGAATATAACACTTTGTGATTTGATTTTTTTTTTATTTCTGTCTCTGAATTTATTTAAAGAGCTAATAAAAAAAATTAAGTATTATTTGTGTCCAAACCCTGACTCGTCATGTGTACATAAATGCCTTATATTTGAGAGAATATGCATTTGTTTGTACGGTATGCAATATATCCCGGGCTTGTAATCTAATTAAAATCAAATGCACAGATGTTTCGTGTTCCACAAAGTTTCCATTTAACAACAAGTAGCAATAAATTATAATTAAATGGGTCTACGAAAGGCTTGGAAACAAGTCGGGGTTAACAGCTGCCTTGTTCAAAACAAATAATTTACACAGCTGCAAATCTATTAAAATATTTTGCTATACCCAACATGTAGCTACATTGGGCCTACTTAAAAATATCACACGAACCATGTGTTTTTACAGTAAACATCCGGGTAAACTATGACTATTGTATTTCAGGCGTTTTGTCTGAGTAAAATTACTTATTATGTTACGTAGATATAAAGGTCCAATTTATGGAACCGTGAATGCAATATTCAGGCCTTGAAATTTACATTACAACCCCATTCAACAAATCTCTGCTGCAAGCGGGTGCTCAAAAAAAAAAAATAGCGTCAAATCATTTGGCAAATAAGATCGTGCAGCCGCTTTATATGCTACATTTATACAAGTAGGCTACATTAAAATGATACAAATAAAGACAGGGAATTTCGAATTTTACACAAAAAAAACGGCGATTTAATAGGTTCCAAAAACATACGCAGTAAGGTGAAACTGAATGAATCAAAGTTCAGCCTTCGAAGTTTCGTTGTCAAACAAATAATGATAAAGTGGTACTGTAGATGTTGTAGGGCAGACATGACAACACACGCAAATTGTGACCTTGCGCCAGCAGTGTTGCTGTTTGCAAATTTCGTAACCAAGTTTAAGATGTCACAGATGTTTGAGTACGTTAGACATATATTTGCGTGGTAGGCTACACAATAATAAAACTATAATACATTTGGCATATGTTAGGCTATTTATCCTATGTTTTATGTAATTGTACGTAAACAGCAACGTGTCAGTCAAAGTGTCATATTCACTTTCTTATTACACATTCAAGAATGCACTTTAAAAAACAAAATATTTGAAGGCGCTCCGAGAGCTTCACCCACGGTAGCCTAGCACATTCGGATTCAGGTGTTACCCTCAAATTTCGAAAAAGGTAAATATTTAAACTTACTTTGGCGTCAATCTTTTTGAAGGCGGAGTCATCTTCATCCACCTCAAAATAGATCTCGGTCGTGGTGATGGAGAGCGTCCCTCGAGCTACGATGACCGGGGCCACGAGCTGAGCTGGAGTACTCAGGACCACAGGGCCTGTAAGTGACAGGGTAACAATTCAACTGGCTTCTATATTTAAGTCTTAGAAACTTCCCACTAGTACATGCATATTTACTAAGCGATTGATATATTAGGTTAATTAGCCGAAATGTGCGATTTGTGATTTGTAGGGCATACGGTAAGGAAATGCACTTGATCATTTAATGTTTAACTGAATATTAAACAGCTGTCAGAAAATAGCTTCTTTCGGAAAAATGGCCCAGAATAATGCAACGGAACGCAATTGTTATACGAATGCAGCGCATTCGTTCAATAAAAAATATTATCATGATTCGAAGATAAACTGGGCCACAATTAAATCAAATTTTAAACCTTGTGCTTGTAGCTTGCAGGCTTTCATAAAAAATAACGTAAAAATTGGTAGAATTAAGAGGATAATAATGCAAGGGATTTCTCCCATTATTCCTCTTTAAACACCAGAATAATAACCACTTAGGCTAATACGTTAGTACTTCAGTTGGATTTTATATCGGTTCTTATAAAGCGATTAAAATGTAGGCTATTAAATTTAAGACCAATTCGCTACTTAGTCACTTTTTAATTATGATGTCATATTTAACAGCGTTTGTTAATATATGTGACTGAAATAATAAATAATAAGAAATATCTCAATACAATTTGGTATATGTCCAACAGGCTCTGGCCTATAGCCTGCGATTATCGTGTAGGACATTAGAGAAGCAAATATGACTACATCTGACAATGGGTATGACATTTGACAATGGGCATACTGCAATTTCTACAGTATTTAAAGAAATAATTTTACAGAGGGAGAATTACAACTGATTTGTGTTCTCATTCTTACGGCACTTCTGGGGGAAAATAAAATCGAATCAAATGCGAATCATTAAACGGCAAAACGTTTAAACCTGAGATCCAAAGTACGCTATACTTTTAATATTTCTTAGACATAACGATGGCTTTTTGACCCCCTGGTCAGCTGATTGGGATCACATGTGATTTCTCTCTCTCTCTTTCTCTCCGCCCCTCCTCCCTCTCTCCTTTTTCTCCCCATCCTCCATCTTTTGCTCGGTACACAGCACAATGTCGTTACATTCTCAGCCCACAGATCTACTGATCTGTCTCAAGCGCACAAGAAAGCTCTTGAAATTGGGATATTTATCGATCTCCTGAACTCCGAAGAGCCACTTTAATGTCTCATCAATCTTAATCTAGGTTGCTCAGCCAATTATGCCCGATACTGTTGCAAGATTACAAGCGGATTTTGCTTTCAATTCCCAGAGCTCTCCTTCATTGTGCGTAGACCGTTTTCAGAAACGGTCGACTCGACTTCCCCCAACTCTCTCCCTCTCGTCGGCTGCGTAAAGCATTATCTCATGGCTTAACCTAGGCATAACAGTTGATTCGTTAACAACCATACGCCATTCAGATATGGTGGTAATTATACTAGATACCGTTTTAATCAAATCGAAGGTAGCCTTATACATTGACCATTTTAATTTATGTTTTTTTTATTAAACGAAGAACGGAGTAGCCCGTTTGTTTTGAAAACATTACTCCGATAATTATTAGCATATGCTAATTAATCCTATCCAGCATATATAAGATACCTATATGTATATATATGCCTAATTATTATTAACATTATTAATCAACATGATTTAATATATAATTTTGCTTATGCAGTTTATTATTATTTCAATAAGTATTTATAGTACTCCGCGAAGATTATTCAAAATTCGATTAGCATACTAATTTTCAGAGAGGCCTACTTGAAATACATTCTTAAATAAGCATGCAACCTATTGCTAATCTCACATTATCATTTTATAGGAATACAAAACGTTTTATTTACCTATTTACGTTATATAAATCTGCATTGAGACACTATTCTTATTATTTTTATCGTTGTATTAGTCAGAATTAAATTTATATATGAATCTTTTTATTTGTATCTATTCTGTTCCAAACAAGATGTGTAGGAATTATAACTATACGTCCTCCTAAATGTGCGTATGCTATAGAAAATATTACTAGCCTATACGCCTTAATAGGCCTGCTTGTGACTCGTCTTTCCATTCAATTCGTGAAAAACATCCTATTGTCATTTGTAGAACGTGCAATTTCTCCCCAAAAAAGAACACGCATGGCACTCTTTGTTTACCTTTATTTTGTTTTCGCTGCGTGTTAAAATACTATTTTGAGAATTTCGCTCCGCCTGTTAATGGTACGTTATCTTTCACTTGTCGGTTGGAAACCTTCAATTACAAACGGCCCCCCTCCCATGTAGAATAACATGTTTCAGGGGTACAGAACCGATTGTGCAGTTGCCTGAAGGGACACTTGTAAAGAGAAAGACAATACGGCGTTAATCCACTCCATCCACCGCGAGAGAGAGAGGATTAGGCGGTAATCCCTTCTGGGATAGTCCCTCCATAATTAGGATATAACATTAAAATGTTTACATAAAACATAATAAAGTACTAAGGTTCCCGTTATGTCACAGGAGTTAATCTGTTAACCTCGAGTATTTGGAGAGAAAAAAATTATAATAATAAAAAATTGTCAATTTAGTGTCCATGTAGCCTATAAAATATAAATCTACTGGAGCCGTTTATCGTACCAATTTTCCATATAACCAACTTAATTTCTTCTTCTAATTATTAATAACACGACATATTATATTAATAATAATACAACAAGGGCGCACAATAACAACATACATATAATAACATGAAAAGTGAGGATTTTGTTGATTCAAAGGGAAATATTGCAGAGTAGCTCAACTATGACCCAGATTATGTCAACATTTGACGCTGCTAACACAACTAGCCTACTGCACTGAATGAAAACCTGATTCACGTGCCATAGTGCGCCTAACATTCACCACGTCAAAATATGTTTGACATGTCTGGAACAGCACACACTGGTCTTGGTGAAGTGGGCGATGCTGATGAGGTGCATGTAGACGTAGCCTAAAGCCCGAGTGTATCGTCACGCGCCATATATAATGAGGCTACACTGGCGCAAGTATAACAAAATCTTCCAGCACTTTAGAGTGTTAGTCAAAAGGCGTCAATTGCGTCAATCTACAAAGAACGATTTGTGTTGTGTTACAATTATACCCGCTCTGCATAGGCTCTTCGAGACCACTAAAACGACCAACCTGTTTCCAATGACCTTTACTTGAAACGGAACCAATAGTCAAATGTAGCCTATATTATTTTTTATCTCTATGCCATAAGGAATATGAACACAAATTATCCAAATGAAACGTGGCTATTTAAATATCTAGGCCTACAAGCGACATATTTTTGCGTTAATCAGTTTGAGATTTTCACTGTTAATGGTCAAAATATGTACGTGGGAATGAAAACATTAATTGTAAGTATAGAAATCATTGTAAGGAACAGAAATCACTAACAAATTTAATCAATACTTTTAGGCTACATTGCTTTCAGATATTGTC
>CM056378.1:25037695-25077695 GCA_029718625.1 Synaphobranchus kaupii | reverse complement strand
GCTTCGGGCCCCGTCTCGTGACTTTGTGCGAGTTTCTCGTTAAAAGACAGGCCGCTCACTCGTGCTAATCTGAGTAAAGCCGCGCGGCGTTAAGGAGATAAAAAAACAAAGCCTTACAGCAAGACACACCCTCCCAATTTAGATAATGTATCTGAGCCCAATGGAGTATTTACTGACTGAAAACGTTCACAGGTACCAAGGACATTTATCCATTCTTCATATATGCATGGCCTGCACTGGTTACAAACCGCCTTTGTATGCCAACGTAATACAACGCCTTCATGTGAAATGTACCCTCTCAATAAAAAGCGTAATTATTTATTAGTATTTTGTTTTGTGTGTTGTGCGTTGTGTTTTTCATACAACCCAGAAATAATGTGAGCAGCTTGAGGGTTCAGTGTGTTCATGTAGGAACTGTTGTGGCCCACCAAGGGATGCAGTCACTCTAGGCCATTCCTGACCTCACAGGAAATGGCCCAGCAGTCTGTATTTGACGTTTAAAAGGGGAGCCGGTTTGGGTAACCTTTAAATAGAAGCCAGTGGAATGCACAGTTAAAGGTTGTCACGAATGCAGCTGCACTGTCTGGGGGAGAGAAAAGGTGGAACTTTATATATTTGTAAAAAATCATATTTGTATAAAGCGAGGAGGTGCTGACGGTAGGAAACGCAGCGGCGGTCCTCCGTTGGGATCCCAGGCTTCTGGCGCTGCAGGCGGGAGAGCGGGCCAAGCGCAGGTGTGTCACTCACCTGCCAGGTTGTCGATCTCCTTCTCCTGCAGCAGGCTGACGGCGTCGTCGTCCCCCTCCAGCATCAGCTCCGACTCGGGGTTCTGGTTGACCACCGCTTGGCTTCGGAAGGCCGCCTTCGACTTGACCATCTCGTCCTCCTCCGTACCTGCGCAGGTGAGAGAGGGCAAAGGGGGGGGGGGGGGGGGGGGGGGGGGCGGTGAGTGGGGCGTGGCCTGCACGTGCGAGTGTCGCCGAGCTCTTGAGGCAACGCCAAACGGTGACATGAGAAGAGCGAGGTCCGCCGCTCACAAACGGCCTCGGGACAACTTAATAACACGGCATCGTCGAGGGCGCTTTGTTACAAACCCCCAAGACATGGCGTTATTATGGCCACCGTATATCATCTTATAGCTGTTTATGTCACAAGCCATTAAAACAAACATATGAACACAATTCCAGCTGGCAAATCACACAATCCACTTATTTACCAGACAAGGTCAATAACAAAAACCTTCTCCTGTTTTTTTTTTGTTTTTTTTTAAATGACTAGCAACTGAGGGCTGGAGACTCATAGTTCTTCTGCTCATAGTCAATTATCCAGGGAGACTGGTAGCGGTTTTCAGTCATCAGAGGAGAATGAGATTGAACAGACAGCGCAATTAGGAGACTGTACACCCCGACAAAGACTCATCCTGCCGCAATGGCGAAGCAGTGCGATTATTTAAAGCGCTGGATCCACACTTCTCCCAGAGAAAGGCATTAATCAACATTAATTAGCCAGACCGCTGTGAGTCTCTGCCGTACGCGACTATGCCAAGACGTCCTCGCGGATTACTCCCGTTTAAGGTCATATCGGTTCGAGAAAGTGGAACAGAAACTCTGAACAGAAAAGTAAGAAGGCATCTCAAGAGGAGGGGGGAAGGGGGGGCTGTCTGATACTCCTCTGACATGTTTCCTTTCAGCAGAGCTCTTATTACGCCTCTCGCTCCCCTAAGGAACATGTACCATGTCTTGATGAGGTCGGATTTGACTGTTGTCAACGCCGCTACCTTTATAAAAAATTTTAAAAAAAGGCCCCTTCCTGTTCTGTCTCATATCCTGAGAGCTTTCATCAGGGCGATGGAAGTAGTCGGAACGTTCGGGAGGCCAGTTCCGCGTAGCTTTAAAGGGAACCGAGAGCCAGCGGTCAGGGATCAAAGCCGAATGAGTGAAACTCAAAACTGTAATTCGGTAAACCGTCCTTACGGTCGCATTAAACGAGGGAAAACGCAGAGGCAAGGAGACTCAAATTCTGATTGGCAAGAAAGCAGAACATCAAGACTGAATGCCAAACAAAATAAGCTGCCTCCAGTTCTATCAACAAATGAAAATATAAATATATAAACGTATACGTAGCAACCACGTAGAAACCTTCATTTGCAATTCGCTTTTGTGACCATAAAGAAAAACACGTTTCGGATTACAAATAAGCAAAGTAAGAAATACGGCGGACGGGGAAAACGTTGCTGACACGTAAAGCCATTCTCTCCTGAATGATGGACGCCCAGACCAACAGATGTCTTCCAATCAAAACAGCTCTGGTGAAATAGAGCTCAATTTGTCAACATTATGTACGCGGGGAGAGGGAGAATGAGGGGTGACCTCGTCGAAAAAGGCTTTTAAACCCTCCGCCCCCCCCCCCCCCCACCCCCTCGATAGACAGGAGCAATCGGTAAAACTAAGGCGCGGTGTGGGCGCCACATTCGTTTCCGCTGATGCTCGCGTCCGAGCGACCCTGTACACAGGACTTGGATGACACTGACCTCTGGGCCCACAGATCAAACGGAAACCGCCGCCATTTACCGCCCGCATCGGCCGGTAAATCTCCCTGTCGCAGTACAGGCACACTGGGGCCTACAGTTCAGCTTGCAACCCCGAGAGGCCTATATCATCCACGAGAACGGGATCCAATTTGCTCCGAATAACAGGAGGTGCCAACGGGGAAAGCGCTCCGTCGCATTCTGCGGTCTTGGATCGCCCGGGGAAAAAAAAACGTCGCTGGAAAACATCGCGGGGAATTCAGAGTAGGGATCGGATCCAAAAGAGCTGGAGCAGATTTCCACAAACTGAATTTCATCTGAGGAATTGGAACTAAATGTGTGGTGTGCAAAACTCTGGCAAGTGGGCGGGAACTAAGCACGGGAATTCACCAGACGGGAATTCTGAAAGGGAATTAAATGAAACAGAGCTCTTCTGATACCGGGTCCAGCAGCGTTCTCTGCCCGAATAAAAGTCCTTTCTTAGAATGATCAAAATCTTATTAGACAAACTAAAATCTGCCACTTAAAACAATCAGCTGCTTGTAAGAATCAAGGGAGGAAAAAATACAATAACATCTAATAACTGTAATGTACAGAAGTATCATAAAATTACGTAGGGACATGCATGCCAGTGTTTGGAACTGGCTAAAATTTGTGATGTGGGGAAACAGTAGCTTCATGACTGAAAGCTTTGTTTGCTACAGATACACATTTTAAAATATTCCTCTGTGGCCTTAATTTAAGGAGCGCAAGCAAGCAATTCATGACGAGCACAATGTCTTCAATATTGAAACTGGCAGCCAAATTTTAAATGTGGTCTGGTTTTGAACATCCTCAAAACCCATACTCTACTGGAGCGTTCAAAACATTGCTCTCATGCACACGGGAATTTATCATTAAGACACTGCGAAACAAATTACTATATCAATACAGCAGATTTTGCAGTGGCTACCGCAGAAGTCTTTGCTGCTACCGCTGCTACTACAGAGAAGCCAAAATGATTTTATTTCTTAGCCGTGCACAACGAGTCTTGCATGCTGCTCTCACGGGTGGGTAAACAGGATTATAATTGATTGAGTGAACATTTGCGTCCCGCACACAGACTCTCACTGAGTGTTCCTTAGTGCTTTCGTGAACCGCACTGCAGTGTAATTCCTTACCCCCCCCCCCCCCCCCCCCCACCTCTGAATCACAGAGCTTTTTGAACAGAGCCCTGTTTTGCACGCCGGACCCCAGTCGAGCTCTCGGGCTTCTCACCGGGGTTCTGGAAAGTGTTGTTTCTATCTAACCCTAATCTATCGATTTTTTTTAAAAAACAGGGCATTTTAGGAAAGAGAAGGGCGGGGGGGGGCGGTGTCTGAGGTTTGTGGGAAGGGAGAGATCGTTGCGATAGCGCGCGTCTGTTTATCCGAAGGGAAGTTTACAGCAACAGCAGGAGCCGGCTGCCTCAGAAGCACGTTGATGATTCCATCAGCGCAGTAACAGTGTGTCCACAGGCGGGGTAAATATTATGAGATTACACACATATACATGTGTAGGGTTACTCTGTTCAAACAGTTTCCCACTCGAGTATTAAGAACGGAGGGGAAAAGACAAACCATGAGTGTAAACTGGGGTAAGTCTATGCACTAAGTCAACAGGAGAACCCCCTGTTACTGCAACAGTGATATTTAACAAATGAAAAACAACTCCTAAACAGTCTGCAACTAATCACTCTGTGTCAGTCAGTGGCTTTTCCCCAGACATGTCGGAGCTAAGTCACAGTACAACCCTCAATATCTAGGGTACCCTCCAGGATTAGGGTCAATTTAATTTCAAATCAGTCAACAAATTGACATTTAATTAATTGATTGATTGAAAAATCCCACAGCACAGCCTCATGTTTTGAGGGTGTCGCAAACATAAGAAATAGCTTGTTTGTGGCGCAAGCAAGCTAAATAGAGAAAACCGTATCCTATGGCGCTATAAACTTTGGATAACTGAACTGAATAGTGCCGCTGCTTTCAAGGCTGAAAGCATAGAGCATTAGCCAGGTGTACTGCATGGCTGCTCTATATATCTGTCATTCTACTCACCTCTGAAAACTACACAAGTGCATTGTGCATGGATCCACTAACGTTAGCAAACTTGCTAATACGTTAAGACATTGTGTAGAAGACTTTCTGCAAACTGAGGGAAATCACAACGAGCGGGATAGTCAGCCCCTTTTCCTTGTGTTCAAGCCTGAACCACTTAAGAGGTGACTCCGTATCCATCAGCATTTTATCCACAAAAAACGACAAATAAAAGACTACCTTCTGAAACTTGTGCGCTGCAGCTGTGCGAAACACCCTCTCTTCAAGGCCTGTCCAGTTAATATACATTTTCATATTTTAACTTAAGTGTTGAAACCAATAGGAAGAATGGTTTCTTGAGACTGTGGTCAAACTCATTTTATGGTTTGAGCCAGTGACTTGCGCACTGGAAATGTTTAAAAATCCAGTAATCTTACTGTTAAATATGGTACAGATACGAGTTGAAAGTCTTAAGAAAGAGACCTAGCCTCTTCATAAATCAGACATTATTATTGTAGCCAGGGGACTATGTTTTATATGAATCCAAAAATGTTTTCTGAAGCATGTCTGGTATTTATTTTTTTGTTTCAGTGGAGTCACCCTTGCCCTCCACACACACATATACACACAAGCATGCACATACACACACACACACAAATACAATTCTGTAGAACACTTTGTCTATTACATATTTTCAGCTTGATTTCAGCTTGATAGTCACACTGAAAAATTAACTAAACACTAGGTCAGTCTGTGATATTTCAGTGTACTTCCTTTATAGCCATGAAGATTTAGTGACAGAAAAGCAGAAAATTGTTTCCCGCATGACAGCTGTTGTCCAAAAATAGAAGACTTTCTACCTTTTCCGCAATAAAATGATGCCTCTGATGTTAAAAACAAATAGGAAAATAAAATGATGATTTAACAGCAAATATATTTGACTGCTAATATCAAAATCGTACATGTAATCGCAATTAGATGTTAAAACCTTCGACACGCTTTGCGGTCAGAGGCAGCCTTTCGGTCACCACCATCTTGTACGCGGCTGTTGCCGTCCGCGCTTCGGCTCGCCAGCGGAAGAACTGGTGCCCGATGACGACGTCCATTTTTTTTTCTCCCTCTCAAGCATCTATGCTGTGAGCATAAATCACGGCCAGGAAAGTGAAATCTGAGATGGATTCACAGGCCTGTACTACCGCGTACGCATACGGAGAGACGTCATCCTAATGTGGAGCCTCTCTCTTTCTCTGCCCCTCTCTCTCTCTCCCTCTCAATCGCTTTCTCTCCCTGTCTCTTTCTCTCTTCCCCACCCCTCTCTCTCACCGCCTGTGTTTCTTTTCCTCTCTCTCTCTCCTCTCTCTCTCTCTCTCTCTCTCTCTCTCTCTCTCTCTCTCTCTCTCTTCCCCCCGTCGAAGCTTTATCGGTTTATCTGTGTGTAGATAAAAAGCTTAGAGAACTGTCGGAAGCGTACGGATGGGTTCCTGCCGATGGCTGACCCCCTGGTCTGTGCGATAATAATGGCCTCCCGGTTTATTACATTTTGTGGTGAGATGAACATAAATGGGATAATTAGGAGGAGGTGCGGCTCTCTACGGAGCGCTGCCTTCGCTCGCTCGCCCTTTCCTCTTTCCCAGGATTTATCCCCTCCCCTCTCCCGCTCTCGCTCCTTCCCTCCCATGCAACCTCTCTCTCTCTCTCTCTCTCTCTATGGGAAGAGCACGCACATCGATCGGCCCGCAGGAACCCTCCCGCCTCCGATAATGATGTCACAGATTCATCCGAATAAAAAACTACCCATGATGCAGCGCACCTCTTTTGTTGTTATTTGTGACGTGAGCCCTCCTCAAACCCCCCCCCCGCCTCCACTGAATTAAAAGAAAAAGTAAAAAAAAACTAAAAAAAACACTTTGATGTTTGATACTGTACCGCCTCCCACCCTGACAGTAATCTTTATTTAGTTTCAGTTTCTTGGCTCTGCGACTGCGTTGTGTGGGTGGAGTCTGGGCAGAACTTGGACATCCTCCTCTCTGATAAAACACACTTACAGCAGTGGCTAACGCCCGCCACATCTGCGGCCCAGAATCAATGGACAGGGTGTTCCCTTGCCATGATAAGTGGTCTCTCCTGAGAAGCAGGTTAAATGCAAAAACAAACTGACATTTAAGAAAAATTCTTGAGGAAAACTCAATTATTTTGCTACCTGGCTTCGTAAAAGTAAGTCAACAGATGGTTATTTATTCTACCGTACCGTGGACTCCGGTAAAAACTCAGGGAAAAATAAACACTAGGTCCGCATTAAGTATTTTTCCACAGTAAAGCTATGTTGTTTTTTTTTCTACGAGATCCTTACCAATTATGTATTTTTCCAAAAGTCTTACAGGGCTAAACAACACACTGTTCTTTTCGATCTACCGCGTTCTCGTGTTAAGATCAGCTATAAAAAAAGGGTCCGTGCGCAAGAGTGTCACAGAGTCCAGCAGGTCAGAGAGGAATTGCTCACCTGCAATGAGACAGCAAGGACACAGGGAGGTAAAACAGGCCGTTAAAGACTTGGATCAATATTAACCTGGCTTCCATTTCATGCTTGCCCAATTCCAATCAGCTGACAATAAACTCTGATTGGTTCCACCGGCTCACGGTAACATGAAAGGTTATTAAAGGAGGAGGCAGGAACGGAGCGCGCTTGTTATGCTGTCAGTGTTGCTAATAGACAGAAGGGCAGGTTTTAAAATGGCGCACACACAACACCGCTCCATCCCCCCTCCGCACACACACACACACACACACACACACACACACACAAACACCTTAAAGGTCAAACAGTACACAAAATAAGTACACTTGCAATTTTAATCCCGATGGTTCGATGGTTCTGAAAGGGCAGTATACTTTACTTTATACAGCACCGTAAACACAAAGATACTGCGGCTAAACAAAAAACCTCACAAAAACGATGTTTAGGTCTCATCAGTGTCTTCAACAAAAGTGCTTTCCCATTAGCTTGAGTTCCCTGGCACTGTATATGCTAACGCTAATGCTACTCACCGATTGTATTCAATGCGCTAATTTCAGAAGTTGTGAAGTAGAAAAACAAACCCGACTGAGGCACAATGACAGGTTTCCTTTTTAATAAATATCAATGCATTTGCTTTTTGACTTTATTCCTCTTAATTCAGGTCAGTATTAAAGCCCCAGTATTAAAGCATACCTGACTAACAAAACGTAGTTGCTGTTTGTGCGATGCGACGGACAGCGCTGCTTCCTTACAGGCTTTTATACTGTGTCGAAGGTGAAGATCCCAGGGAAGAGATATGATCGTTTCCTTCCTCAGGAAGAAACGTTTTTTATTCGGTAACGTCACCCTCTGAGTTTGGCCACCTGTTGTTCCTTTCCCCAAGCTCAAGCTCAATCTCATTTCCTGTCACAATTACGATATGCAAATGGAACCATACCACCCCTCCACATGTAACATCCCTTCTCAGATGCAGGTGCACACACACACACACACACACACACACAATCACAACCACACACACCTATTTTGAGTTTTGAACCAAAGTCTTGAAGGAACAAATACACATTCGCCGTTCTGTTCTGGCGCCAAATCAAAGTAAAGCAGTGTTCACGGCCTTCCCTCCTCAAGTTCAACCCCTATCCTGCACGTCTGGATTAATACAATCACACTCTGCTTCAACTGTCAAACACGGGCTGCTGAGTTACACCTCTTACACCAAACTTCACTAATGATTCCCAAGGGAGATTCACACAAGCGTTTTTCTCTCAATCCAAAAACAGAAACCCCCCCCTCCTTATTCTTCCCTAGATCCACTGCAACAGTGCAGTAGCGCAGCAAAACAAAATGTTGAAAGCAGAAACTATCTCCCTAACAAACCCTTAGCCTTTGGACTTTGCCAAGTAAGGTTATTTGATAATGACAAGTCTCGCTTCTGCGAAAACCGAATCAATGTGTAGACAGCGCCTTCGTGCTAAAAGAGAGGGCTTACACCTGTCTGTTTGTCTGTCTTTAAAGGCGCAGGAAGAACTAACAGCAAGTACAAAACAGTCCTCTTTTATTGCGGCTCATGAAACAAAGTGCCTCCTTCAACTTAAAGACGTGCGCAGGCGCTCTCTCTCTCTCTGTCTCTCTCTCTCTAACAGACCAAAGCAATCCCTTTCATTTGACAAGCGTATGAATTATTCTACTCATTAAGGCCACCAGGAGGCATCAAGACTTCAACAAGTCCTCAATCATTGCTGGTCATGCACAGACCTCTAATACTGTACACGACCGACAATGTGATCCACCAGCACTGGAGCACGACTAAGAATCAGATTCCACCCACACTGGGGTACAACTGCCAATCAGATCCGCCAGCACTGAGATATGACTGCCAATTAGATTCACCAGTACTGGGATACTGCTGCCAATCACATCCACGAAAATTGCGCAACATGAGCATCGATCAGCCCTACCTGCATGCAAAGACAACATAGCAAGGACATTGAAGCATCACCCCTTAAATGTACAGTGTATTTTGAGCGATATTCAAAAATCAACAGACTCTTCCATCTAATGTTTATAGTCCACAGCAACAACTGAGAGCCTTCCTTGAGCATTGCAGTTCAATGGTGCAGCCTGGTTTTGACCAGCTGAGAAACTCCAACCCTTATAGGGGTTACAATCTGAGGCTAATTGCACAGGGGGGCAGTTCCTGTGTTTGTGACCTGAACACAAGGCACCTGCACCTCAGTGCACACAGATGGTGCAGAGGTGGCATTTCCAGTGCTTTCTAAACAGTGACCTGCCAGCCGAACACTGCAAGGACCCGGCTGCCACTTCCTGAACCCATAAGCCACCAGCAGCTGGGCCCCACACCGACGCGGGTCACAGACGGGGTCAGTCCGGATCACTTCAGCCTGAGTCAGGTCTGCTGCCATGGAAACAGTTTAAACGGACTAAACAGTTGAAATCCACAGCCGTTATTCCATCTATCGCAAGCCTCCCAATACACATATAAATCGATAACAAAGAAAAAGAAAACGTATAATTTCTGGGAAAATGTTAAACAATTTCCCTGTAACTGAAGAATTACGTTCCCTTTATGCTCAAGAATTACACATATATTTTATTATTTATCCCCACTATTTGTGCTAGTTTAAACAAAGTGATAAGCTTTGATCGTGTAGAAATAAAACGCTTTAAAAAAAAAAAGCTTGATATTTAATTTAATTCGATAGCCTGGACCTTGTCCTTGGTGCCCCCGTCCCGTTTTTTGATTAGGGCCTCTAGTAAAGGTATGTTCCGTTTAGTAACATTGAGCCACTTCCTTTAAAATCATCGTCGCGTGACGCCAGCCTAAATGGGTACGGCGAGGTGGCTCAACGGGCCAATGAAGGAGTTTTCATACAACGAACCCCAACACTGGAGCCAGCCATGCAATTTGCTCTCAACTACATGTAGTGGGGGAAATATAAAATGGCTATAAAAATCAATCTGCCATGTTCAATTGGCAGAGCCCATAAATACGTCACCTATAAATATGACAATGAACTTCCTTCCGTGAGCACACGGAGGTTCTACTGTGATTTTATTAACATGCACAGGAAATTAACCGGCTTTAATGGCATAAATATCCATTTTTTTTGCCATTACTTTATATTTTACATTACTTCATTTTTAATTATTATTATATAGAATAGTTTGAAAATGAAGTGCACACTTGTGTGATCAGGCTGAAATGCAGCTCCCAATAAAAACTGACTGGCACTGCCTTTCTGAACAATGAAAATTAATTTGAAAAGTGTTCCAGGTAATGACTCAAGGGCAGACGCATTGAACAATTATGAGAAGTTAACCTTTCAATTATCAGTTAACAAGTGCGGTATATTTAACGGGTGAACAAAAAATTTTTTTTTTACAGAAGTATTAGACAATGTTACGGTGCCGAACGGAATTAACTGACCATAGTCCTCCAAGGCCTTGAGCGTAATGTCCAAATGGGTGGAGCCAAAGGCATTGCGTACGAATCTCCGCCTCCTCCGAAGGTCATCCTCCCAGTAGTCCAGACGCCAGAAGTCATGCAGCTGGCTGTGGGGAGACAAAGCGAGGGGGGAGGGGGGAAGCCACAGGTTAGCAATGACTCCTCAGGAAAAAAAACACCGGTACACTACTGCACCTTATATCCTGACACAGAACATCCAAGGCTTAAACTCCGAGGAAGGGTAACAACAAAACTGAAAAGTAAACAAACAAAGAACCAAAAAAAACGAAACAAAAAGAATATAATATAATCTGGATTTGCCAGCGTAGTACGGTATGGCCGCATTTTGTTTTGAAGCCCCGTGAAGGCTGTAGCAGCAGGAAGCCAGCGGTGCTCACATAAATCACAGCCAGCCCCATTAACAAATGCAGCATCAAATTACAAGTATAAATGGAGCAGCTTGCCTCCTTTTTTTACTGTGTTTTTAACAAGTCTTGTAAATCAAAAGGAGGGACCCTCAACGCGGACGGCGTGTTGTTTAATAATCGCGGGGTCTCACCGCAGCTGAAGCCCAGGCCTATGAAATATGCCCCCACCCCACCCCTTGCCCCCACCCCCCCCCCCCCAGCCCCCATCTTTGCATACGTGGAGTCATGATTAAATAATGTGCTGAAATATTCATTGAAATGATTCCCAAGGCCCCTGCAGCAACCCAAAGAAAATTGCATTTTTATTCATTATTAATAACACCGAATTAGGGCTGCGGAAAAAAGGAGAAGAAGAAAAAAAAAAAAGGTTTTCAGCATGTGGTAACCATCTTTGTAAATGATTATTCAACATTAGTGAGGACCTGGGATAATTTTATTGCTTGCAGCTAATGCAAACCATTAAGAGCCAGCGCTAGCATCAGGTTACTAAGTGCTTCTCTTTTCAAGTGAGCTCTGCTTGGAGAAATTTCAAAGGCTTTTGTGTTCCCTTGAAGAGGGACGACTGCAAAGAAAAAGAGGGAGAAAAAAAAAGCAAAACACTGCTACTAATTTTACTCCAAAGCGAGTTTAGCGATACGTCCAGGGAGAGTGATGATTAGAAGGCTTTGGGAACAGATGACGGTATGGCGAGGGATGAGCTCTGGTGAAATACATTCAGCATGGGCTTCGTCTTCATCATGGGCCAAAACGAGGAGATATTTGAATTCCTGGATCTTGTTTTTTTTTTTGTCTCAGTTATTTTTCCACACATGAAACCGTAAGCATAATAAATACAGTCAGTCATTTCCAACAAAATCAGAATCAAAGGAATTGTGAGCTTAAAAAAAAAAAACATACAAATTTCTTAACGTAATACCTCCAGTCTTACTTTTTTTTTCCAAACTGAGTTTTGAGCACTTGGCTGTGGGCAATGCTAAAATCAAAACAGCTGAGTTTCAAGTGGCTCAGAGGATAATCTAATATCTAATGTATACATTTACTTTATTTCAGAGGGAAAACACAAATCAGAGAGATCTGTGGATTTTGAGGTGGATTAATGACATAATGGATACAGAATAATAAACTTAACAAAAATGGCTATTCAAATGCGCGCTTGCTCATCCCACATTTCCGAAGGCATTCTTGAGGGCTGATTTTCCTGTGTTAAAAAAAGCTCTTCACATCTTGGCATGTCTAAAAAGCAAAGGAAAGCTTACTCCGAGCGATGAAAAGGACAAAGACAACTACCACCCACCCAGCCTTTACCAGGGCATGCCTCCCCAATTCAAAAAATATGTCATTCCAACTGCCTGCTCAGTATTCTCAATCGTTCCCATCAGTTAACATCAAGCAATCTTTGCATTGGCAAAATGGATATTTTCATAAAACGTATCGCCGTGTAACATCCCAAGTGAAAAAATCTATACAGAATAAACATTCAGTTAGAAAAAATGCTGACATAACCGCAACAAAGAAAAAGAGAATAACATTAATTGCAGAACATTTGTAAATGGCACACATTTCATTACACTGGTAAAGAAAGGCTCATAGAAATTGTATAAAAGACAATCTCCTCATTCAAACCAGGATACTCAAGGCTTTACATCTATTAATCCAGAAAGCCTCTCTCTGTGATACAATTCTGAATTTGACACATTTCCCTGATGTGCGCCTTCATCTGCTTAGCAATCGGATAGTGAAAAGTTCAGGTGAAACCGGCATATTTAAATTCCACAACAGGAATAACATTTCAATTCCAACTACTCAGATGGCTGGTTTGTGATACAAATCAGCATTAATAAAAACTAAAGCAGACTGCAGCAAGGATATAAGCTCTGTCTGATAGATGGCTCTTTCAAGTGTGTCTCAAGTTGTTCAAGAAAAAGTTAATTTAAATTTATTATTATTATTTTTTTCTCCATGGTATGTTAAGCATCCATGCAACAATTCACTCAGGTTTTGATGTAACCATCAATTCAGGACAAAGTGGATAATGTATAACTGTATAATGTTACCAGCTCTGAGACTACAGATGAAACCTAGCTCTGCAGCTAAATCTGGCACACTTACATAGATGCACCTGTGGAACTGATCAGTCATTTTCCCTTTGCCAAATAAAATGTAATAAATAAATAAACACACGCGAGGCCACAATGTAGGCTGTTTGCGTTGCTTTCCACACTTCTGAGGCTGTCCGTCTGTCTGTCTGTCGCATTCTGTCCTTTCTGGACCTGCCAATATGATAATGGCTTCGGGAAATTACTGTGTCACGGAGTAGATTTTTCCAAACTTTGAAATCTGAGTCATACTTCTGCCAGATTTCTGTTGCTTTGTTTAGATTTTGTTTAGCATCTCAGGGACAGTAGACAGGACGACAGGTGGGCAAAGTCAATAGAAACGACGCTAAGATCAGGATGAAATTCGCGCATCTGAGGGAAATTAGTCAGTGAAGCCTCTGTTCAGCTCAGACCCCCACAAACAGCTGTTCTAGAAATCATCTCGCATACAGTTGCACACTAACAATTAATAAAATGATGTTGTTCAAAGGAAGGGGGGGTTAGAGAAAGCTTAAAGTCAGCACTCTAATATTAGGATTCTGCGCCGAAAGCGACGAAAATCCCAAGTTGGGATTTGACATGCTGAGTAGAATTAAGTCTTAGCTTCCAGCAAACGGGTTTCCATTGTATGGCTTCCCCCCACCATCAGCCATAATATTGAGGCAGTCTAAACAGATTAAAGTGTTACATGGGGATCACATCACAAAAGCTACCTCCGCGTACCGTGAATATAATATCTACAAATGTCAGAAATCGTGGGGGGGGGGGGGGTAGGGGGGGGTAGGGGGGGTAGGCTGGCTCGGGGGACTTAGCGCGGCGGCTCTGACAGCGAGGAGAGCTGAGCCCCACTTTAGCATCAATCAAGTGGGCGTGAGTATGCGCTGCGCGCGCGCGTACACGCGTGGGGGCGGCCGCTAAAAGTTCATCGTTCCCTGGCGTACAAAGAGCCGGAGAGCCTAGAGCTTGTCCCCTGTCAATCTTCCGCAGAGCTCACATGAGAGAGGAAGGGAGAGAGAGAAGAAAGATGTCAGTACACTGAAAGGCGAAGCCCGCGTAAACGATATAGAGACGGTGTGATCACGCAGGGAGAAAAATCTAAATCCTGTGTAGGCAACCCGAATGATGACAGTTAAAGATTATAACCTCTAAATCCCAAGACAAACGGGCTCCAAAAAGCTGCACCAGGGTCTTCCTACATATTTTGAAAAAATTATTATGAGGGGGGGAAAAAAACAAGCAAACATAAAACGGACGAATTCCATCTGGTTTCTCTTTGTTGCATACAATCATTCCTGCACACTGACTGAAGTACAAGTCTGAAATGTTTTATTTTGTTTGTTTTTTTATTTTTTGTTTGAGTCTAAGTAAAAAGCCATGCGCTTAATAAACCAATTTAAAAATACGAGGAATAACGGATGCCGAACAGTCCCTGAAGGACAACAGGCATTCTGGTTTGCTATAGCGGTTTCGGGCCCCAGCACATGCTTGTACTTTGGCAGTGGTTTTCCTCCTGAGAGGGAAAGGAGGACCTGGGATACTTTAAACCCGTGCGGTCAGCGGCGGGTTCGAGATTGCCATGATTAAGCCCCTTTTCCATGAGGGTGGTCTTGACTGGAGGTGCCCTGGGGGGGGGGGGGGGATGGACCTCTCGCATTAGAGTCTATTACACACGACCACATGAGCGATGACTGGGACTCCTCTCAGGTGGTCTAATTCTACCCCCCCACCCCCCCCCCCCCCCCCCACTGAGCACCCACAGGGGAACGTGACATTGAGAAAGTCCAGTTCCCGCAAATGCTCAGTGTCAGTCAGAGCTCCCCAACCCCTTCCCCCCCGCGGCCCTTTTAATCCTCACATAGACACTCTACCATGGGTCTGCTGTGGGCGCATCGTGACAACCAAACGGACGTCGCTAAAACGCCGTATTCGTACGCACCGTGCAGCCGGCTCAGCCCAGCCTTGTTTGTTCCTGAATAAAATGTGCACGGGGGAGGGGGGAATCTGTTCCACACTTTTCACTTTGGACATTAGCTTACAAGAAGGAAGCGAATGTGTTTTTGCTTTTTATTTATTTATTTTTTTGCTTATTCTTTTTTTGGCACTGCAGTCACCTGGCAAAGAATTTCGTGTGGGAGACGAAGAAAACTGCAAAATACCACAAACAAGGAAGCGAGAGACAAACATAACACGCGGCATAAAGAACAGAAGCAGCAGAAACCTCCTAAAAACTTACATTTCCCACAAAAACAAACATAGCCCTCTCTCTCTCTCACACACTCACAAACACACTACCCTACAATATTACGTATAATCCGGAAGACAAGAAAAGACAAGAGCCATGTCGCTACCCGCATACATTTACGCAGCTGCTCATAACCAACTAATGAAAGTGCATTATCGTACGATTGTTTTAGCTAGTGAGTACTGTGAAATACCCAACTCTTTATCACTGCTTCCAGCTGTCCGTTTAGGAGCGATCACTTCGGGATACCCGTGAGCGCAAACACCGAGTTCCACACACCCCCCCCCCACACCCCACCGCTACATACATCAGGTGCCTTGGAGCCCGGCACTGACAGCCTCTTCATCTGAGTGACAATTCCTCGGTAGAATTAGCTCCACACTTCCTCATTCTACCCACCAATTGTGTGCGTCATGACATGCATTAAAAAAAATGGGGAAGGAGGCGAGACTCCCGGAAAGCGGGCAAAATTTATTAGTCACACGCCCCATCAATCAACCAAATGGATTTCAAACTGCATTTTAAAAGCTAATTTTCCAGTGCAGATAACCAAAACTATCAGCCGCAAAACATGGCTACTTTTATTTATGGTCGCTCTAGCGTTTTTAAAGTGCTCCACGGTAAACGCGCGGAAAGAGCAGCTTCTCCATTCTCTCCTTTCTCTCAACCCCTCCTCTCAACCCCACTTGCGCATTTAAATATCTCCTTTCTCTCGTCTGCGTGGCTGGGATTCAGCGGTGCGAGATTTAACACCTCCGCTCCGGGGCTGAGTACGCCGTGTTTATAATAGGCCGTAAAAATGTGACGGCAGTGACTCAAAATAAAACGGTCGGGGAGGACACAAAAAGATTTATAAGAATTTCAAAAAACAAAAAAAATACGTCGCCCGCGCTGGAAATGCCGGGGGCTGCTGGGAAAAGCCGCGCGCGGACGCCGGGGGTGATGGATCGGGTCGGGGTCGGCGCGACGAGGAGGGGCCCTTGTGGGGCCCTTCTCCTGTACTGATCGTTCTTGGACAATAGGGTCCTCAGGGCCCGAACGACCACAGGGTACTGGGGTCAGAATTATTGTCGCTCATATTTCCGCAGGGATAATTTATTAAGGGCCGAATGAAGGAAAGGGAAGCGGGGTTACCGCCGAGGCCCCTGTTAGTCTGCTCCGAGCTGGGGCAGTCCGCCTCGTCCAATGGGAGGGCTTTCTGTCCGCCTGAGACAACAATGAGCCCCTCACACACCAGACCCCACCACGGATAAAATATCTCCCCGCCATGCCCCAATCCCCCACAAAAAAAAAAAAAAAAACTTCTGGAACATAGCAGCTGTATGCAGATGTGTTCAGCCCGGGGCCATTCGATTAAAAAAAAAAAAAAAAAAAACTAAACTAACCGATTTACGACATGTTAAGTCGTCGGAGGGAGTAGAGTGACCCCTCCCTGGGCTGAGGTGCCTCAGTCTCGTGGACTGTGAGCGTGCACTGGGGCCGACGTTGACCCGGGGACCCTCGGGGGTCACACACAATCCACACCCCACTCACGAATCTGCATCTCGGGCAAGGCTTGGAAAGAATGCAGCCAGAAACAACAAGGCAGTTGTGCTTAAGGAAGTTAAGTTCTATGTTCTACGTTCCATGGGATCACTCAATGACCTTCTGCGGCATAGGAGGGGTCCCCCTGACCGTGACGGGGGAACCCAAATAATTTGCTGTACAGTTGTTAAAGTTCACTGCACGCTTGACATAACAAAAGTGAGCATTCGTAGCCTGTCCGATAACATCGGCAGCAAGAGTTCTTACCCACAGATTTCTAATCCGCTTGTTGTCACAAATATCGATCGGAACATTGGTTACACACAAACACGCACACAAACACACGCACGACCTTGACAAACCATCCGTTTCCTTCACTGGTGAACCAGCATCTCCACAGAACTACAGAGGTGAGTCCATTCAGAGGCAAACTATTAAAACACGAGGAACCATTCTGTCATCCCAGCACGACGTGCGCTTAAGCGACGTCCAATTTGTCCTAATAGTCAGGACCGCATTATCTTTCGTTGTGCCACAGAATAAAACAAGAGGAAGGCGCAGAGAGAAAGGAGGGAGCGAAAGGGAGGGAGAGAGATAAAGAGAAAGGGAAAGAGAGGGAAATTCAATAAGACATCATTATATTCCCCTTAAATGGTTCCATTCTAGGAGCAATCGGAGGATAATTATAATAAATGCCGGTAATCAGTGGCTGCTGCGTTTTTAAAAAAGGGGGGTTTTCGGTGGGCTGGTTTTCATCAGCATCACGGAACGGCCCTGTGATGTCAGGGCGCTCTGCCACGCCCCTCGGGCCTCCGGTCCAGACGCGGAACGCACCCCCCAAAACCCCAAAAATGCAGCGCTGGATCCAAGAACAAAATCCTCCCGCTCTACATCTGCTTTCTCTGTGCGCCTTGTAAACGCGGGGAGAGCGGCGCACACAGGCTAGTCTGCCGTGAAATTGATCTTCATAGCGTGTTTGACAATCAAAACGCCAAGGCAGTTCAAAATCACATGTCCCATACGGTTTTCCAATTCATGATTCATTATCACTGATGAAGCAACCGCAAAGCATCAATCATGGAGAAGGGCATCTGCTAATTAATAACTACTTATTTGCAATTACATCATCTCTAGGCGGCGTTTGACAAAAGGAAGCAGTCACACCTTTCCACTGTGTTGAAAACCTTGGGCGCTACTTTGAGATGGTTCTCTCCGATCGCGTCCTGTAGATCTGGCCTTGGTTCTCAAGCCTAAATCTACAGGCACGCCACAAGAAAGAACCCATCATTGACCCAAAGGACACACCACTCGTTAGGTAATCGCAAGCCATCCCAAGCTGGGTCTTGCCCAAGCCGAGAGAGCATAATTTCCTAGGAAAGGATTATTCTCATTCCTTTTTAAAAAGTCAAATCTCTAGGACCGTGCACAGGTCACCGGGACCGCCACCAATTCATTTTGAGCCATGTCTGAAGAACCCACCTGTTCCACGCAACCAGCTCCACATTTAAATTACATTCTGGCATTTAGCAGATGCTACAATGGAAAGCTCTGATTTATTTTTAACTTACAATCTACTCAAACAGCAGGATATTTACTGGAGCAATTCAGGTTAAGCACCTTGCTCAAGGGAACAACAGCTGTGCCCCGCATTGGGAATCAAACCTGCAACCTCAGAGTCGCAAGGCTAGTTCCCCTGATCATTATGCGAAGCCGCCTGATCCCGGTCCTGGTTCTGCTGTTGCAGGCCTCTGAACGGCGTTGCATTACATGCGGTGCGATGCACATGATTCCGACTCGAGACGCGGCAGCAACATCGTGTTCCAGTTCTTTGTCTTCACCACCACATGTCCGCGGCCTTGTCTGAACCCATTTCATTTTTCAAAGTCCGCTCTAAATGAAAGAAACGCCACGCCGTTTTCCCTTTCGCGATTCTTCACAAATTGACAAGGACCGGGTTTATTTTCTTGTCTAATGAACGCAAGTATTACGGCTACGGGAAAGCGACTGGATGTGATCACCACTGCGGCTTTCAACTGCATCTGTTTTCATCCCTCCGAGTCATTTCCCACAGATCCCCTCTCTCTTAAGCTGTGATCAAGTGACTGGCTAACCCCCGAACATCAAGGGAAAAATGTGTAAGTAAAACGGGCTGGTTACGGTTCTGAGTTTGTACTTGTGCGTTATTGTCCGTAGAGAGCACCTGAAAGAAACGGGCTGTAGTAAAAGTAAAGGGTTGGTTTTGTGTGTTTGTGTGTGTGTGTGTGTGTGTGTGTGTGTGTGTGTGTGTGTGTGTGTGTGTGTGTGTGTGTGTGTGTGTGTGTGTGTATGTCAGGGGGAGGGGGGGAGGGTTTAATCAGAAGTGAAAGCGTTAGAAAACAGGCCCGCTTTACCGCCTGCCTGGCGGCAACAAAGCTCTTTTTCTCTTTTTCCCATTTTCTGGGCCCTCTCTGGAAAAGCCTGTCACATGAATGATGGGACACCCCCAGGCCTGATTCCCCATGCACCCCCCCCCCCCCCCCCCTCGCATGCACGCACACACACACACACACATCCCTCTCACACACACACTTATTCCACATGGGCACAATCGCTAAAATATTACCGTTTTTCACCAGTTACTCTCTGTGCTGCCGTAAAAACGATCAGAAACCCATCCCTGGTTTTCCCCTTAGACTAATATGACTTCACAAAAGGGTCTCTGGCCTTCGGGTCCTTCGTACAGCTCTACGCTTCCGTCGCTCCGAACCCCGTATCGTTTTCCGGCCGTTTTCAACGCTCTGCCCGAGCGCGCCACAGAGCGAGAAAAGAAGGGGCAGGCGTGGCGGTGTGTTAAAATACTGCAGATAACACAGCCCGGGACAGAGGTTGATTTGGATAATGAAGACAGTAGCATCTGTTACGATGCGGGGGGGTGGGGTGGGGGGCACGTGCCCGTCAGCGCCAGGCAGTCAGCGGTCCCCTTTGCCAGCGTGGTTAAGCAAGCTCCTCCATCAAAAAGTGGGGCACACTTGAGCGATGCCCGACTCGATTTCTGCTTCCTGTGAAATTGATGATTGTGTGAATGGGCCCCTTTCCAGAGATAATTAACACAGGCAGCAAGGTTAAGAGTGCCCCGAGGGAAGAGTCTGGAGTAGGTCAGGAATAAATGAGAGGGGAGGGATGGAAAGAGCTAGAACAAAGGAAACCCGCTTCCACGTGTGACTCACATTCCTAATATTCACTACTCAAAAATAAAAACCCTTAATTAACTTCTTAATAGATAACCTTAAGAAAAAATAATAAACTTCATCGTAAAAGAATATAGATCCAGTGTCTTGGATTCATAAAATGAAACTAAAAAAGGGGGTCACTTTTATTTTACTCAATATACTTACTTTATGAACACGGTAAACAGCAAATAAGGTACTTACTTTACATTTTTATTGTTTTGGTTGTGTAACACATTTAAGGTTATGGACCTCCTGAATGTAGAACAATGCGAGTTCAAAACAAGAAAGTAAATGGAATTGCCAATTAATTAAATAGACAAAATACCAAGTGCAAGTCCAGTTGTGTAACGTTATGTAAAGGCTTGCATTCCAGCCATGTTAAAGGGGGGGGGGGGGGGAAGACCTGTTTTGTGGATGAGTGGGTGTTTTCACTGCAGGGTTAGATTGACTGAAGAAGTCCTCTGTGCTAAGCGCTACGCAGGACTCGCACCTGTCTGTCCAGGTAAAGAGCGTAGAGCAGGTAGGGAGAATCCCAGGACACAGACAGGCTCAGAGCTCTGGAGGTGTCCTGAGCTCCAGGCCAGCAGGGTGCAGACTGCAGGTGAACACGCCGTTACCGCAGGGTTAACAGGCAAAAAAACCTCCTCCCCCTCACTGCACACTACAACAAATATAACAACAGCTCTCCTCCTGAAAGGTGCTAACCCCACTGTCATAAGATGTTGGACTTTTTAGACCTTTGCTTTAGGTCGCATTGGCCAACCATCACCATTGAGAGCTTGTTTCTCTGAGTCCCAAGTGTGTATTGCTGGTGCTAAGTCCAGCTAGTATTGCGTTCCATGTTTTTATACATAACTGTGATTGTCCATTGTCATAATTACCAATACTGGGGTTGACTTCAATGTCTTAATGGCCTTGACAGCCTGTTCTGGACTAAGGTTGACTTCCATGCCTAAAGTCCTTGACAGCCTGTTCTGGCAGGAGTTTTTTAAGACCCTGCTGCACAGCAAATTTCCCCTCTAGACATAATACAGTTTTCGTTTATCTGTCTGTCTTAAAACGAGTAGTTTACCATCTCGTCTTATTAAACTCCATCTGTTCAGCATGCGGCACTCTATTGGTAATACTCTATGGTAATACCAGGGCGGTCTTGTCGAGGTCCTCCAGCTCCACGTCTGCATACAACGTACTCGCGCAGACCGCCTCCCCGCCGGGGCGTCGGACCTTGCCCCCCTGCCCCCCACCCACCCACCCAGGAGGGGGGTAAAAAGCCCAGATGGGGATGGGCCGTGGGACCGATATTAGAATTGATAACCCCTTCAAGCGGGACCAGGGACTGCTTAGCCAGGGAGAGGAGGACTGAAGGGTCCATTCTATCACAAAGTTATTACCCACAGGCAGATTGTTACCATTCATCACACATGAAAGATGAAACTCACTGTTAGTCAAGGGAAACGGCTGTTCCAGTGCTCCCCCGCAGATCAATACATGCCACCACCACCTTCTTTTTTTACCCACAAACCCCCTCTCTCACCAGCAAAAAAGTAATTATACAGGAGAAATGTTGACAATCGATACCTCAGTCAGGTTAAGTTAAGGTCTGCCGTGGGGGGGGCCCGGGAGAGGCAGATTTCTGTCAGCCGTCAGCGATGCTGCTGATGTCAACACTGTCGCCTGGTAACAAAGGGCCGCCTGTCTCCCTCTGCCTGTTCTACATTTGTGTTAGGAAGGCCGTGTTGAACCAATTAGCACCTGAGCAGCGGAGATGTAAGTGGGAGGGTGGGAATGTGTGAAGAAATGCTGTGGATTCAAACAGGAGAGAGGTGTGTTTGCATCTCCCATTACAAACATACGTTTTGTTTTCTCTCAAATCGAGGGGGGAAAAAAAACACGCCTCCATCTTACAGTAGCGTAACCGCATTTAGAATGCAAGTATCGACTATCAAACAATTTGTTTGTCGTTGACTTAAGACAACATGATCGCCCGACACACGCCAAGGACTGCTTGACAGTTGAGGGATAAAATGTTTTGGTCTCTTCAGAAAGACCACTGGTATCAGACAACTGACATTTTTATGTAAATTTCTGCTAAATCCCCAATCAAAGCCAATAGCCAGTGTCACACGGAATTACATTGTTACATCACAGAGCTACTGAGTATATAAAAAATTGCCTGCGTATATAAAAATACATTACACCCTCATTCCTCTCTTCAGAGGCTAAGATAACAGAAGGCAACAAGGGAATAGCTTTGTAATTGTCCATAAACAAAAAAAACAGCACTTTGGCGTTTTCAACCATCATAAATTAAATGAATTCAAATGCCACTCCTGACATCTCCTTTCTCGTGGCAGGGGCTGAACTTTATAATCCACTGGTAGAGGTCAAGGGTCAAGGGAGAAGGGCGGTGAGGGCAGGGAAAATCACTCCTTTGCTATGAAAAAAAAGTGACATCCAATTTTCAACTTGATTTATCAGCGCAGAGCTAAAATTGATAGCATGTCATTACTGGGCAGGGAGCTGTCCGGGAGAGCCATATCAAAGCCTTTCGTTTTGATTTAGTGGCTTGGATCAATACAGCCCTATACTGTTTCAATTTGAAAAGTATTGATTTTCTGATGCCGGCTCAATACTGGGACATTCATCATCAGGCAAGCATAAAGTATGATCTTATAAACATCCATTCCGGCGGATTTGGTTATTCGTTATTCGGCCGCGCGGGCCGCAGAACAGGCAGGGCTACGGGCCCTTCTGTTTGCCTGTTCGTCGGTCGCTACGTTTTAAAGTGGCCGACGCGCAATCCCCGCCCGCTATTCCACCCCCTACAGATAACCAACCCGAACCCCAATTGAATGAAAGGGTGGGGGGGGTCACAGCTTCCGCTAATAACCTGCAGACGCGTTTGCTCCGGCGTCTTCAGCTCGGCGCCGCTAAATCCAGCTCTGTTCACGAGTGACACCCGGCTCTGTCTGTTCCCTGCTGTGAAGATTGGAACTGTGTTTCCAAACATTTTAATTCCCTGCTCATGGGTCTAGACAGCAAAGTGAGAAACCAACACATCACAATATCAGAAGCCCTATACGTAGCCAATACTGTAAGTGTTAATTATATATAGTCTTAAGCTTGAAAATATTTCCATACAACATACAGTATTCCCTCGCTTGTATCTATAATAGACTCAGCCAGTGTAAAAGAGAAAAACAAAAACGAATGCATGCACGCACGGACGCACGCACGGACCGCACGCACACACGCACAGGCACAAACATAATAGACAGCTAGTTTTAAATGCTCAGGGGTTTTATATTTTACAAGAGGAGCATAAATGGAAAAGTTAATGTAGCATTGAATAAGACTAAGCTGCTCGGCTGCAACACTGCCTTGAGCTCATGAACATATTGCATCATTTTTCTTCTCCAGCAGGTTACCATTAAATTTGAATTTGTTGGAAGTTTTTGCGGTATAATTTACAATGCGCCCAAGCTCAATAACCTTTTGTTTCCATGCAAATGTAATGCCACTCAGACGGTTTCCATAAATATTTGAATAAGTAAATTTGGTAGCCCTGAATTCAATCCCATGCCTTCATTTTTTATTTATTTTTTTCACTCAGCCGTATTTATATTTCGTCTGTTGTTTTATGTATTCCTCTATTGGAAAGCGTGTGATGTATGCCGGGATGTGAAGGTAATAAACTGTGTTTTAAGTAAAACCGCGGCGGCGCGGTCTCAACCTTTTCCGTAAACGGGGGCTGGCGGGATGGGGAATGGCGCTTCGGGGGGGGAACGGGAACGGCTCTATCCTGGCGGGTGAGATATGGGCGGGGGCGACGGTTGCCGGAGCGCCGTCTCAGGGTTTCTAATAGGCTCAATTCTCTGGGGCATACTTCACCTCCGCCTTGGCGGACTGTCAGCCATGGGGAGGCTGGGGGAATCGTAGCGGGCTTTAGCGGTACTACGACGCTCTCTCTGCAGCGCCAAACGAAGCCTTCCGCTACCTCTATAACTACCATCCCTTTAATAAAATAAAACGTGCCATATACAATAAAACAGAAAAGAACATGCTAAAACGGGGGGTGGAAAATGACTTGAACCCAAATTTTTTCAGCCATGTTTGTCTCTGTTAATTGAATACCTGATTGGGTAGTCTTAGTCAATGACAGTAAGTGATATTGTAACGCAAGACCCTGGAGATAAAATGGTAAAATACCAGAAGGGTTAATATTTTATCAGCTGGCTGATGGACAGATGGGTTGGCCAATAGGAACGCTGTGGGACACTGACAGAGTCTAATTCAGTGGATTAGGCCCAGGAGATGGCAGCGACACAAGTTGATTATGAGAAGAGCGGGATGGTGTGTGTGTGTGTGTGTGTGTGGTCACTGGAGAACTGTGCTTCTGCAATTACTGAGGATAAACAGTGTGGCAAATGACCACAGATGCACCTGTAGGTCACTCCGGCGTCTTTGCCAAAGATATGGAGTCACCAGGACAGACCACACTGGGGGAGGTCTACCCTCAAAGTGGCACATACTCAATGCTGTTAATCTGGCTGATTATGAACAACCTCCTCGCAGGCACTCTGAAACATACACTACTGTACACACACACACACACACACACGCAACAGACAACAATGTGCAATCACACAAACACACATAGATAGACAGCTACATTTCCTATGCACAAGTTTAACCTCCGACACCGCTGTCTGACTTCGATTTCTCAATTTGGCTCACAAAGCTAGCTTACAGGCCCGGCCAAAGCGCTAGCTCCACAATACCCAATACTGTGTAAGCATCTAACCAGAATGGACACATCCCAGCACAATGAATCTAACCCCAGGAACCAGCTGCTCCGGGAACAGACTTGAAACGGACAGAATATTCCGGTAATACAACGCCGCTACCTCACTGCCAGATGATAATTACATTACGCCATCCGTTTGCTTTGCAAGGGTGATTTAGATATCCTCCGTTAGCCTTTCCACATATTACCCACTTGCATGCTGGATATGTACAGAAGCAGTGTCGGGTAAATACCTTGTAGCCCCGCGACCTTCGGCTTACAGGCCTGGCTCCCCCACTGTCGCACACTACCACAGGCAGCTATCGGGAGGGGCCAAGTTTGTGTCGAGAGCAGCGGGAGGATTAAGGAGCTTACCGCTAACGGCACAGCTGACAACGGGCACGAGAAGCTATGGCGCTATAAGAATTTGCTGCCGTTTTCATATCATAAATCTACGGGGGTAGAAGCAGCACGTTTTTATCATTTTTATTATAAACGAGACAAATTCTCACCCTGCGTAATCTGTCACTATTCCTCTCAAAATGAGAAACACAAACATTTACCCGTTACAGGGAGGCACTGTGTGCTACAACAGACATTTTTAAGGAGATCAATTTGCGCACGGCAGGATTGTGCACGTGGTGTGTGTGTGTGTGTGTGTGTGTGTGTGTGTGTGTGTGTGTGTGTGTGTGTGTGTGTGTGTGTGTGTGGGCAGGAGTGTGTGCGTGCATGCACGTGTGTGTGTGTGTGTGTGTGGGCATGCGAGACCTTCACACACCGGACGGAGATGAACAGGACAGATGTAAACACACAGCAGTCAGCAGGTTTCCCGCCATGAGGAATGCCAGGCCGCTGATCCAGCCTGCAGTTTAACACAAGCCTGTGTGCCATGACTGTCACCCTGCTCAAGAGGCAGAGTGCTGACTGGATTCTCACAAACATACAATATATGTTTCATGTATCTTTAAACGTGACTTATAACGTGACTCTAAATACTTCTTTTAATTTTATCAGCATGTCCAGTGTAACTGTAATACAGGTTTTTTTAATTTTATTTTATTTTTTACACAAACATTTAAGTTAGAATATCATTAATACAGAATAGATGTGAATTATGGATGTGCTTCAAGTATACAGCGTGGGCGTTGTATACAATCCGGAATGTTTTCCTCAGATAAATGAACATGTTGGAAATTCACATTAAAATCTAATTCAGTTCACATATTTTATGAATGCCAGAGAACATGCTATTCTTTTCCAGCTACTCAAATGGATATCAGGGCCACCATTTGCACCACATTCAACTGCCATGTCATAGCTCTGCCCTGCACTTACGGGAGTACAGTGTGAATAGAAAATATCACTCAGTCTCAAGCAGGAAATCACCGACAATAATCACGATAATGATGGCTTGTATTCGTACGGAGCGTTTTCATGATCTCAAATGAATTCGGTAGTTGTCATGCTTACTAGGTGGAGCCTCGACAAAATCAAAATGAAAGAAGGTATTGTTTCTTTTTCACTGGTGTGCCAGTTTTGTAAGTTGAATAATAATTCCAAATTTAAATGAAACCGTACAGCGCCAGACATATTTAAAAAGCAGTGTGAGTCTGGAGAGACGAGGGTAAGAACACGCACCGGATTTACAAATCAAATACGATGGCGGCAGTGTAAATGTATAAAGAAACACACCTTTGCAAAATGGAGGCTTAAGGTACATTTTTCTGCTTTATCGGTTACAGAGACATTTAAATAAATCCCTGGTGAGACGGAACAAAAGTAATCCAGGCAATAACTGCCCGTGAGAATATCTCCTTATGAAATTTCTTTTGAATTACAGATTCCACTTTTTTTTTTTACAGGAACTGCGGAAAAAAAGGTGAGTGTAAAAGTGAGCGTGTATAAGATAAAATATGGGATACATGTTTTCTATAGACAAGCGTAAACAAGTGAGCCCGGTGAAAATAATGAGCCATCTGCAGTGCATTTTCCAAACTCAATAAGAAAGCCCGTATAGCTGCAGTTTCAGGGAGTCGCACAAATTTGTTAGGGCAAATCAGCGACTGTGGGTTTTCGCCGAGAGCGCGGGGGATTGGAAACGGCCTGCACTCCGACTCCTGGTCTTTCTCAGGGATTAAACTGCCAGCCCGGTTAAGACGTCAGGAAAGCCTGATTTATGTCCACGGGTCGCTTTGTGGCGTGTTGAGAAATCCTTCCAAACGGCAGCTCGGGCGCCCCCGGTAACTGCCACTCACGCTCACGCACTTATTTACGCTCGCAAATACATCAACATTTGGCTCAGGATCTGTTTGTAGGCTTTTTCCCCTCCATCTGTTATTCCATGTTATAGTCAATTAGGTCGATTCACTTTCCGAATCTAAAAAGGCAATTATACGTTCGACGTCTAGTACGCGCTGGAATTTTGACCGACGGGGCTGTGGTGAGCGGAGAGAAAGTAGCGTGGGCTAAACAGTGCCCAGGCGTTCCCCTAACGATAGCCAGGTGTTCTGGTGTGTCAGTGAGGGAGTCGCTATGTGACCCCCCCCCCCCTCCCCTCAGTGTCTGACCATAAGAGCCTGCCAATCGGCAGTCTCCAGGGATTACCTCTGTACATAATACAGGTATTCAGGCCTAGGGGGAGACCTTGGCGGATACGTGAAAAACGACAGCAGTTTTCCTGTTCCTAAGAACGTACTGTGAGAGGGGAAGGGGATTGTGGGTATTTCACCCCCAAACTGAGCCCCCAGCACAGGCCTGTCCCTGTCCCGCCCTGTGCAGACCCCGGACCCTTACCTCTGTGAGAGGGTGCCCCAGGCCCCGTGCTTATTGGTCAGGATGTTGAGGATCTTCTGCTTCAGCTGGTTGGCGGTCACATGGTCTCTGTGCTTGGCTGCACTGATCAGGTGATCGCACATCTTCTCCTCCTCCTTCCTGTCTGCAGCGTACTGGGCGCAGTTGGACTGAGAGAGAGAGAGAGAGAATGAGAGAGAGAGAGAATGAGAGAGAGAATGAGAGAGAGAGAAAGAAAGTTAATAAATGTTCAAAAACAGATTAAGATTGTGAGAACCAAATATTTGAGTTCATGTTGCCACTGGCAACAAAATTAACAGACACTGTTTTTACTCCCATTCAAGAGTAGTGCATTCGCTTGAATATACAGGATTCATTTCCAGTCTCCTGCCATTTCAAATTTCCCAGCAGATGCATTAAAATTAAATAGAAAAAAGATACACATTTCACATCCAATTTGAAATACAAACAAAGAGGAGTGCATCATAAAATATTACGTGAAATTATCCATGAGAAACTGTAACAGTTTTATTTGATATACGATACAATAAACATGCTCAAAATGATGCAGAAAAATAAAATCTATTTATGATGCCCCATTATGTAGATTAGACCAAACATTAAGGTATACACGATCTCCTGCTGAAGGGAAATGGTGCTTCCCTGCCTGGTACTTAATAGTTAAAGAAGTCCACAGAGGAGAGTGTGTGTGTATGTGTGTGTGTGTGTGTGTGTGTGTGCGCGCGTGTGGGTATGTGTGTGTGTGTGTGTGTGTGTGTGTGTGCTGCCAAGGTTAATGGAGTCAATCTATTTTAGAAAACTGTGTCAGGGGATGCATTGCAAAACAAGCATTTAAAACCTGGACACAATTACCATTAATTTCACTTCAAACACAAAAGGAGCAAACTGTCGGCTCCTGTACAGACCCCCCCCCCCCCCCACCCACCAATTAAGCACCTTCAGATAAATATAAATGAGCGCTATTAATGGCACATGACTGTGTAATATATTTATTGACACAATAGCAAATATGACTACCAGAGGAGTGTTGATAAATGTTCCGGAGGGAGCCATGTCTGGTATTTAAAGAATATGCACAAGAAGATGTGCAGAGATAATTTATGGGCCAAAAACAAATACAGGACAAGAGCAAGTGAACTTAATTGCTTTTGAATTTTGTCGTTTTAAATGATCTTTGAAGGAGTGAGTGAAAGCCTTTGAGCCAAAGCCAGGCTGAGGACAATGCTACTTGGCACATTTGACTTTATCGCTCCCTCTAAAATAAGATTGTCTTACTCTGCTGCCCTGGGGGGAAATTTTATTTCTCTCTTTTGTGTGTGTGTGTGTGTGTGTGTGTGTGTGTGTGTGTGTGTGTGTGTGTGTGTGTGTGTGTGTGTGTGTGTGTGTGTGTGTGCGTGTGTGCGTGCGTGTGTGTGTGTGTGTGCGTGTGCGTGTGTTTGCGTGTGTGTGTGTGTGTGTGTGTGTGTGTGTGTGTGTGTGTGTGTGCGTGCGTGCGCTAATATTCAAAATCTAATTTGCTAACAGAAGCTGAAAGTTAATTGAATTTCCGGCTTTATATTTGAATTCTGTCACATATTATACCTCAACATATTTCTCAAATGGCGGATAACTCAATCTTGGCTTGTCATCTCACGTAACCATCTGACGCGCTGACAAATATCAAATGTCATTTATCACTTAAAAGGATATGAGGCTTTACCCTGACAGAGGCTTAATTGTAAAAACGTCTTATCTGCCTCCGTGATCTTCAATCTTGCGAGCGGGTAATAAAGTAGTGTCGGGCGGGGGGCGGGGAGCGCGGGCCGTCGGGCCCCGGCGGGGCCCCTCGACGCTGGAGCGGGTACGCGTCCCGGTGTGCGCCTGTGACAGGCGTTAGCTCCACGCCTCCGCGGGTTTATCTAAACGGGTCAAGGATCCTCAGCCGCAGTATATCAAGAGGCTGCTCCAGGAGGCCTGCTTCCGCCTGATAAGAAGCCCATCACTTCTCCTGGCTGTCTGGGTGACACGTGTGTGTGAGTGCGTACGTGTTTCTGTGTGCATGTGCGTTTGTGTGTGTGTGCGCGCGCAGAGTTGTTAATGCTTGGAATGGCTTTCCAGGGTCATGCGGTAAAGCCGTGGTAGAAGGAAGGGCCTTGGAGCGTTCAAGACCTGGCTCGACCCAACCAACCGCTGGGGTTGCTCTAGACGCAGCCGAGATGGGCCGAAACTGGCATGATGTCTTCGTTAAACATCTGTGTTCTCATGTTCTTGCGTGTGTTTGCGTACGGCTTGTTAGCGCGTGTGTGCGTGCGCGAGCGGCTCTGTAAGCCTGTATGCGCTCTTGCGTCCGTGTGTAAATGCGAGTGCCGCCGAGCGAGCGTGCTCGTGAGAGACCGCGTGCACGCGCTCAGTTTAACGAGCACCTCTTCGCATTTGCCACTTGCCGTTTGGTAACGTTTCTACAGAAACCGCCGTTTACCGGGCACCGCGAAGCTATTTTGCGTTCAGAAAATCAACCTTCGGCGACGGCCCTTTATGACTGTCAACAGCGATCGACGAAACAGCCGACTGTCCTTGGATGTTTTTTTTTGTACATGGTCACGGATGTCAGCAGATCCACCATCATTTAAAATTAAATTAAACTCACGAAGAGCACGGTGCTTGAAAGTCACCTTCGTTTGAGAAACAGACATTTTTACATTTTAAAATTTGTGAGCGTTTCAGCCGTTTCTTCGCTTTCTTTCGTTTTATTTAATCCGCGGCGCCGCAGCAGGGATCCGAACCAGTAGCCGCTGGGAGCTAACCGGAGAGGCTGGCACCTCTGCGTGTTTTTTGGTACCTGTGACTAAAACAAGTTGACAGAGGGAGCTTCAGCTCTTCTGTTAATTGGCAGGCAGCAGCCTGACGTTCATCTAATCGGCTATAACTGCCACAGCTTAAGTTAAAAAAAACCTCTCTCCTTCTCAGGGTTATATTCAGAGTGCATAATGTCAATATATTTGATATTACTTAGCGTTATAAGAGAGTTTATATATGCAAGGCAAACCACCCCATGTTCTGTGTTAACCTTTAATATTGTGTCGACTTGTGTTTTCTTTGGCGCTCTCAATTTAAATAAAACAAATATTTGAGGTAGGGGATTTGACGCTATCTCGTGGGGCCGGCCATTATTTAAAGAACTGGTTGATGATTTGTTGGGAGCACAAAAGGCTTAAACCCCATAAGATCGAAATTGCTCCATTACCAGCATATCATTTCACACGCTGTTATTAAATCTCTTTATTGTCGGGCTAATAAGCGGGCCATTAATCCCCTATTGGAGGCACAGGGGCAGGATTACAGAGCAACTACTGACAGCTGGCATTTCAGCAGGATTCTCCCATAATTCCACTGCTCATTTCCACAGCGGATCTTATTCCCACATCGAGGGGGGGTAAATGTAGGAGCTGGCTGAGAGATGGAAATGCGATGGCCAGCGGACGTGATTGTAATTCTCTGATCTTCGAGTTCAACACCAGTATCCCAATGGGAAATAAAATAAAAAAATCGTAGTGTGATCTTTTCTTTGGAATTTCGCTTTCCCTTCCTTTGTGGAAACAGTGATTGGTTAGGCTTTTTCAGTGATCCATAAAATAATTTAAAAAAGTGAAAAGATTTTAAATAACAAATAAATACATCACAAGAGCAGCAAGAAGGAGTCTCCATGTGAATCAGAGAGAAGTGTAATATATGTTAATAAAACCCATATGTCAGCATCCAGGTCAGAGACAGAGGGGACTTGTGGATGATCCAATCATTTCTATCCAGGCTCTTCCAGACTCCGCCCCCTGTGACCCCCGCCACGGTGACCACGGTGAGCGCGCAGGTCAATGGACTGTGGTTGAGGGCGCAGGATCTCAACCGTAGGACATGGGGTGGGAGCAGGGAGGGCCATCCGTTCCCCCCGTGTCATGGGGCAGGGGCGGGGCTGACGGGAGGCGCCCTACCTCAAACTCGGCGTGCTTGTGGACGTCCTCAGCACGCTGCCGGTTCAGGATGAACTCGGCCTCGTTGGCCACCCCGCACGATGTGGTCCTTTCATGGCGTGACACAGCAGCCTGAAACAGCGAGGGGGGGTAGAAAAGAGGCAGTCAGACACAACCAGCCCCCGGGGGGCGCTGCTCTCTGTGAGCAGGCCCAGAGCCGCACCCTGACTGATGCAGAGCGGCGTGTGACAGAGCGATTGAGCAGCTGAGAAACTGCCTCCAGCGATATGAACTAATTGGAGTCTAAGATGCTTAAATTCACTCGGCGGAAAACAAAACAACAGAAACCGCAGACAGGTGTCACGTGTCCAAAAGCAAGCGCAGCAGAGCTTCTAAACCCTCTAAAGTGGTACGTTGCACTCTCTCCACTGGAGAAAAATAACAATCTAATTAAGTCTGGTATACTGAAGAAATGTGTACGCACATATACACTGTACGTGTATTCCTTAATTAATGACTTTCAGACTACGTGTGCCTGTGTGAGAGAGTGTGGTGTGTGTGTGTGTGTGTGTGTGTGTGTGTGTGTGTGTGTGTGCGAATGCATTTAATTTTTATTATTAATTTAGTTGTTGCGTGCGTGTGTTCAGATTGTATTGACAGGTATTCCAGTTCCCACACGGGCGATCTGTCTTAATCTCACGGCACTAGGCGGGGAGAGAGAGCAGAGCTCTGCGCCGGAGCTGGAAGGTCCTCCTAGCGCAGTCCCAGCTACTTTTCATATTAATACTGAGGCAAGTCTGGCGTCACCTTTAAAAATCACACGAGCAATAAGCCCACACGTACCTGGCAACCACTGAAGTTTTCCCAACTCAAATTATCACTATGAGCTACGCACCCGGCAGATATGTGAATCTCAAACTGAAAGCAAAAACGAACAAAAATAAAGTGTCACAGAGAAGAAAAAAAAGCAGGGAGAACGGAGATGGCTTTACTCTTCTATTAATGGCGTACATGTCATTTGCACACAGTGTAACTGATGTGCAGAGAACAACTCATAATTAACATCATTTGTCTGTGTTACGTCAAATAAATACAGCCCGGTGACAGGTCTCTCTCCGCCGCAATTAAGCAGCAGAATATATACCGTTGCAGCAAAGTGGCTGATGGGAAATAATGCCGGAGATTCAGGGCGTCTGACTGGCCCGTCGGACGGCCAACGGCTCCTCGGCCACTCCCACCGTGACAAACCCAGACCCCCCCTCTCTCACCCCGCCCCCCCCCCCCCCCCCCCCCCCCCCCCCCCCACCCCCCAAACACACGATGTTTTAAATTTCAACTTCAAAATAATTGAAAGTGCGGAGGCTATTGTGCGGAGATTATATGCCATTTTACACATCATTAAGCCTGCTTTGTTTTAATTACAGTGGGCCTTTGTTCTTCTCTGCCATATGATCCAGAGTCTAATTTCCACCCCTCCTCCTGCTCGTCCTAGGGAGAGCATTTAATCCAGAGACACATTCATCAACTGTTTATGTCTCCTTAAGTGTTGACAAGCACTCAATTGCATTTTGAGACCTGGGGAAAAAAAAACAATAGAAAATCACTCTCTTTTTTCTCCCTCCCCCTCTCCCTCTCTCTCTCTCTCTCTCTCCCGTTTCAGCACTGCCTGGAACTGAGATAACAGTCAAGCACAGGTATGAAGAACAAGGCTGGGCGGCACTGTCAGGTGAGCTCAATTTTAGGGACAAGTTAACAAAGCACATTGTGCATAATGTCCGGAGGGTGGGGAGGGAGGGAGGGAGAGAAAGAGTGAGAGGGAGGGAGAACAAGAGAGAGAGAGAGAGAGAGAGAGACAGAGAGATAGGGAGGGAGAGAGAGAGAGAGAGGGGTGGACAGAGGGGAGAGAAAGAGGGATGGACAGAGGGAGAGAGATATGAGAGAGAGACAGAGAGATAGGGAGGGAGACAGAGAGAAATAGGGAGGGACAGAAAGAGAGGGAGGGGAAAGAGTGAGAGAGATAGGGAGGGAGAGAGAGAGGGAGGGGAAAGAGTGAGAGAGATAGGGAGGGAGGGAGAGAGAGAGAGGAATGGAGAGAGAGAGGGATGGAGAGAGAGGGAAAGAGAAAGAGGCAGGGAGAGATAAAGGGCATCTCGCTGAGTGATTATAGGCATTATCGTTTAATCCGATGAGGAGCGCTATGTATAGGACGCACTGATGAAGAAGTGCACACAATATACTGATATACGAGCAATTTCACGTCAAGGTGAGGGGAAGGTGGGCACCGGCAGCCGACTGATTATCTTTTACCTCTCTCCGTCTCCCTCTCTTTTCTCCACTCCTCTCTTTCTCTCTCCCTCACTCGCTCACATCGCTTCCCTGGTGTCCCACAGACAGAGAGAGGCACACCTGGCATGGGGTTCTAATGAGTCTCCAGTAGGCCAGGCCAGGCCGGCCCATTGCTCACGAGGGGGAGGAACAGACAGAGCAGGTGTCCGCCGTGCGGGGGCAGAGGGGGCGGAGTGGGAGGGGCTGAGGGAGATGATGGATCAGCGCTGCTAGGGACACGCAGACCAGCACCCTGGACAGCGACGGGCGGCCATGCTGACTCAGGATCCGTGTGCAAGGGGGAGCTTGGGAGCTGGAGGATTTGGGAGTGGGAGGGAGGCGGGTGTCTCCCGACATATGGACCAACAGATGGGCATGCAGGCCGAGCCTAGATCCGCCCACAAATACACCCTCCCTGAGTGCGCCTCTCTAGCATGCCCGAGAGTATGAGAGGGAGGGAGGGAGAGAGAGAGAGAGAGAGAGAGAGGGAGAGAGGGGGGAGAGAGAGGGAGAGAGAATTATCATTGCCTCACCATGTGTGTTTACTGTGTCTGTGTTTTGGCAAAACAAACGCATGTTAGTCATGCCAAGAGAGTAAAATGGACAGAAGGAGGGGAGGGAGGAAAGGAGGGGGCAGAGAGAGAGAGAGAAAGAAGGGAAAGGCAGGACAAAGAGGACGGACAGAGAGGGTCACACCGTTCCTCATCCTCCTGCTCCGCGGTCTGACCTCACAGAGAGCGCGAACGAGCTCCGCTTCGATTGGCCAGTCACTTGGCTGCATATACCTTCGCACCTCCTAAAGGAGCTTACAGCTAATCCGAGTCCCTGCCACTGCTCCGAACCTCCTCCTCAATAAAGCCGCAAAGGACAACAGCGATGACCGCGCGGATAACGGGAAACAGGATGTAAGGCCGATATACAGTAAACGCTGCTCATTAATTACCTGCCCTCATTGATGAGCTCGATGAAGGCCAGGCCGGCGTTCTTCTGAATGGAATTCTGCCATTCCTGGAACAGAGAGAGAGAGAGAGAGGACTGGGTGTTTATTTTTATGTTTTTGTAGTCGATGAGGAAACGGAAGGCTTCATTTCTACACATAAACAGTAATCAGAGTGGAGCCAGGGCCCCGTGGGAAATCCCTTGATCAAAAATATTTGATATAAGCAGAAAAAAACAAAACAAATTAATGAACTGGAGTTTGAATTAAGAAATCATCAAGAGGCAATAAGTTAGTAATAAAAAAGCAATCATGCCCCACATTTCCCTGCAATTACAGAAATCCACAAAAGCCAGCATTTCTACAAGGCCTTTGAGACCCCAACTCTACGTTGCTTCTCAACACAAAAGCCAAACTGTGTCAAAACGCAGTTAAAAATGGATCGCGCAAGTCGAGCTGCTCACTCAAAGAACGGCCCTGTGTCTTAAAAAGGAAACAAATTAAGGGGAAAGTGAAAAGATTATAAAAAGCTGAAACTCTGCACCGCACGTGCGACTATCTTCTCCTTCCCTGGGAAGAGAGCAGTGAGAAGGAGAGTAAGTAGCATCGGGGTGAAACCGTATCCCCCTCCACTCCGCTGCAGCCGTTTCCTGTGTCCTGCGCAGTGACGGATTAGAGAGGAGCCCCGTCCGGCAGAGACCCGCGCGCCCACGGCGGAGCGGAGCCCGGGGGGGGGGGGGCGTTCGGAGAGCGCTCCCCCTCTCTCGCAACACCGTCTGGAAATGATTAAAAAAGCAGTCGGGGAGTCCGGCGGGCGGCTGTGGGAACTCAATCTCTCCCGCCTGCTAAGTGAGGTATGAATGGAAGAGAAAACAGGAGAGAGGCCGGAGTTCAAGAAACCGAATAAAAAGAGCAGGAGAAAAAGGAGGAGGAAGAAAAAGAGGGACTCGGGGTGTAGTTCCCGGCTCTAATATCCAGCCAACTCTGGTCAAACGTGGCACAGCAAGACCACTCATAAAAAGGCTGGCAGCAGAGCCCTTAAAAGCACATAGACAGCAGGGCTTCATGAACCTATACATTAATATCACAGGTAAATACTAACACAAGGATGTTTATGGAGTCCTTGTGTTAGTATTTACCTGTGATCTCAATTAAAGAATTAAAATGTGTGTGTGTGTGTGTGTGTGTGTGTGTGTGTATGTGTGTGCGCATGTGTGTGTATGTGAGAACGTGTGTGTGTGTGTGTGTGTGTGTGTGTGCTTGTGCGTGCGCATGTGTGTGTATGTGAGAATGTGTGTGTGTGTGTGTGTGTGTGTGTGTGCGCGCGTGTGTGTGTGGTATGTGAGAACGTGTGTGTGTGTGTGTGTGTGGTGTGTGTGTGCGTGCGCATGTGTGTGTATGTGAGAACGTGTGTGTGTGTGTGTGTGCGTGTGCGTGCACGTGTGTGTGTATGTGAGAACGTGTGTGTGTGTGTGTGTGTGTGTGCGTGTGCATGTGTGTGTATGTGAGAATGTGTGTGTGTGTGTGTGTGTATGTGAGAACGTATGTGTGTGTGTGTGTGTGTGTGTGTGCGTGCGCATGTGTGTGTATGTGAGAACGTGTGTGTGTGTGTGTGTGTGTGCGCATGTGAGAATGTGTGTGTGTGTATGTGAGAACGTATGTGTGTGTGTGTGTGTGTGTGCGTGCGCATGTGTGTGTATGTGAGAACGTATGTGTGTGTGTGTGTGTGTGTGTGTGTGTGTGTGTGTGTGTGTGTGTGTGTGTGCGCATGTGTGTGTATGTGAGAACGTGTGTGTGTGTGTGTGTGTGTGTGTGTGTGTGTGTGTGTAACACAAGGCTGTGTAAGAGTGGGGCGCCGGCCCACTGAACATCCTCCAGCCCCACGTGGAGCCAGAGAGGCAGGGGAGGCGAGGCGGCCCATCTGGGCTCCCAAATGTTCCCCGCTGACCCCCCTCTCTGAGTTCCAGTATCCACTGCGGAGGAGCTGTTTCTCATTAAAGCAGAGACCGGCGGACAGCGGCTCTCCGAGGGGCGGCTCGCACTGCGCCCCACGTGACAAAGATAAATACGGAAACGGGCGTCGCCTCCACAGAGCAGCTACCAGAGAAACTAGGGCCTGAGAACCGGGAGAATGAATCCCGCCATGCTAGAAGAAATAAGCTAATCTCCTAGCTTGTCTGAAGTAACCCATAAATGGTCACTAAAATCAATGAGATTTTTGGATTTTAGCCAGGAAGCAGAGCTCCCTTGGGATGATGGGGGGATGGGGGTGGGGAGGGGAAGCAGAGGCGGGTGATTGGTGGGATCTTAGGAAAAGGGCGAGCCTGGCCCATGTGAACTGAATTAGCACTGGACATGCGCCTCCAGAAGGCCGTAATGCGATCTCTCATGTAAATGTGGTCCAGACTGGGTGCTTTGGCACCTCTGGCGACGAGACGTTTGTTCAGGAGCTCAGATAAGAAAATCTGACATCCTCGCTAATCTGTAGCTGTTAGTATGGGATTTTCCCATCGTTCCGGACGCGATGGGGCCTATACATGAGAGAGGGGCGGAGGGGGTTAAAGAGGCCCTGGTGTCCCCCGCCGTGCCTTTACCACCTGGGACGGTAGCATAGCGTCCCGTTCTCGGTCTCCTGCACCAAACCCGGTGCGCTGACCTACGACTGCACAATATATCCCAAAAACACGGTGTTCGTGAGTGCAGTGTACCCCTACATGTAACCCAAAAACATGGTGTTTGTGAGTGCACCCCTACATGTAACCAAAAAACACGGTGTTTGTGAGTGCACACCCCTACATGCATCCCAAACACACAGAGTTTGTGAGTGCACCCCTACTTGTAAGACTACTGCATGACTATGATGGTTAACGACACAGGTGGTTGCAGTCAAACTGTCGGCCGCACAGGGAAAAAAATAAAATAATCAAAGCAACCTCGACAGCACTAATGGAAACGCATCATTTATAACAAGTTGCAGACTGGGGTTAATTCTACGTAATCTGGGGAATGTATTTGCAAGTAAAAAGCCAGGAAATGGGTTTAGCTGGCAGGTTAAAGGCTAACGTCAGTGGAAGTGGTTGTCGCAGCCAACCAAGCACGCTCCCCGGGTCTGCTTTCCTAAAGCCTCTGTGCCCTTGCGGAGGCCTGCCCTGCCCTCTCTTTGAAAGCCCCAGACCTAATGTGCGCTAAGCGCTTGTGGCGTCTCAATCCGACCTGTCAAGAGGTGGGGGAGGAGATTCGCTTTTATCTGCGCCGGGCTCCACATCTGGAGGCCTTCCATCTCTAAATCTCAGCGGCTCAGCTGTGTATCCTTTACGGGTGTTCAAGCCGCTACAAGAAACAGACCCGCTTGACCTCTTCATTTTTTTTTTTTATAGCGCGCTCTAAACACCCTACGGCTACGCCGCACGCCGCCGCAACGATGAGGACGCGCAACAGCGGCGGTTTGTTGCCGCTTGTTTATTAATAATCCCGATAGCTCGCAGGATAGGACGGACGCGGGCTAGCGTAAATGTGAATGGCAGTCTGAGGGCAAGCAAAAGAGGCCACTCCAGGCGTGTCTGTGTAAAAAATAATTAGAATTAAAAAACATTTTTAAAAGGCCCACCGTCGCACCCTTTCCCTCCGAGGCTTGGAGGACAATGCAAACATAGTTAAATTCAAAAGTACTGGGACACTGATACAATTTGTTTTGGCTCTGTACTCCAGCACATTGGATTTGAAATAAAACACAGACTGTGATGTTAAAGTGCAGACTGTCAGTTTTATTTTGAGGGAGTTTACATCCATATCGGGTCATCCATGTAGGAATTTCAGCCCTTTTTATACAAAGTCCCCTCATTACACTGAAGCAAATGAAAATGGAGAAATTAACATCATCTGAAATAAAGACATCATATTTAATACTTTGCAGGGTATTACGCTGGGTATCTTCTCTGGTGATGCTCCCATCTTCAGTTCCTGCTTTTTTTCTGGGATGTTTTGCCTTCAGTGTTGTCTTCAGCAAGTGAAACATATGTTCAATTGGATTCAGGACTGGTGATTGATTTGGCCTGTCAAGAAATTCCAGTTTTTGGCCCTGAAAAACTCCTTGGTTGCTTTAGCGGTATGTTTGGGGTCATTGTCCTGCTGCAAGGTGAAGCGCCGTCCAATTGAGTTTTGGTTGGATCTGTGCAGATAACGTGTTTCTGTGCACTTCGAAATTCGTCCCGCTGCTGCTGTCAGCAGTCACATCGTCAATAGAAAGAAGTGAGACAGATCCAGTGGCAGCCAGACATGCCCCGGCCATAACACTACCTCCACCATGTTGCACAGGAGTGCTTTGGATCATGAGTTATTTTTTCTCCACAATTTTCTCTATCCATCTCTTTGGTACAGGTTAGCACTCATCTCATCTGTCCATAAGCCTTTGTTCCAGAACTCTACAGTTTATGTACTCTTTTTAGCCAACTCTAACCTGGACGTTCTGTCCATGAGGCTTACCAGTGGTTTGCATCTTGCCGTGAAGCCTCTGAGGTTATGCTGGTGCAGTGTTATCTTTATGGTAGTCTTATACATATCTCTATGCCTACATCCTGGAGAGCGTTCTTGATCTGTTCGACAGTTGAAAAAGTATTCTTCGGTCATCCACTTCAGTGGTCGTCCGTGGTCTACCAGGTCGTTTGCTGTTGCTGAGCTCACCAGTGCATACTTACTTCCTGTATCAAACAGTTGATTCTGACTATGTTTAGGCTATATCTCTGATCAATTTATTCTGTTCTTCCACCCTGTGATGGCCTGCTTTATTGGCATTGACACGGACTTGCTTTTTGCTTTTATGCCCCTCATACATGGAATGGTTTGCTAATTTTTTTAAAAATTAGACTCCTTACTGCCTTTGAGACAATTTAAGAACCTAATTCTGAATATTATTGCTTTTGTACAAACCCCAATTCCAAAAAGGTTGGGACAGTATGTAAAATGCACATAAAAGCAGAAAGCAGTGATTTGTAAATTCTCTTTTACATATATTTAATTGAAAACAGAACAAAGAAAAGATATTTAATGTTTCAGCTTATCAACTTCATAGATGTTTGTAAATATATGCTAATTCCGAATTCGATGCCTGCAACACGTTCCAAAAAAGTTGGGACAGGG
>CM056378.1:25024494-25037195 GCA_029718625.1 Synaphobranchus kaupii | reverse complement strand
GTTTGAATTAAGAAATCATCAAGAGGCAATAAGTTAGTAATAAAAAAGCAATCATGCCCCACATTTCCCTGCAATTACAGAAATCCACAAAAGCCAGCATTTCTACAAGGCCTTTGAGACCCAACTCTACGTTGCTTCTCAACACAAAAGCCCAAACTGTGTCAAAACGCAGTTAAAAATGGATCGCGCAGTCGAGCTGCTCACTCAAAAGAACGGCCCCTGTGTCTTAAAAAGGAAACAAATTAAGGGGAAAGTGAAAAGATTATAAAAAGCTGAAACTCTGCACCGCACGTTGCGACTATCTTCTCCTTCCCTGGGAAGAGAGCAGTGAGAAGGAGAGTAAGGTAGCATCGGGGGTGAAACCGTATCCCCCTCCACTCCGCTGCAGCCGTTTCCTGTGTCCTGCGCAGTGACGGATTAGAGAGGAGCCCCGTCCGGCAGAGACCCGCGCGCCCACGGCGGAGCGGGAGCCCGGGGGGGGGGGGGGGGGGGCGTTCGGGAGAGCGCTCCCCTCTCTCGCAACGCCGTCTGGAAATGATTAAAAAGCAGTCGGGGAGTCCGGCGGCGGCTGTGGGAACTCAATCTCTCCCGCCTGCTAAGTGAGGTATGAATGGAAGAGAAAACAGGAGAGAGGCCGGAGTTCAAGGAAACCGAATAAAAAGAGCAGGAGAAAAAAGGAGGAGGAAGAAAAAGAGGGACTCGGGGTGTAGTTCCCGGCTCTAATATCCACGCCAACTCTGGTCAAACGTTGGCACAGCAAGACCACTCATAAAAAGGCTGGCAGCAGAGCCCTTAAAAGCACATAGACAGCAGGGCTTCATGAACCTATACATTAATATCACAGGTAAATACTAACACAAGGACGTTTATGGAGTCCTTGTGTTAGTATTTACCTGTGATCTCAATTAAAGAATTAAAATGTGTGTGTGTGTGTGTGTGTGTGTGTGTGTGTGTGTGTATGTGTGTGCGCATGTGTGTGTATGTGAGAACGTGTGTGTGTGTGTGTGTGTGTGCTTGTGCGTGCGCATGTGTGTGTATGTGAGAATGTGTGTGTGGTGTGTGTGTGTGTGTGTGCGCGCGTGTGTGTGTGTGTATGTGAGAACGTGTGTGTGTGTGTGTGTGTTGTGTGTGTGCGTGCGCATGTGTGTGTATGTGAGAACGTGTGTGTGTGTGTGTGTGTGTGTGCGTGTGCGTGCACGTGTGTGTGTATGTGAGAACGTGTGTGTGTGTGTGTGTGTGTGTGTGCGTGTGCATGTGGTGTGTATGTGAGAATGTGTGTGTGTGTGTGTGTGTATGTGAGAACGTATGTGTGTGTGTGTGTGTTGTGTGTGTGTTGTGTGCGTGCGCATGTGTGTGGTATGTGAGACGTGTGTGTGTGTGTGCGCATGTGAAGAATGGGTGTTTGTGTATGTGAGAACGTATGTGTGTGTGTGTGTGTGTGTGTGTGTGTTGCGTGCGCATGTGTGTGTATGTGAGAACGTATGTGTGTGTGTGTGTGTGTGTGTGTGGTGCGCATGTGTGTGTATGTGAGAACGTGTGTGTGTGTGTGGGTGTGTGTGTGTAACACAAGGCTGTGTAAGAGTGGGGCGCCGGCCCACTGAACATCCTCCAGCCCCACGTGGAGCCAGAGAGGCAGGGGAGCGAGGCGGCCCATCTGGGCTCCAAATGTTCCCGCTGACCCCCTCTCTGAGTTCCAGTATCCCACTGCGGAGGAGCTGTTTCTCATTAAAGCAGAGACGGCGGGACAGCGGGCTCTCCGAGGGGCGGCTCGGCACTGCGCCCACGTGACAAAGATAAATACGGAAACGGGCGTCGCCTCCACAGAGCAGCTACCAGAGAAACTAGGGCCTGAGAACCGGGAGAATGAATCCCGCCATGCTAGAAGAAATAAGCTAATCTCCTAGCTTGTCTGAAGTAACCCATAAATGGTCACTAAAATCAATGAGATTTTTGGATTTTAGGCCAGGAAGCAGAGCTCCCTTGGGATGATGGGGGATGGGGGTGGGGAGGGGAGCAGAGGCGGGTGATTGGTGGGATCTTAGGAAAAGGGCGAGCCCGGCCCATGTGAACTGAATTAGCACTGACATGCGCCTCCAGAAGGCCGTAATGCGATCTCTCATGTAAATGTGGTCCAGACTGGGTGCTTTGGCACCTCTGGCGACGAGACGTTTGTTCAGGAGCTCAGATAAGAAAATCTGACATCCTCGCTAATCTGTAGCTGTTAGTATGGGATTTTCCCATCGTTCCGGACGCGATGGGGCCTATACATGAGAGAGGGGCGGAGGGGGTTAGAGAGGGGCGGAGGGGGTTAAAGAGGCCCTGGTGTCCCCGCCGTGCCTTTACCACCTGGGACGGTAGCATAGCGTCCCGTTCTCGGTCTCCTGCACCAAACCCGGTGCGCTGACCTACGACTGCACAATATATCCCAAAAACACGGTGTTCGTGAGTGCAGTGTACCCCTACATGTAACCCAAAAACATGGTGTTTGTGAGTGCACCCCTACATGTAACCCAAAAACACGGTGTTTGTGAGTGCACCCCTACATGCATCCCAAACACACAGAGTTTGTGAGTGCACCCCTACTTGTAAGACTACTGCATGACTATGATGGTTAACGACACAGGTGGTTGCAGTCAAACTGTCGGCCGCACAGGGAAAAAAATAAAATAATCAAAGCAACCTCGACAGCACTAATGGAAACGCATCATTTATAACAAGTTGCAGACTGGGGTTAATTCTACGTAATCTGGGGAATGTATTTGCAAGTAAAAAGCCAGGAAATGGGTTTAGCTGGCAGGTTAAAGGCTAACGTCAGTGGAAGTGGTTGTCGCAGCCAACCAAGCACGCTCCCCGGGTCTGCTTTCCTAAAGCCTCTGTGCCCTTGCGGAGGCCTGCCCTGCCCTCTCTTTGAAAGCCCCAGACCTAATGTGCGCTAAGCGCTTGTGGCGTCTCAATCCGACCTGTCAAGAGGTGGGGGAGGAGATTCGCTTTTATCTGCGCCGGGCTCCACATCTGGAGGCCTTCCATCTCTAAATCTCAGCGGCTCAGCTGTGTATCCTTTACGGGTGTTCAAGCCGCTACAAGAAACAGACCCGCTTGACCTCTTCATTTTTTTTTTTTATAGCGCGCTCTAAACACCCTACGGCTATGCCGCACGCCGCCGCAACGATGAGGACGCGCAACAGTGGCGGTTTGTTGCCGCTTGTTTATTAATAATCCCGATAGCTCGCAGGGATAGGACGGACGCGGGCTAGCGTAAATGTGAATGGCAGTCTGAGGGCAAGCAAAAGAGGCCACTCCAGGCGTGCCTGTGTAAAAAAGAATTAGAATTTTAAAAAAATTTTAAAGGCCCACCGTCGCACCCTTTCCCTCCGAGGCTTGGAGGACAATGCAAACATAGTTAAATTCAAAAGTACTGGGACACTGATACAATTTGTTTTGGCTCTGTACTCCAGCACATTGGATTTGAAATAAAACACAGACTGTGATGTTAAAGTGCAGACTGTCAGTTTTATTTTGAGGGAGTTTACATCCATATCGGGTCATCCATGTAGGAATTTCAGCCCTTTTTATACAAAGTCCCCTCATTATACTGAAGCAAATGAAAATGGAGAAATTAACATCATCTGAAATAAAGACATCATATTTAATACTTTGCAGCGGATGACTGTCTGAAGACGCTGGGTATCTTCTCTGGTGATGCTCTGCCAGGCCTGTACTGCAGCCATCTTCAGTTCCTGCTTTTTTTCTGGGATGTTTTGCCTTCAGTGTTGTCTTCAGCAAGTGAAACATATGTTCAATTGGATTCAGGACTGGTGATTGATTTGGCCTGTCAAGAAAATTCCAGTTTTTGGCCCTGAAAAACTCCTCGGTTGCTTTAGCGGTATGTTTGGGGTCATTGTCCTGCTGCAAGGTGAAGCGCCGTCCAATTGAGTTTTGGTTGGATCTGTGCTGATAACGTGTTTCTGTGCACTACGAAATTCATCCCGCTGCTGCTGTCAGCAGTCACATCGTCAATAGAAAGAAGTGAGACAGATCCAGTGGCAGCCAGGCATGCCCAGGCCATAACACTACCTCCACCATATTTCACAGGAGTGCTTTGGATCATGAGTTATTTTTTCTCCACAATTTTCTCTATCCATCTCTTTGGTACAGGTTAGCACTCATCTCATCTGTCCATAAGCCTTTGTTCCAGAACTCTACAGTTTATGTACTTTTTAGCCAACTCTAACCTGGACGTTCTGTCCATGAGGCTTACCAGTGGTTTGCATCTTGCCGTGAAGCCTCTGAGGTTATGCTGGTGCAGTGTTATCTTTATGGTAGTCTTATACATATCTCTATGCCTACATCCTGGAGAGCGTTCTTGATCTGTTCGACAGTTGAAAAAGTATTCTTCTTTGGTCGTTCGTGGTCTACCAGGTCGTTTGCTGTTGCTGAGCTCACCAGTGCATACTTGCTTCCTGTATCAAACAGTTGATTTTGATGGTGCCCATGTTTAGGCTATATCTCTGATCAATTTATTCTGTTCTTCCACCCTGTGATGGCCTGCTTTACTGGCATTGACACGGACTTGCTTTTTGCTTTTATGCCCCTCATACATGGAATGGTTTGCTATTTTTTTTTAAATTAGACTCCTTACTGCCTTTGAGACAATTTAAGAACCTAATGTTGAATATTATTGCTTTTGTACAAACCCCAATTCCAAAAAGGTTGGGACAGTATGTAACTGAAAAAGCAGAAAGCAGTGATTTGTAAATTCTCTTTTACATATATTTAATTGAAAACAGAACAAAGAAAAGATATTTAATGTTTCAGCTTATCAACTTCATAGATGTTTGTAAATATATGCTAATTCCGAATTCGATGCCTGCAACACGTTCCAAAAAAGTTGGGACAGGGGCAAAAAGAAGACTGGGAAATTCAAAAAACACCTGTTTGGAACATTCCACAGGTAAACAGGTGATGCTATCATGACTGGGTATAAAAGGACATCAAAAGACTCAAAAGACTGATATTTTATTTTCAGGTACTCATACAAGCGATACTACAACCTCTCTGCATTTTAATGGATCTCTATGGAAATTGGGGGGTGGGACTAGATTAAGCTGTAAATTACACGGAAATAGTATGGAACCCACGGTTGGCTAAATGGCTGTAAGTCATCAAGGGTCTGACGTATCAAACGAGCCTCAAACCATCACTCTGCTGCCAGATATGCAGTAGATATGGATGGATCACTTGAAGGGATGGTTCTCCTGACTCATTTTTCCATAAGAGTTCAACAGGAAAATGAGTCACGAGAAACAACGTGTTGCAGGCATCAAAATCGGAATTAGCGTATATTTCCTAAAAGGTATAACATTAAAGATATTTTATTTGTACAGTTTTCAATTAAATATATGTAAAATAGAATTTACAAATCACTGCTTTCTGCTTTTATGTGCATTTTACATACTGTCCCTAATTTTTTATGAATGTTTTATTTTTAAATAATGTGTTGACTAATGTTTTAATGTATTGCTTCTTTGATTATTGTCTTATGTAATGTCTCCTCTTTCTATGTCTCTTCTTCGTTGTAACTCGGCAGTATTGTAAATGAGGGGCTCTCCCTCAATGCTTCCCCGAGATTTAAATAAACAAAGTATATATTTGGCCCTCATGTTGAGAGACAACAGTAACGGACTGCAAATGCAAATTCCACACCGAGAATCAACTGTAGACCTTTTGTTAGCTTTCTTGTGCATGAGCTAATGATGCAAAGACACACAGCTGGCCAAGAAACAGCTGAGCAGCCAATTGTCCAATTACTTTTGCACCCTTAAAATCGGGGGACTATGTATAAAAAGGACTGTGATTCCTACACGCATCACCCGATATGGATGTGACTACCGTCAAATAAAAGCCTATAGTCTGCACTATAACTTTATATTCATTGTTTTATTTCAAATGCAATGTGCTGGAGTACAGAACCAAAACAAGTTGCGTCACTGTCCCAATACTTTTGCATTTAACTGTACATACATCTACAAAAAATCCGCCCTTGTCCATGACCTTTCAGGGTCAACAACGTCTAACATGTCATGGCAGCATCAAGAACAACATTGCTGCAATATTATGGGAGTGTGGATCTAAGTACAGGAGCGTAGCTGACTTTTTTTTTTTAAACACCTGCCCAGTCCAGTGATAAACAGCGCTTATCCCAAACACAGACTGCAGAGGGATGTAAATACAAGGTTTGCGCACGTATTCATCCCTGAGCTGTACCCCTTTGTACCCAGAGAAACGACCAGCCTGCTAAGGCCTGGCATGTCCATCGCCCCCTTAGGCACACTCATAGAAAGATGGAAGATGTTGGGTTGTGCTTACGCACGCTTTGGCTGCGCTGCGGGAAGCCGCCCACAGGACACGTTGCTTGGCCCTTGTTTGTTTGTGCAGCCGACATGGCGGCGGATTTGTAGCCCGCTTCCCTCTGCTGCCGTCTGCATAAAGCCCCCTGGGTCCCGTTCCCGGGCTGCTAGGTCCCCGCAGCTTTTCTAAGCCTGGTAACAGTACTTTATCTCAACAATCGCCCTGTACTTCTCAACATCAGCTTTGCTTTTGATGCTGTGTTCCCTCTTCCAATCTTAACAGTCTTAACCCACCCTAAAGCACCCCCCCCCCCCCCCACGCCCTAGCGCCTGAGCTTTGTTTGTGTATCCGAATGTTTTTTTACCTCACACCCGAGTTTTACAGTTAATCCTGCAGGAGGCCCGTACATTGGGCGAGCGGGGGTTTGCCTGGAGAGCCTGGCTCCACTCAGACTCCCGCCGCGGAAAGTTCTAGAAGGACGCAGGACCGAGGGCTCCGGTTACATTCCCTCATTTTCCCACCGATCAATATTTCAGGCAAAGTTTCATCCCTGGAGCCTCTAATGGCAGGAACCGGCGGAGCCGCGGTAACGCTATCCGCGCGCTGGAGGAGACGAGCGAAGACCCAGAACGCCCGCGGCGACTCTTCACTCCGCCATAAATCCAGGGGCTGGGAACGGCCGGCGTCCCATGGCTTCTTCCTTTCCTATCTTTTTTTTTTTTTTTGAGATGGGGGGAGACAGATGCAAGAGGAGCCGTCGGGGCACTTCAAAGGGAGGAGCGGCGCGGCGTGACCCGCCACGCCTCCGCCGCCACGGGCCTCCGAGCGCCCGGAGGACTCGCTCTCCTCCATCTCCCGATAACAGATGTGAGCTCAAGCGGGCTGGACCGGTCCCTGGGCTCCGCCGCGGGCCTAGCCCGGCCTGGAAGTGAGGCGGTTACTCAACGAGGCCCCTCCCCCCTTCCCCTCCTCCCAAAAAAGGCTGTGATCAGCTGGATTCAAGGAAGGGCAACGGCGGTTTAATGGCTTCCTCATGGACGCTTTCTCAGCGCGGGGACTGACGAGCCGACGGCAGGTATGTTAAATATCTTCTGTGGTAAATGCAACACCGGGACTCTGACCCCTCTGAAACCCACGCTTACCCCGAGATTTAGGGGGTCGGCGCTGCGCTAGGCCGTCTGTTTGGTTCAGCGTTCAAGGGCAACAGGACGCTGTGGGGGCTGTGTGAGTTGGGTGTGAGTTGGGGCTGAGTAGGGATTGAGTAGGGAGTGAGTATGGGCTCCTTGGAGAAACCAGAGATTCCACAGAATGAGAAGGTTGTGGAGGGCTAATGTGTATCACGGCGGTGTACTTGTTGAAGCTTAAAAAATATATTCACTCAGATTCCTAGAGCTTTCTATGAAGGCACATGCTGAAATATTCCATTAAAGTAATTAAGCAAACTGAGCACTTCGCTTCATCAGTAGCCGGCTCACAGAAATGAATCATGTAAACCGATATCTTAATGATGGGGCTGCTCAACTGTAATGTAAGAGTGTAATGTGAATAAGAAAGCACACAAGATGTTTATGTAACACTATTTACTGAAAAAAACCCACAATACCAAGTGCAAGAATACCGGGTGAATAAAATGAGAGCACCTATGGAGCCAATCTGGGAATAGAGCTGCTAAATGCCATGTTAAAGCATGTACTGTAACAGCCGCTAAATATATATCTATCTACATTCTCAAGGCCCGACAATGTCACATATATTTCTTTAGAAGTTAAAAAGAAGTTCTTGTTAATCTTTAATCAGCCACACCCAAAGCTATCAGTAGTGATATACAAGTCAAGCTTCAGGCAGAGATGAGAAGATTATCTTTCCCATTCAGGTCGTAATATTAATATTCAAAAGCAGAATATTTAAAAGCGATCATCAAGCAATAATCTATAGATATGCAATATCTTTAAAGAGCCATATGGAAAGGCATATAACGCTCGAGGGCTATTTTTGTCACCATCTATAAATGTATGCCAAATGCTACAACTTAATAGAGATGAATTTTCTGCAATTCTGCAAATCGAGCTCTGATCGTAACGACATTCAAAATATGTAATTACCTTGGGCTCGGGGTGTTCCCAAGCGAGAGCAAAATCAAAAAAGTTGTGATCCAATGATTACAGAGGAAATGAATGACGCTAACACCTTTAGCCACAGCATGTGATAGAAATGCTGATACACCTTCATTCTCAAGGGGTGTTAACAGATTTAACGGCATAACAGACTGTTGTATGTGCATGCGTATTGTATTCTACTGGCGTAAAGAGACGGATGGATGGCAGGCACTGTATGGTAGGTTGGGGATATGGCTTGAAAAGTGGGATAGACGTAAAAAATAAAATAATGGTGCAGATAACAAGGCCAGTATCAGTAGCAACTCGGATGAGGAGTTTGACAATGACTCTGCATGTGAGTGTGTGTGTGTGTGTGTGTGTGTGTGTGTGTGTGTGTGTGTGTGTGTGTGCGCGCACATGTGTGTCGGTGCATTTGCTGAGCTGGTGCTAAGTGCTGATATCTGATACGAGCATCCAAGGGCGAAGGGAACGGATATGTGGACGAGGGCGTTGGAAGTAATGGGCAGAAGCAGTGCACGCTGTTATGAGCAGAGTTGGGGTCGATGCATTTTCAGTTCAGTTGATTTAGGAAATAACCCTGGTTATTACTGCCAGCGCTGTCATCCTAAAGAAGCCATATGAAGCCTATTGTATGTGCGGCTTGCCTGAAAGACCATGCAATGGCATGGGATGCCTCAGATATAATGTGTAATGTGTAGGCTTTTACTAGAGTACAACAAGTCATATATACGGCCAGACTCACCCCCCCCCAGGACTGATGGGCTGGGCATGGGCAAGTAATGCATCGTTGTCCTGAGAGACACGCCTCCATTGAGCTACAAAGAGCGCTCATTGGCCAAAAGACATGAATGACAGAGCGCTTTATCAAATCAAGGCACCAGATTAGGGGGAACGCCTACTTTAGTTCTTCACTGGTCTGAAGTCATAGCACAGTGAAACCTGGTAACACTGCGGCCGCAGAATCAGAGTGAGATGAGAACAAAACCTGAACAGGGTAACGCCACTCATGCTGGCTCTCCTTCAGTACTGTAGGCCAGCAGACTGACACTGAGGGCTCTGCAGGTAGCTCTCCTCCTACAGGATTCAGGTGGCACAGCAGTAATACTAGACGCACTGCTTGAGAATGAGGAGGAAAGACATGGAGGAGGAATGGATACCTAAGGAGAATGGATACCTGAGGAGAAGGTAGCTCACCTGTGAGCAGAGCAGCATCACCAGCTCCACCACTGAGGTGCTGGACTTCATACACACCAGACCTGCAGGAGCACAGAGCAGAGCACAGGACAGGAGTGAGCACAGGGAACAGGGAAATCGCACAAGCAGACATATACAGTCTCGCTCACACACACACGCATGCACACAAACACAGTCATGTGCGCACACACAAACAGACACACACTCACATGCGCACACATACAGTCTCATGTACACACACAAAAAGTATCTCCCTCCCTCTTTCACACACACACACACACACACACACACACACACACACACACACACACACGTGTACATATGGACGGGGCATATCCGTGCACACACGTACACACCCAAACACGCACACTCGCACGCGCACACACACGCCCGCACATGCAAACTAGCACCAACGTGTACACACACACACACACACATGCAAAACAGTCTCTCTCACACACACATGCCCATGCATGCACAAATTAGCACCAACACATGTACACACACAAACACACGCATACATGCACGCACACCATAACATGCACTAACACTGTCTAATATGTTTCACACAGAAACGCACATACATGCACTAACACTGTCTTATATGTCCCACGCACGCAAGCACACACACAAACACACACACAGGAGGCATATGTGACACTCAATGAAGACGAAGACAGGAGAGTAAAGCTTTAGAGAGGAGAGAGAAGAGAGGAGGAGAGGACAGATACGTCACTCTACAGACATGACCGGAGCAGAGGGACATATCTCTCCCTCACACACACAGCTACAGTGACCGGAGCAGAGGGACATATCTCTCCCTCACACATACACAGCAACAGCAGGGTGACAGGAGCCGACAGGACAGGAAGGGAACACACACTCCACTCACAGAACACCACATACAATTCTAACAGACAGGGGGAGAAAGGAGGAACATTCTCTCATTCTGATAGGATGAAGGCAGGGACAAATCTCTCTTTCACAGACGGGGAGAGGGAGAAGAGAAGCATCTCACACAGAGAGGAAAGGAGAAGCCTCTCTCTCAGGCAGAGAGAGAAAAGGAGACGTATTGACTACAGTGTGGAGGAGAAACCGTTTGCGCACAGATAAGGGTGCAGAGGGGAGAAGTAATGTAGTTTAATCTCATTCCGTACAGGGCCAATAGGAGAGATAAGCCAGCATTGAGTGTATCTGTTACGTGGAACATGAGATCACTGTACACTCTTATTTTATTTTGTAAACTATAAAGAGAATATTTCTCATATCTAACCATAAAAATAAAATGAAGCGTTTCACAGTGTTATTCCTGTAGAGTCTGTGGAGAGAATCCATAAATGTAATCACAACATATGTTGTCACTTGTTGTTCCATTAGTGTGTGTATACAATGTGTTTCCCTGGAGTCTTGGGGTTAATAAAAAGCTGCATGAGGAAGAGGAGTAGGAGGAGGAATGAGGAGGCGTGAGGAGGAGGAATAGAAGTAGTAGTAGTAGCAGTAGCAGTAGTCATAGTAGTAGCAGTAGTAGTACTGGTAGTAGTAGTAGTCATTGTAGTAGTAGTGGTAGCAGTAGTAGTACTGGTAGTAGTAGTAGTCATTGTAGTAGTAGTAGTAGTAGTAGTAGTAGCAGTAGTAGGAGCAGTAGTAGTAGTAGTCATAGTAGTAGCAGTAGTAGTACTGGTAGCAGTAGTAGTAGTAGCAGTAGTAGTAGTAGTCATAGTAGTAGCAGTAGTAGGAGCAGTAGTAGTAGTCATAGTAGTAGCAGTAGTAGTACTGGTAGCAGTAGTAGTAGTAGCAGTAGTAGTACTGGTAGCAGTAGTACTACTAGTCATTGTAGTAGTAGCAGTAGTAGTAGTAGTCATAGTAGTAGCAGTAGTAGTAGTAGCAGTAGTAGTACTGGTAGCAGTAGTAGTAGTAGTAGTAGTAGTAGTAGTAGCAGTAGTAGTAGTAGTAGTCATAGTAGTAGCAGTAGTAGTACTGGTAGCAGTAGTAGTAGTAGTAGTAGTAGTAGTAGCAGTAGTAGTACTGGTAGTAGTAGTAGTCATTGTAGTAGTAGTAGTCATTGTAGTCATAGTAGTAGCAGTAGTAGTACTGGTAGCAGCAGTAGTAGTAGTAGCAGTAGTAGTACTGGTAGTAGTAGTAGTCATTGTAGTAGCAGTAGTAGTACTGGTAGTAGTAGTAGTCATTGTAGTAGTAGTAGTCATTGTAGTCATAGTAGTAGCAGTAGTAGTACTGGTAGCAGCAGTAGTAGTAGTAGCAGTAGTAGTACTGGTAGTAGTAGTAGTCATTGTAGTAGCAGTAGTAGTACTGGTAGTAGTAGTAGTCATTGTAGTAGTAGTAGTAGTAGTAGTCATAGTAGTAGTAGCAGTAGTAGTCATAGTAGTAGCAGTAGTCATAGTTGAAGTAGTAGTAGCAGTAGTAGTACTGGTAGCAGTAGTAGTAGTCATCGTAGTAGTAGCAGTAGTAGTCATAGTAGTAGCAGTAGTCATAGTTGAAGTAGTAGTAGCAGTAGTAGTACTGGCAGTAGTAGTACTGCAGTAGTAGTTGTAGTAGTAATAGTACTAGTAGTAGATGTTCCTAATAAACATTTTGGAAATGGTTCTTTCCCTTTGTGAGAGATGGAGAGCACAGGAGTGGACAGTCTTTAAGCACAAGTTTGAGTCTTTATAACAGGCCCCCTCCCCCAGGATGTGTTCTGTGTCCTTTCAGTCACATTTAATGGGCTGCGCTGAAGGTCTGTTAATGTATCCGGGGTGGATAGAGGTCACTGTGCGCCAGGCGGCGTGGGATCAATACCGCTGCAGCCACTCTCATTACGCCAGAGAAGGCCTTCGCTTCGGCACCAGGGGCATCCGTGCGCTTCACAGTTTGCGGCGTAAATGCAAACAACTTACCTCGTACACAAATGAACACAACCCGGGATAACAGATAAACATTTCCCAATTCAGATACAGAGGCAAACAAATACCGAATGCAAAGATTCACTGCAGGGCTGCACCGAAGATTTGTACTTTTTAAAATGTACGACTCAAATTCCTTACA
>CM056378.1:24921994-25019494 GCA_029718625.1 Synaphobranchus kaupii | reverse complement strand
ACAGTGGGTGGAGGTGGAGGTGGAGGTGGTGGTGGTGGTGAAGGACTCCACACAGATTTGAGTAAGAAAAGCAGCGTGTACAGCACCTGTACCTTCTATGAGGAGCTCCTGCCCGTGGCTACCCAGCAGCGTGCGCGACAGGAACGGCGCAAAGTCCACGAAGATCTCCCTCAGCAACGGAGCCACCTTCTCCAGGGCACGCTCCAGCTTAGTGGTGATGCTGAGAGAGGGAACAAGAGGGGAACACAGAGAGGGAGAGAGAGAGAGAGGGGGAGAGAGAGGGAGAGAGGGAGAGAGAGAAAGAGAGAACAAAAAAGACAAAAGAAAAAGTGAAAAAGCCAGAGCAAGAGACAAAAAGTGAGCGAAAGTGACACAGGTAAAGAAAAAGATAGATTGGTCGATCAAGACCAGAGGAGAGAAAGAGAGAGAGAGAGAAATGGTCAGAGCAAGAGAGAAACAGAAAAAAAGAGAGGAGGAAGAAGGCAATCAACACAGTGGCAGTGTACAGAACCGACGAGAGACAAACACAGCCCCCTCTGCCATTGTTAGTACACGATAAAGGCCAATGGGGAGACAGAGCTCTGATACGCTGTGCTGTCCTCTCTCACAGCTTCTGTGAGCTCTGCTACGGCTTCACATCACCGTGGATCATTCACACGACCGTGGATCATTCACACGACCGTGGATCATTCATGCCACCATGGCCTTACGCAGTCGCACCAGGTAACACTTTGGCCCAACGGATGCAAGCAACTGTCACCGTCTACAGCATCTCCATTGCGGCAAGCGAGTATCAAACCGTTATATAAAGCGGTGAGCGGATCAGAAACCTGTTGTTTTTGTGTAAATTAGAGAAGCCTGTACAGGGGTCCCTTGCATCCTTGTTCTGAAGTGTTACGTAAGCTGGGAGTACGGATGTAGCGTTGGGTTAGACAGCTGAAACACGGGACAAGGAAGGGGCGTGTGTCTGTCTCTCAAAGCGCAGTGGCATAATGCTACACGTCGTCTTGAAATGCACCTATGGTCTTTCTCTGGGGAGAGGGGAAAAAAACTAGCGTCACTCATCTTTTAGCATACGATTTCCATCGATTTATTTCTTTATTTTATTTATTTATGAGCATTTGGAAGTTCAACCCAAGAAGGGATAGTTTTGACTGGAAGCCCCAAAGGCAGTAAATCTGCACTTCCAATTGGTATTCTCTTAAAAATACTTTTAACAGTCAGTCCAAGAATACACTTTCCTTGGGTGCGTGTTCAGTTACCAGAGAACGGTTACAGGTGCCCTTTTAAGGTCAGCGATATGGAGTCATGCCACTGCTGAGCCCAGCCCCTTAAAGGCGGAGCATTGAGCGGCACACGAAAAAAAAAGCCCCGCCTCCCAAAGACCCCAAACAGAAGGAGAACAGGAAGACAGAGCAGAGGAGAAAGAGGGCTGGCCTACAGGCTAAGATGTCAGCGTTCTGCCCCGCCCCGCCCCGCCCCGCCCTGCCCCACCCCACGGGACCCCCCCCCCCAGGGGGGGGCGGTGTTGAGTATGGAGGAGTGAGAGCAGGCCACGGGACGGCCCCGTCGGCCAATGGGAATGTCCTTGCCTATGACACTGGCCTGCACCTCTGGGGGCTGCCTGGAATCCGGCCAGGGAGCTAAAGGATTTGAGTTCTGGCGGTGTCAGCCCGGGTCTGAGTGGACACGGGTCCACTTCACAAAAGGCACTGCAATACAAATTAGCACAGAGAGATACAAGGGTTTATATATGTATCATACTTAGTCTTAGTCCTTATTCTTATGAATACTCTTACGCTTAAGTCTTATTATCTCACATTTATTCTACGGTTACTCTAACCATTATTCTAATTGGATTACAAGGGGTGGTGACTCAAACAGTTCTGAACGGCCTAGTGACGTGGTAGTGACTTGCTTATTGTGTTTGCAGTCGCTCTAAGGAACTGTGCGGAGTGGCAGACATCGACAACAGAGAAGCAATTTTGATCATTACAGTCATCATCGTAATCATCATCATCATCATCATCATCGTTTCAGACAGCCCAGGCGGGAGAGCCCAGAGCTCGCTCGAGACTCAGGAGCTTCATCATCGACTCCGCGGTGGCGGTAAGTGAGGCAGGTTACCGCTGCCATGGCAACCCATTTGCAATTCCTTGACAGAGAGAGAGAGAGAGAGCTGGGCTCGGTGCCGCTCGTGAGGCCCACAGAGCGTGCGCGTGTGTGTGTGTGTGTGTGTGTGTGTGTGTGTGTGTGTGTGTGTGTGTGTGTGTGTGTGTGTGTGTGTGTGTGTGTGTGTGTGTGTGTGTGTGTGTGTTTGGTGCCACTCGTTTCGCAGCCAGGACAGGGGGGAGGTGGGATGTTTGTCACAGAGCATTAGAGGGGGGTGAGGTTGGATGACTCAAGGTCAGAGCTCTGCGCTGCCTTACGTGCTAGCGCACCCCTGCGTGTTATCATTCACCGCTGGCAGTGTACTGTCCTTCAGCCATCAGACGCGCGCAGCACCTCAGCGCCGCGCTACGGCACCAGGAATACCAATACAGGAGAGTGGGGAAAAAAGACCTGGCACACTCCGCTCCACTTAACGCAGCGGCGCGAGCCTTGGGAACAGGGCGCTCAGAGCGAGTGCAAACATGATAAGACATGAGGGGATACAGCGGTGTCGCTGGGTGAAGCGCCCCCTGGTGGCTGCAGCCTGCGTGGAACTGCAGCGACTGTAGGTGTGTGTGTGTGTGTGTGTGTGTGATAGGGTTGTGTGGTAAGGTTAAGGGGGCCCGCGCAGGCAGATAGACAGACAGATGAGGATGGCTCTGAGGACGATCGGAGAGGGATAGAGGAGGGGACAGAATGCAGGGGGAGGGGGCGAGGGCGGGGACAGGGATGGGTCCAGCGAAAGGGGGTAGGGTCAGGTTTATGAGGACAAGGGGTTGAGGAGTCAGGATAAGAGGCTGGGACAGGGGGTTGGTAGAGGGGACAGGGGGCAGGGACAGCAGAAGGGGCGGGGGCAGGGACAGCGGAAGGGGCGGGGACAGCGGGGCAGGGGCGGGACGGGTCAGGAAGGCGGGCCCTACCTCATGTTCTCCACCGTGTCCTCTGGCATGGGGGCCACCGTTTGCACGGCCGGCAGGTTTTTGCTGGTGGCTCCGTTGACGAAGCTGGAGGAAGAGGAGGAGGAAGAGGAGGCGGAGTCTGTGGCACCTTAAGGGACAAGAGACAGAGTCAAGCGCCTAAAATATATAACCAATACAACCCACGTGTACCAACACAACCGGCGTATAACACACACAAACACACACCATAGGTATACAAAGTTGGAATGAAAGATCATAGCAGCATTTAAAAAAATAAAAAAAGTCTAATATAAAGTCTAGGGATCCTTATAAAAAATTGTCATTTTAATAACTAAATACCACAACTATGATCAGAGAGTCGCTGTAAGCAAGGGAGCATCAGTTAGCATTATTTGATTCCTCATCTGTGGATAAAGCCAGCACAAACTGCCCTTTGACATTCACAAAGACAATCACTTTTTCTCACTAGTTTTCCATTATTTCCCAGTCATTTAAATGTTGGGCACAACAGTACATCATCTTAAGGGTTGCGTGTTCACTTAATCAAACACAAAATTCTATGTTTTTTCCCCCCCCCCAAATACTGTAGGCCTGTTCAGTCATATATTCACTCGTAGATCTGGATGACGACTCCTGATCACTGCAGCGCGGGCGAAATGGAGAGGTCTCGAGAGCGCTCAGGATGTGTGTGTGAATCGCACGCCGGGAGCTGAAAGCGGACTTTGACTCTGACACATTTCTGGCATTCCTGCTCCGGGGCTCGGGGGGGGCTCGGGGGGGGGCTCGGGGGGGGCTCGGGGGGGGCTCGGGACGGGTAGGGGGGCGGAGTGTTTTTAATGGCAGTGCGCTTAATAGGTGTTTGAGCTCTTAATGGTTACGGCATTAAGTGGCTCCTTTCAGAGCGCCAGGCCGCAGGAGCCCCAGGGTGGAACCAAAACTGCACAGGGTCAGGGGGAGGGGGGGAGGGGGGGAAGGGGTCAGGGGGAGCGCGCATGAGACTCATGCCATAGAGCGGTGGGGTTAAACAGAGGGGATGTCTATGAACACACAGATGTATATTACACAAATAGAAAGCATGGGAAATCACTGTCTCTGCCTTGTTGTACACCAGGCTGGCCGTTGAAGAAAATAACATAGTAATAAAACTGAGGCTGCTTCCGTTAGCAGCTGACTCATTACCTCCTTTGGAAAAGCCGTGGCAGACGTCTGTGCATTGAGGGGGAAGGAGAGCCATCTAGTGGCGAGAATCAGTACCTCCCCATTCATTCAGCCCTGTGTCGAGAATACTCTAATCCCCTTGACCTCCATTAATAATGATAAAAATGCACATGTAATTCTTAGGAGGGAATTAGAGGGGACATTAATTTGAGGGGTGAATCAATTTGGCAGAACTTATTCAAATTAAACGCCGACAAATGCCTGGGAGAAATGGTGCTTGCGAAAATACATATTCAATAAATTCAAAAGATTACAATAGATTACAATACTGTAATCTTTTGGCCTGTGTTAATGGTCCATTCATAGAGCTGGCTTACGGAAGAAGCCATCAAAGGGAATCTAACAACTCCAACACTATAAAGCAATTTTAAGACCGGCCCTTTTGGAAAAAGCCCCAGACGGACAGGTGTTGGTGCGTGTTAAGGCTCACCTGTTGTGTTAATCATGCTTTTGGGAGTGGCAGAGGCAGCAGCAAAGATGTTGGGTGTGCTTCCGGAGGCTAGGCTCCCCGTGGTGCTGGAGTTGCCCACTGTGTTGACCGCCAGATTGCCCGGCGGGGGCTTCTTCACTGGGACCACCACGCTCCTGTAGCACATGGGTCAGTGAGGTAACACAGCGTAAATCAGCTAATGCTCACACTTACCGATAATTACACTGATTTTCCCCCTATTTTCAGTTGGGCCCGATGGTCGGCAGGTCCTCTAGTATGAAAGGGCTAGGGGCAGGGTATTGTTTTTAAATTTTTCGATACCTGTTCGATACCTGGGATTCGATGCCGATACCAATACTTTTTTTGATGCCTTTGCTGAGTGTAAACACATTGTTCTAGAATATCCAAAAATATTTTCTCATTTAACAAAATAAGGCAAAACATCAGTGATTACTGTCAACTCAAACAGCTGTATAAAATACAGTATAAAATGAACAAGAAAAATAGTCTGAAAGCCTACCCTGGTGGGCAGGGGCGTATGCATCCAAAATATTTGAGGGGGCAGTTTTACAACTTTATGGCAGAAGTGAAATTTACTGAAAAAATATAGGCACAACTAAAAATGGACTTGCCAGCCAAGGAATGCTGTGCTAAAAAGGGTACAAATAGCTAAGATATGTATCCTAAACGTGAGCTCAATAGCTCAAGTTTCAGCTGATTTTGCGAGTAGCCAATTCACACACATCGCAATTACCGTAATTAGTTGTTCCTCCTGGTTGTCAGGCTCCCAATTCACTCCCATTCATTTTCGGGACCTCGTCGAAATGTATTGTTTGTACGAAAAATAATACATCAATCTATGTCATGTTTTTTTCTGAATTAAAGGTAGGCCTATCTCTTTTGTGAGCTGATATGCTTGGGCTAGCGAGTGCTCATGTGCGAAATGCTCATTCTGTTCCCAGTCAACAAGGGTGCACACCATCACCACGGCAAGGCAAGACCGATCGTCAAGACCAGTCGTTACTCTCAACTGCCTTCGTTGGAAACAACTGGAACAGTCGCCAAGTGTGAACCAAGGTTTAAGTACAGTTAGTCAGGGAACACAAAACAATCAGGAATCTCAAAACCACAGTCAGTGCAGGCAATCAAAAAGCACAGTCAGTCAGCAAACAGTCAGTCGACACCTATCGTGTATTTTCATCAATCCATTTTTTTTTTTAAACTGAATGCTCTTCTCCGAGTCAATGATTCCTTGACACTCAAAGTCTTCCTCTGCATTCGTTAAACTCCACGGTGAGTTTCCCAGACCATCCACACAACGTGAAAGAGTCGATGGTAACAGACTGGTTTTCGGCCATTTTAAACAATATCAGGCTCTTGCCGACTGCCTGTTCCTACCTTAAAAGTTGAGTAGGAAGCTAAATTGCAGGAATCAACAACATTACAGATTACATTTAACATAAGACTCACTTTAACAGGCTAGAAACACAGTAGGCTTTATATTTAAACCCCAACCTCCAAATCTGTGCATGGGACCTTTCAGGCAGAAACAGCAGGCCAGAGCCAGGAAAAACAGCTTAATGTACACCCAGGTACACCATTTATCAACTTTACAGAACAGCTGGAAAAGGTAGTCACTAGCATGAACAACACAATGTTTTTCAATGTTTGCTCTCCATAGAGACTGTTACTTTGTGCTTCCATTCCTGCACTGTTGGACGGGCTTTACTTCAAAGCTGACCTCAACCAACAGGTTTGTCTGTTCCCACCTCGTGCCTCAGCCGCCAATAAGACCAATTCACCATTGGATCTCTGAGCGCCACAAACAAAGCCGCGATCTGCGTTTTCTGTAATACAGTTATTTATTTTTTTAGCAATAGTACAAACTGCATAGCTGAGATTCCAAGAAATCATTTTCAGCAAAGCATTTTAATTCACCACACAAGGACGTTTCAGTCTGCTCTAAACAGTGAACAGAAATGACTGCAAAAATAGAACACAGAAATATCCCTACTTCCCATAACATCTAATTAAACAAGTTAAAGCACTAATTTTATTTTCATCCACTGTTAATGCTGTTGTGGGGTGGGGGGTAAAAAGATACTAATACTCCTTTGAGAGATGCAGGGGGGTGGAAGTGCTGTTCTACAGGCCATTTGAGTTCCTCCCGGCTTCATTAGTCTGCTGGACGAATAGAAGGGTGACATGTCACAGCGCTGGTCCTACTGGTGTGAGCATGTGCAGACTTCACTCAGCTAAAGTACCCGAGTGCTGTCGACATCCGCCCCTGTAGCTCCGTGCCTCTGGCCCAACTGTGCAGCACGTTTTGAGTTGGAAGCCAGAGCAAATAAACCGGTGGATTACAGTCGCAGTCAGGGAGCTGAGCTGGTCAAATGTAGCTGTGATGGCTGCCTTCCTGTTCGCTGGTCTCCGCTGACTGGCTGTCAAACAGCCCCCGTCTGTAAATGAGACATTCACCAGGAACTCTGCGCGGGCCCTGTTCGGCGGTCCGACCGTGGTCACGGAGCGCAGCCCGCTCCCAATTCATCCAGGGGTACCCCCTTTCTGAGCTCATGACCCCCTTAATGAGCAAACACATTTCCTGCTAACACACAACCCACTGCTAACTGCCATCTATTTTTACAATGTTTATTTGCTCCATATAAGATCCCCATATCCAGGACTACTGGCAGTTTATGTTTCTACTATTCCTTTATTCAGCCGGACATATACTGAAGCAATTAAGCGCCCTGCTAAAGGGTACAACGGCAGTGCCCCGTCTGGGATATGAACCTGTAACCTCTGCGTAACAAGTCATTATACGACCCTACTACCCTGTTGTTACATTAACTGTATTATTGAACACAGCCCATGTACTGCCCACGGAACACGGCGCGGGCACTGCAAATGGCGGATGTAGCGATGGCAGCGAAAAGGACAGTCTAGACATTCATGTGATCCTGCGCCCGTCCCTGCCTCTCCCGGAAAGCGCCGGAAAACGAGGTTAATTGTGGTCGGTGGGACTGATCTAATGGAAACGACAGCCCAGGACGTGAATAACACACACATTAACTCATTAGCGAAATCCAAAAATATGTCTCTAACAGGGCCCTGTTTATTTATGGAAACACTGAGCGCTGTCACATGACTGCTAGTGATTGGCAACAGAAGGAAGCCGTGGAGACTGTGGGGAATGCAGAGGCATGGGGGTAAAACAGACATGGCTCTAATAAATAACTTTTTACTAATTTAATAATTAAACTCTTTAGGCATTCCTGCAGGTCACTAACAATTTTAAAATAAACATTTTCAGCGATATTCAGCAACAAGTTCTGCTTTCATACAATTGTACGTTTCAGTTAGTAACATGCTTCATTGGAAATTATCAGGGATCTGCAGGGGCATTTTCAAATTTTACGGGCATGTAAGGATTTAAAATATTTCAAGTACGTACTAGTATTTGACCCTGGTCTGGTAACACGTGTGTGCTAAAAGGGGTGACCCCTCCCATGAATCACTTCGTACCCCGCTCTGCTGAAATGAGTGCTAGAGTGGTGATCCCCAATGTGTAGTCCCGCTCTATGATAAAGCCACAGGACTTATGAGGACCTACCAGGCTCTGCTGAAATGAGTGCTAGAGTGGTGTTCCCCAATGTGTAGTCCCGCTCTATGATAAAACCACGAGTTATGAGGACCTACGACGCCGTGCTGAAATTAGTGCTAGAGTGGTGATCCCCAATGTGTAGCCCCGCTCTACAATAAAGCCACAGGAGTTATGAGGACCTACACTGGCCTGCTCAATAAGGGTTTACTTTAGGAGGGAATGAAGGTGTGAAAAGTGCTGAACCCAAGATAACCAGGCTCCATGGAGGGCCTGGAGAAGAGTCCCTTCTCCCTCGAGCCAAGCGAAGCAGCTAGCCTCTGTAACGGGCCGTGACACATTTAAGCCCCTCCCCCCAGTCAGGTGACGTGGCCTCAGGCACCAATGTTTCGCATCATCAGTGTGTTTCTAAGACAGAACACAGTAGTGTAAAAACCTTCAACATCCGACATCAGAGAACACGGACAAACAAATGTTTTTTTGTTTTTTTAAAATAAAGATGAATGCATTATTTACGTATCCTTCATATGAGTGCGATATAGTACACATTGTATAAAATACTGTCAAGTGTATGAAACTACAGTACATATTCACAAGCTTGCATGTGCGAAGGTGGTAATTTAGATATTTTCCAATAACAATAATAACGATCATTGATTTAAAGAACACATCACACAAGCAGTCGCACACCAAGTTATTTTACAACACACAAATTCCTTCTAAAAATGTATGACATGGAGGCCGGAATCTCCTTTCCTTCAAACCTTGTTCTTTAAAAAAAAGCAGGGCTGTGGAGAGAGGGAGAGAAAGAGCGAGGGAAGGAGGAAGTAAGGAGAGAGTCACAGAGGCCAGCAGTGAGGCGTATCAGATCCTCGTACAGAGGCAGTTCAGACGCACTTTACCGGAGGGACCCTGCCAGTAACAGGCGCACTGAAATATTAAAGAGGTCCAGACATCGTTTCCCTTTCCCAAACACACAAGACCGGCATAATTTATTTATCCAACATTCCGCAATCAAACATCGGTGCACCATGGAACCAACATCTTTGGCCAAGAGCGGTTTGGAGAAAGGCTCTTAGTTATGATTACTGATTATGATTATTTTTCTTTGGTCACTGCTGTCGGAATCACATTAGTTCAGCTTCCCATGGACGCGTTTGGCCGGTCTGGGACCTAGTGCTCACGAGTGACATACAGGCTGTTGATAAAATATGAATACTTTTAATGAATAATTAATTTGCCAGGCACTCATGAATGATGTATAAATAATCCAACATATATTTTATTAATAGGATTGTCTTAATTGAGTTGGCTTGAATAAAGCAAGGATTAATCTTGAGATGAATATTAACAGGATCTACGGCTCTCTGAGACCCATATTCCTTCACACTTTACTAGTGAATAACAGCTAATAATGTGCTTTTAATCACAGAAATCAATCTCATGAGTACTCTGCTTCCTAAGAGAAGCAGAATATGAGCATTCAAGAAATAAAAAAAATAAAAAAAACAGAAACTCCACTTATTTCAATTTGTTTACCAGCTACAATGCATGCTCAGTGACACGTATAAAATATTAATTTTATTTAGCATAAACAGTTTTCATAATGGATACTCTTAGGGCAATCACAAAGGGACGATTCTCTATCAGCGAAGAGAGCTGGGGCATTTGAAATGCAGAGAGTAACTGCGATTTGAATTTACTCAAAATGTGTTACTTATTTGAAACACATTTTTATAGGACATAAACAACATGGCGCTTGTTGCGGAGGAGTGTAAAAAGTGCGTAAAGTAATCACAGGAATAAAAGACGTAGGGGAACGTGGGATGGGATGAATTATTTCCTTTTAGCCAACGCAACCACATGACAAAAAAAAAACTTTGTCTGGAATCAGTACGCACATAAAGCTCACGGTCCAGTGCGCAAACGGCAAAAACTAAAAACAGACGTAGAACAAGAATCCTTTTTTTGTAGCAAATATTTTTTTATCTTTCCCCCACATTCCCTCATTTGAATTTGTCATGGTGGCCAAACGCAGAGCGCAGATGAGGTTCCTGAGGCCTCAATACCGAACACTAATTGAAAAATCCACTTCCACCCGAAAGGCACGGGACAGAAGGGGGCCCGGAGAGAGGCGCCTTCGCCGGCTCAGGAGTTTGAGGGGAAATTTTTTTGATGTTGTCACTCCCAATCTATTGAGGGCCTGACAGACAATCGAACGGGCCGGCCCGGGGATTGGCAGCTCATTCCGCTGGCAGGTGGCAAACAATTAGACACAGCAATTTGCGCCTGCTGATGACATTAAAGCCTGAGACGGGTCCGCGCGCCCGCGCCCCGCCCCGGCCGGACGGTCTGTGTGAAAGCATTTCAAAAATAATACACTTCACCGTGGCGACTCATTTTCCTGCTGCCACGTCCCATTACCGCGCTGAGCGGTGAAGGCGACAGGCCGGGCCGCGGCGTGACGCAAGGCCGCTTCTGTTTAATCTGTCATCAACGCCCTGGAGACCCTAATCTCCCCACACCCCCCCGACACACACACACCCCCCTTCATCAATATCAGCTCCTCTCCCTCATTCAGCGGGCTGCATACATTAGAGCGCTTCAGCCAGGGGAGCGGCCATTGTTTCCCCCGAATCACCGTGTCCTCCCGCCGTTTCACTCCTGCTCCCCCCGCGCGCCGGCCGTCTGAGGGCCCGGCACAAAGACGAGCTGCGAGTCACACCCACAGCCCGCAGGAGAGGGGTACTCTGGTGCTTTCTTAAATATCCTGCACACAACCCCACCTCCCCCCCCCTTTCTTTTTTGCCATTTATGTTAGTTTTTTAAGAGAGGACATTTAATGTGATTCATTCAAATTCAAGCAGCAAAGATTAGGGGGAGGGGGGGGGGTATGTGTGTGACCATTCTGTTTTGGGGATAATGGTAAAAGAACAGCTGATGGAGCTGTACCAGGGAAAAACTCACATCCTTTCTCATTGTTTAGCCAACTATACACACATCATACCACCCTACTGCTAATAAAACATAAATGAAAACTAAACTTGTTAAATCCTGCCTTGAAGTACCCTCCATAACATTAAAGAGTTCTGGGTCTTATAATTACCAGGAAGGTACAATATAACATCACATTCATTCTATAAGCATTACATACAGCCACCTAAACACCAGGCCAATTTAAATTGTATAAGTGCTTATGTATGTGTATGTTACACTTTCAAAGGCATTATTCAGTGTCTATACATGTGTTACGCATGTGTTATATATAGTTAATAAATAACAGTTAACAGTTAACACGGTTAGGACTGGATTGAGTAATGTGCAGGAACAGAAAGACTTAACGTTAACTATAGCTCATTTCAGATTTTTAATTTCAGAGTTTTGTGTCCTGCAGGGCGGGTGGTTTACATTTCCTGAACCCCTACTGTACCGTCTTATCTGCTCCAGGAATGTAAACATCCCAAAGCACACAGACATAGACAGTTTTCTGATGTGTTTGAACATCTGTAACCGAGTCTGAAATGAATAATTTCTTGGAAAGGAAAAAACCATTAATGTTAATCCCAATAACCCACGATCACAGTAAGGCTAAAGGAGCTCTTTGAGACAAAGTCCAGAAAACCTACCACAGGATTAACGTCCGTGGAGCTTGAGAAATGGAAACCAGGTACGGAAGAAGCAGCGACTTTAAATGCCAGACCTAGGTCAAACAACTCTAACCCTTTTAGACAACAGCAACATTTTCTGGCAAAAACATGTATATATATAAAAACAAAACTATTTCTTTAATATAATTGTCTAGTGTGGTTAGGACATCTTTCAAGCATCTGCTGAAAAAAATGTTATTTGCATCTTAAGATGTCTAGACTGTTAAGTATTTCAAATATGTAAAAAAAGAAAAAACCTTGCAAACAATATGTTTTTTAAATTGTGCTGTTAAGGTGACAAACCTTTGTGCCTTTGTGTCATTTAACTGAGCTGCTTGCGCAATGAGGTCAGATTCTTTTGTTCCTAGTGTGCAGTTAGCAAAAAGCCACTACACTACGGTTTTCTTTTATGTTTTTATATGTAAAGTATTTGAGCCATGTCTGCCTGTGAACGGTATAAGCAGTTGACAGTAGAAAGGCTTGGGGTAGGGGTGCGTATTTGGAAAGGCGGGGCGTGTGTTTGGGAGGATACGACCCACCTGTCAAAAGAGTGGAACTGCATGGGCAGGATGGCCTGGGCCTGCGCCTTCACGGCCGGGTCGGGGTAGGGGAGGGGCTCGGGCCCGGCGTCGGCGCCCTCCATGGGCGTGGCCACCAGGCTCTTGAGGATCTCCCGGACGTTGATGCCCTTGTTGCCCTGGGAGATGCTGGAGATGGAGGAGGCGGGCTTGAGCACCTCCACGCTGGGCGACTCGGCCAGGCTCTCCTGGGACTTGACCTCGGAGGAGAGGGTGCAGAGGAGCTGGCTCATGGCATCCGGCCCGCCCGCGCTATGCTCCAGGTCGGCGCCGTTGAGCACGCCCGACACCTGCTCCTCGCCAATGCCCGAATCCGTGTGTGGCAGCGAGGTCTCCACATGCAGGTCTTCCACCGGCGTGGGGGTGTCTTTACTGCTCTCCAAAAAGGCCGAGGGGTTATCTGTGAGTGGAAACAGCCGTCCGTGAGCAGGGATTAGCAAAAATACGTGTAAAATATGTGCATTTTTGCATATATTTTTTATTTGAAAATAAACTTAGTATCAGGGTGTGAAATTAACACTCGCCACCAGCCAAATGCTGGTAAAATCTTGATTTTCTACTCAAGGAGGCACTTTGGCAGTTAACCAACCAGGTTGTGTTATATTGTAAAAGGTAATGTGGCTAGTAAAATGTTGAAAATGGCTGGTGATTTTTTGAATCCACAAGCCACTCTGGCAAGTGGATGAAAAAGTGAATTTCATGCCCTGCTTAGTATATGTACAATTTTATGTTTTATTTTATTTTATTGTATTATTGTTTTTTTTTTTTTTTTACAAAATCCTCCCAGAAAATGTACTGTATCTATGAACTACAGTTGATATAGTGGCGATGTAGGTTGCTTGTTGCTTTGCAGAAGGGACAGAAATATAAACTGGCAAAAACGGATGCATGAAAATGCATATACATGGATTTAAAATAACACCCATCCTTGACTGTGATCATCCTTGCATGGAAAACACCTTAGCAGTACTATGCAAAATATAGCAGACTACATTTTAACAAAACACTAATTCAAATAACCACTATTCACTAATCACTAAAAGACTATTAAATACAAATGAATGCCTCTCTAATTTTGTAGTAGCAGCTAAAATTAGTAGATAGCTATTATTAGTAGTAGATAGGGCAACAGTAATGGCCACAGGATTCACTACGCAGCAGACATCTGATTAATGCCAGTGCAATGATTTTAATAACTCTACTATGAGCAAATATATCTATCACACAGTTAAGCCCCACGTTGGAAAATGCCCCATCACTTTCCGTGCTAATAAAAACTAATCCCCAATTCAATTTAAATCCAGTTCAGAGAGACGGAGACGATAAATTCAGAACGCTTATTAACGAGATCTAACGGTGAAGCTGAGATGAATTGGCTGAGGACCGTGCCGGATTAGCGATAGAGAGATAATCACAGAGCTCACAGTCACTTTGATGTATGAGTAGTACGGCACAGAGCTCACAGTCACTTCAATATATGAGTAGTACGGCACAGAGCTCAGTCACTTCGATATATGAGTAGTACGGCACAGAGCTCACAGTCACTTTGATATATGAGTAGTACGGCACAGAGCTCACAGTCACTTCAATATATGAGTAGTACGGCACAGAGCTCAGTCACTTCGATATATGAGTAGTACGGCACAGAGCTCACAGTCACTTCAATATATGAGTAGTACGGCACAGAGCTCACAGTCACTTCGATATATGAGTAGTACGGTGGCGCCGTCAGGGAGGAGACGAGCGAGGGACGGAGGAAGGAAATAAGGGGTCTTCTCTGACACGGTACCGGCCAGGATGACGGGCGATTCATCCATGGTTTGCCTCGTAGCCCACTCATTCAGCTGTGTTTCAGCATTCAATCGGTGCTTCAAAGGCCACTGTAGCGATGCGTGAGTATGGCTTTCCAACCCCATAACAAGCAGAGCTTTCATGTGTCATCGATGGCACAGTGCTCAGCCGTGGGAAGCAAATGGTTTTTATTGGCTTAGTGGTATCCATAACTGATTGCACCCTGATGCTTGACCCATTTCAAATTTTTTTTGGGGGGGGGGGGGTTGGTTTCTCCCATCAATTCCTCATCAATCAATCAGCCATCTGTGTATCTTCCTTTTTTTTAAATAGGAAAAACTATTTGGAGTGGACATTTAAAAAATTTGATAATTCTCAACTTTCTGGCTTTGAGGCAATCATGAAATTGACCACCGTTTATTATTTCAGCATTCAGGGGTTTAGTCAGACTGTCATGGCCGTCTCAAACTTTAATTGTGTTTAATGGCTTCTGACTGCACTGCGAAAAGTCAAACCAGGTGCCCATCTCCTCATATATAACACCTCAAACAACCGTGTGGGGAAACCTGCGCTTGTAATGTCAAAGTAACAGACAGACTTCAGAACACGACAGCATTTTACTCAATCATCGATCTTCAGTGAGCAGAATTTTGGATGAATCAGTTTTTGCATAACGATCCATTTTGAATTTGTCCGACACAGCCACTGCATCGCAGAAGTTATTTTATGCGCTTATGACCACCAATTTGTGACGCTCTTTGAAGCCTTATGTAGAGTCATAGCTATGACATATAGGGAAGTTATCTCACCGGGAACATTGCCTGAGATTCTCAAAATGAATTGTGCCACCGTGTAAAGCATGAGACTCATTACTTTAGGTCTGTCCTTCGACTGGACGTTTACCGGGAGCGAAGCCGTCTTGGCCCGCCTCCCTCCCCTTGGCCCGACACACACTCTCCCCTGACCCCGCCCAGTTGTTCCTCAGACGCCGAGGCCGGCTTCACTCATATTCATCATGGCCGGCTCGCTAGAGAGGTCAGCGGGGCCTGATTCAGCTGGAGAACATGTCTGGGTTTCCCACTCAATCACAGACACTAGTGTCCCACATGCTGCCTGAACGGCCCCTCTCCCTCACCCCATTTTAGTTCTCTCATTTCTGAAGGCAGTGCCTCTCCCTGGCCCCTTCTATGATCCTGGGGTGATCCTGCGCCTCTTTCTGGCCTCCTCTATGAACCCAGACTCCTTTGGTGGATTGGCCGCTTAATCGGTGGTGACAGATAGGGGCTGGAAATAGAACTCCACGCAGCTCCGCTGCCGACGACTGCCCCTTCCCTCTCCTGCAACCCTTCCAAACTCTCCCTGTCCCCCTCTCTCCATTGCTGTCTCTCCCTCTCTCCTTCTCTCTGTCTCTCTCCCTCTATGGCCTCCGCCCTATCTCTCCTGACTTTAAACCCCCTATTTTCCCTGTGCCCCAACCCTCCCATCCCTCTCTCTCTACCTCCCTCCCTCCCTCAATCTATCCTCTTCCCCCTCTTCTCTCTTCCTCTCAAACTCTCTGCCCCTCTACTGCCACTGTTCAGGTTTACTAACACTCCAACTTACAACACCGTGAGACTTGGCTTGCAGCAGACGGGGCCCATAGCAGTTTCATACTTGCACACATTGAATAATGTATTACCACCTCCCTACCTTTGAACCTCAAATCTACAAAAGCCTGAATTATTTTTTACCCAACCGTCAAAGTCCCCCATTCTTTTTTTCTAAAGATATTTGTCCGATTAAAAAAATAAAAAAATAATTTAAAAAACGGAATTGTTCATATTTATAAAAGATGACGAGAGACCGACATCTCTTGGGGCAGATAAAGTCTGTTATGCTGGGGGGTGATGATGAATGCTAGTTTAATGACTTTTCCCTACGATGCCCCCTGCTGTTAGACTTAATTGTGTGCACTGCAATTAGCGGAGAGTATGAATTAATCATGGTGGCGCAGTGTAGAAACAGGCCCCCAAACAGATTTTGGCTCAAGCTGGGTGCACCTTAGCAGATAGGGCAAGGACAACACCACGCCACGCTTAGAATCAGGGTATGAAATTAACTTTTTATCCACCAGCTACTGTGGCAAGTATATACAAATTTCTACTCGCCACTCAGATTCTTTGCCAGCCACTTCTGAAAACCACGCGAAAAACATTACAATTACAAACAAAGACCCTTTTTAGAATTCAAATAGGAAATTCCAATCTAAGATGCATCAGTTGACTTTGGGGCTTTGGGCTTGTTTTTGCCCCTGAAGTTGCTTGAAAAATGTGAAGACGGGCTTGTGTTGTGGTTTTTGTGCTTGTTCATTAATCTACCAAGCGACCTCATTTTTTTTTTTACGCACTACCGCAGAGCTCAAAACACAACGGTTTGATCATTCGCTCCAGGGACCACTTCCAGACTGATCACACCCGTTTGATCATATGCGTCATAGGGTTAAAAAAACCTGCCAACGTGGCTGGTGACTACGATGATTTCACCCGCCACAGCCAAAGATTTACCCGCATTTGGCCGGTGGCGGGTATAAATTACAGACCCTGCTTAGAATTCTGCAGAGCATTGTCGAGCCCTGTTCCGAACGGGACGGGGGAAGGGATGAGAAAAGGACGGGGGAGGGGTCAGGATCGCACCGGTACTGGTAGGCGAGTTGATCTCTTGCCGGATGCTCCTCCCCGATTGGCTGCTTGACCTGGCAATCTCGCGCTGGGGCTCCAGGATGTCCCGGTACTTGGACACCATCAGGACAGAGATGAAGTAGACCACAGCCAGGGCCAGGAACTGCGCCTGTTTACTGTCGTCCTGGAAACGAGAGTGGCATGTCACGCGCGTGCCCTGACGCCCCCCCACAGACAGCTCAAGGTTCAACAACCAATAAATATTAAAACATGAAAATGCCATTCCCAAGCCTTTTGCTTACTGCAGCTATTGCGGTGGTGTGAGGGCGAAGGAGCAGAAATGCTCTCCGCTGGCCTGAGTCTGAGGCCTGCTGGCTAATGGATCCACCCAGGAGCTTTTCAACACTCCCCCCATGTGAAATAACACACACATACACGCAAATGCACGCACACACACTCAAACACACACACACACACACACACACACACACACACACACACACACACACACACACACACACAATCTCTGTCTTTGCATTCAGCTTTCACCCCCTTTATCACTGCCAAGTCTATGTCTATAATTTCATATTTTTTACACACAGCCCATTGTTGATTGAAGTGCATTTTATTGTATGTATGTGTCTGTGTTCTCTAATAGCTCAAAATCCCTAAAATACATGAATGAGCAGTCGTACAAAATTGCATTGTATTATTCTATATTGCACACACAATGCTTAAGCCCTTCCCTCCTTCCCCCCTACAGGAATCTCTGTCTGGTCTTTCACAGTGTTTCATCAGCTCTTATTAATACACACACAAACACAAACACAAACACACACACACACACACACACACACACACACACACACACACACACACACACACACTTGCATACTCACCACATCACGGAAAACGACGGCTCGCAGTCGATTGATGTCCACATCCTGCAGAAGCCTGTCAGGATCCTTAATAGAAGAAAGGTTACTGGGGACATTCTCTATGGTAGCCTAAGCAAAAAAACAGTACAACCACAAACTGGATACATTCTCTATGGTAGCCTAAGCACAAAACAGTACAACCACAAACTGGGGACATTCTCTATGGTAGCCTATGCAAAAAACAGTACAACCACAAACTGGATACATTCTCTATGATAGTTTACAGGAAGAAAACAGTACAACCAGATACTGGGGACGTTCTCTATGGTAGTCTAAGCACAAAACAGTACAACCACATACTGGGGACGTTCTCTATGGTAGTCTAAGCACAAAACAGTACAACCTCATACTGGAGACATTATCTAAGGTAGCCTATGCAAAAGAAACAGTACAACCACAAACTGGGGATATTCTCTATGGTAGTCAAAGCACAAAACAGTACAACCACATACTGGAGACATTATCTAAGGTAGCCTATGCAAAAAAACAGTACAACCACAAACTTCAGACATTTTCTATGGTAGCCTACAGAAAAAAAACAGTACAACCACATTCTGGAGAAATTCTCCATGGCAGCCGAAGCACAAAACAGTACAACCACATACTGGAGACAGTCTCTATAGCAGTCTATAGGAACCAACTGTACAACCACAGACTGGGGAGAATGTCTATGGTCGTCTAAAGCAAAAAAACAACACAACCAGATACTGCGGACATTCTCTACTGTAGTCTAAAGCAAAAAATGAAATAAGACAGTATATATCATATACTGGGGTCTGGGGACATTCTATATAGTAGTCTGAAGCAAGAAATTGTACAACAGCACATCTTTCAAACCCCCTTCTGAACAGAACAAGCCCAACACTTCTTTCTCATGCTGTCATCTACCACTTAAACACGAGCTATTCCTGACAACAAGCGGCGGACTCACACTGTGCAAGTACTCAACGAGACGATAAGAGACGGAATGAGACTCGGAAAACTGACAACAGGTTAAAACAGTCTTAAACGCGAGAAGTAAACACATTGTATTGACTGGAATTAAAATTCAAGGATGACGTTCCTTGTGAGAGGGTAAAATTGCTGAACACATTAAACAAACAAAATAAAAAGCACGCAGTTAAACGGTCCAACATTTCACATTAATTGGAAACAAGAGCGCCTGCATTGTAATTACAGCCCAGCCCCAGATCTAAGAGTCAAATATATCTTGCTTATTGGCTCAGTGTGTAATTACGCTGATGTTAAGGGACATATTTTTCAGGCTGTGATGGGGGCGTGTCATGCAGTGTGAGGGCAATGAATAATGGCCAATGACGTGCAGTAGCAGCAGCTGAAGGGCAGATACAGCAGCAGTGGTTGAGCAAGAGTGTAATAGATAACATTAGCTGATGTGTAATAGAGGGCTATAACGTGTTAGTAAACGTGTAATAGAACTTTAACAGGTGTGCAATAGAGGGCTATAACGGTTTAGTACAGGGGTAGGGAACCCTGGTCCTGGAGAGCCGCAGGGTCTGCAGGTTGTTGTTGTTACTCGCCACTTAATTGATCAATTAAAGCAGTTGATTACACAGTTAACTCACCTCACCTGGTTTCTTTGGTCTAAGTAGATGCTGTATTTAAGGTGAAAACAAAAACCAGCAGACCCTGCGGCTCTCCAGGACCAGGGTTGCCTACCCCTGTTTTAGTAAGAGTGTAATAGAGTTGTAGTAGACGTTTAATAGAGATATCATGATTTATTAAGAGTATAATAGAAAAAGGTGCAATGGTTTATTAAATGAGATAATGGTTGAAACATACAGTGACAGAGCTGTAGGCCTCAATAAAATGCAGCACTACAGGCCTCGAGGCCCAGATTTGAGTATCTCTGATATAGAGTTTTAATTGTTTAACAATAGAGTTGCAACGGATTCATAACAGTTGTAATGGGTCAGGAACAGAAAGAGCTGTAATGGTTTAGGAATAAAGACAACAGTAATGTTCTAGAAGGAGTGTAACAGAGAGTAATGTAGTGCGAGGGGGCAGTGGCTGGGCAGATAGAGGGCAGTGAGGGGGTGCAAGGGGGTACCTTGCTGACAGGCGGAATGTTCTGCAGGTTCTCCTGGGTCTTGCTGTTTGGGAGGGAGGATTTGGTCGTTCTGTCCCTCTGTCTCTGCCTGCACTCCAAACAGTTTCTCACAGCCACACAACACACTGCACAGAGAGAGAGAGAGAGAGAGAGAGAGAGAGAGAGAGAGAGAGAGAGAGAGAGAACGGTTGACAAGAATGGAGGGAAATAAAGTTGAAGGGGAATGGGGGTTGGGGGGGGGGGGGGTGGAATGATGAACAGGAAAGGAGGAGAAGAGAAGAAGACCGTAGACTGCAGGGTCCTGTGGACTATGTTTAATGCAGGACACAACATGATGACTTGATAGCTGATTAGCCTCTCTCTTAATTATGACGTCTAGCTGAAATAAAGCTTCAAATTAATTCAGGAATAATATCACATTAGTGGAGCGAGACAGACCTGGATACAAGGACATCATTGAATATAGAAACACACGCACACACACACACACACACACACACACAAACACAGACAGTCTGTTCAAGCAAACTGACACATATAGCACACACACACACACACACACACACACTCACCCAGTCTCAGGCACTGGCGCATCAGGCCGCCGGAGGACATGTTTTTCTCGGCCTCGATCTCGCTGAAGTTGAGGGAGCTGGCGAACACCAGCACGTCCACCATGGCCATGAGACGGCTGAGGAAGGTGACGGCCGTCTCCGAGGACATGCCCTGCGTGGCCTCGATGCTCTCCAGCTCCGTCTGCAGGCAGATCAACACAGACGCGGCCTCAATCACGGCAGTGTCCCTCTGCGGACTACCACAGCTTCACGGAGGTAGGGAGAGCGATGGTATAACGGCTAACACACTCAATCCCAAAGTCAACACTACGGCGCGTCGCGAGGCCTACGGTAAGAGCGGAAGTCCTTCTGTGGCCTATTGTGGTGAGATTACACTTCATTACAATCACTTGACAGACGCTTTTATGCAACGTTCGGTAGTGTCCTCTCAGAAACACAAAACCTATGATCAAAAAATGTGATGTTAACCTAATAATTGTTACAATCAAAGCTTTGGTGACAGCAACAAAACTCTGAAGTGAGCAGGAAACAAAGAGGCTTTAAAGGTGACTATACAACAGAGGCTTAGAACATAAACCACTGTGTGACAGTTCAAAACAATGCCCTTCATCACCATTAACGGTAGACCATGCAGGGTGGGCGGGACGGAAGAGGGCCAGAGCCATGTGATTGGACGGACAGGAGTCAGGTGACACAGAGGCTACAGGTGGAACACGGGCGGATGCCGGTGTAACTTTTCAGGCTGCATCCCCCTGTTTCTGGTTCCGGGGGCATGTGATGTATCGACCACTTACTGGATAGAACACCAACGCACTTTTACACTTGTGTACGTGTCTTCCTATTCATGTATGAGATTCTTGCCTGTTAGTAGCCTGCTGGCTAAAGAAGTTATTACAGCACTGCACGCAAGATAAATACAACATTTAGGAAATATGAATTCAATCGGATTTAACGTGGCTTTACCAGCTCACAAGCTAGCTATATTTGGATACCTAACTAGCTGACGTTAGATATCTAAATCACAACTCCGAGATATATAGCTAGCTAGGTAGTTAGGTCTACCATATTCCCCTTCATAAATTTGCTAGGTTGTAAGTGTGTCCAACTAGCTAGCTAACGTTAGCTATCTAGTGTAATTCATAACTGCTAGGTAGGTAGCCTTGTTAGTTACTTTTATAGCCAACAGGTTACAAAGTTAAACAACGTAACAGTAAGTAGTACACATACGCAAGCGCTAAACTCCATTTTAAAGTGCACAAGCATGTGATAGCGTTGTATCCAATAAGGGGTCGATACATCGCAATGCCTCCGGAACCATAAATGAGGGATGCAGCCTGAGGCTCAGCAGTTACACCGGAACAGCGCGGTTATAAGTGGTGTAGTGTGCAGTTATCATCGTGTGTGGAGGGGGAATCAAGTGCAGGGGGAGGGGTTAGTGTTTGTGTGCTCAAGTGTTCCCTACCCAAAGCCTCTTCCTCTCTCAACAACTTATTAGCGCACAGACAGATGCTTTCTGTTGAGCTAAAAACGTAATTACTCTAGGTAACTGTTGGGAGGTTACTGGAAAACAGTAAATCAGAAATTTACATCGTAGGAAGTATGACAAAACGATAAAGGGGTGAACTAGACAGGATTGTAAAAATGCTTCTTATTCTTCTGCTTGTTATTTCTTATGGGCAGAAAAACAGGAACTGTGTAAAGGGGCCACGTACACTGCCTTTATCAACACTGGAGTTTCACTTCTTTTTGTCAGCTGAAAGACAGAGGGAGGAAGAGGCTAAAGAGGTGGGTGGGGGCAGGCGGGGGCCGCGGGCAGGGTCACGACCCAAGCAGTTACCCACCTCGCCCGCGGGGGCCGCTGTCTCTGACACTGGGGGGCCCTCGCTACTCTTTCCCACCTTTTGAGAGCGAGCGTCTCCTTTCTTTGCGTCCGGCAGAGAGGGGAGACAACTTTAAACATCCTCCTTTCCTGGCTGACCGCTCACTCAGAGAGACAGCAGGTCCCCTGACTGCCTCTCACAAGAACAATTTTGGCCATCACCAGTATCACTTACACTTAAGCACGGCTGCTTTCCAATGGCAACCGCTGTAAACGTACGCTGAACATGAGGGGGAAAAAATACTCAACCACACTAACTTTTATTTTTTATTATTTACTTTCATTTTTGTTTTAAATTGTGCGTTGCCTTGTGGAGCTGCCCGCCACAGTCAGCACTAGCACGGTCCAGATTTGATCAGACTTTTATTTTTTATACGACAAAACTATAATAAAATACAGTATATGACAAAACTATGAGAACATCTAATACTATAAAAATATTTTTAACATTTAAAGATACGATTAGATGTGATTAGACACCTTCAGGTGCCAGCCTAACAGTTATGTTAACCAAACAAAAGTGAAGTAAGGATCGAACAAGCCGACAGTGATGTGATCAAACATTGAGGTTTTAGTGGAGTGTCCTGCGCTCAGTAGACAGAGTCTAAGGCAGTGGTCCCCAACCTCATTCCTGAGATCCAGCAGGTTTTCATTTCAACCCTAATGTGTCACACCTGATTCAACCAATTAGCAGCTCAACAAGATCTCTAGCTGTTGAATGAGGTGTGCTTTGTTAGGGTTGGAGTGAAAACCTACAGGACGGTAGAGCTCCAGGAACAGGGTTAGGGACCACTGGTCTAAGGTATGATTCACACTGCCCCTCTGGTGGGGCGCTGCAGTCGACCAATCATCAGCAGGTAGACACCTGAAGCAGTACCGCAGGATGAGAAAGCCTCGACGTCTGGCTGCTCTGAGTTCAAACAGCAGGTCTGAGGTCATCCGGGTCATTAGGCCTCCCAGGCCCGCTGTTTGCCAGGTTGATGGCAGGCTTTCGCTTGGCAAGAAAAACCCATCAAGCGGCATGGAGGTGAACACCTACCCCAGGTCTGTGAATAAGATCTATTCGTGTATTTATGATCTATACGTCCCGTCGATTTCCGATGACTGATCCGGCTGAGTACTGACTCTGAGCCATTGGGCGTGTAGCTCAAGATGGATGGAGCTAATGAGGCTAAGAGTCCTGCAGGCCTTGCATTCATATTTATAGCCAGCGTGTGAATCTATACACGACTGCGGCTGCTAGGCTTGCTCAATTATGACTGAACACAATTTTAAAAGCTACACTGAATCTAAGACATGGTGGAAAACGGAGGATTTAAAGCCCATTATTAACTTACACAGGTAATTAATACACAGGTGTGCCACACGCAAAACGTGATTCCTGTGGGGATTTTTTTTTTTTTAATCACAATAATAACACAAAGCCAAACTGTCATTAAACACCAGTATATACCAGACAATTGTGTTACAAGCGTTTCCAGCATCATTTCAAGAAAAAAGCTGCATCTAAAAACAAGCATTGGGCATTTAGTCGTGCATGCAGGTTAGACGAGAAGCACAGTAAGAAAAAATGTTAGGAAAATATAAAAGAATGAAACTTACAGTGCTGGTACTAACCTTAGAACTCTGCACATGCAACAGACAGAAACAAACAACAGAATAGGACAAACATAAAAAACAACGACACAAAAAAGATTAAAGATAGAAAAAAGATCAGTGGACGGAGCAAAACTAGATAGTTACAAAGAGTATACAGTTAACAAAAAAGGAAAGTTAACTAATTAGTTCATTAGTTCATTAGTTAATGAAAAAATGAAAGCTAAATGTGCAGAATATAACCCAGACAAGGTAAAGCTAACCTATAGAAGCACAGCTGGATGAAGCCAGGCAAATGTAGTTAAACCCAACGAGACCCTTCTCTCAGAGGCCTTAAATGGCACCTACGGTTGACCTCAAATGAGATAACCCAGGGAAAGCATTGCTTGGACACATCAAGCAATTGCCATCAGTTTTATAAAGGGACGTGGAAGAGGTAGGTCCAACCCAAACACTTTCTCAATTTTGAATTTGTTTATTTAATTTGTTTACCTTACCCCCAAAAAATGTAACAGTAAACTGAAATATTGGTAATTTCTTAAGAAGACAACCTTGGGTGCCATTTAATTAGCGTGTGCTTTTTACTGAACCATGCAGTTAAGTCAGCATGCAGTAACACATGACTGCCACTAGATGGCAGTAAGATGCCAGGGGAAGGAGGCTGACTCCCACTTACGGAAGGAGATGTGGCCGCGGACAGCAGGGGCAGTATTCCTCCACAGGCAATGATGATGTTGTCTACCATTTGAGAAATGAGGTGGATTGTATTATGTACAAAAATGATGTTCTCATTGCTGTTCACAAAGTCCATGACTGACTTGGTTGAATGGCTGCAAGGAGAAGAGCGGAAAAAAGGAGAATATTTATCACACGGGTTACTTTACAAATTTACAAATTATAAACACTACAAAAAGACATTAATCTGAATGTTTTTTTTTTTTAGCTTACATGACTTTGCTTTTAAGGAGAAAGGAAATAATGCCAAGTTGATTTATGGGCAACAGTTGAATTTAATTAGATAAATAACAAAAATAGTTTTTCCTTTCAGAACTCAAATGTGGCATTAGCAGTTGTTGGCATTGTCTTTTGATGTGTATGCAATGTTTCTTAACCAACTTTTCCAAATATCTGTTGCTTTATTTTGCAGTAATTCACAAATTTACCAACAAAAACAGTCTTAAATAGCGATCCACTTTGCAGGTTAGTTAAATGTGAGAGAGCAAAAATAAGGAAGTAATATAGATATAAGATGAAATAAAAAGGATGAAACTAAAACACGCTGTAAACGTCGCTGAACGCAGTGATGGCCGTCACTGACCTCCTCCAGACGTGCACGTCGGTCTCCAGGGCGAAGAGCAGATCGGTCAGCAGCCTCTGGTGCATGGGCGACCACTTGAACTCTGGGATGCGGAACATGGTGGTGCGCGGGCCGGGGCTGAACTGCCGCCTCTGCTCCTCAGTCATGGGCATGCCCCGAAAGCCCAGGTCCACCCGCAGGTCCCGCTCCATCTGACTGGCCATGCGTCCGTGCAGAGTCTGGGACAGGGGTAGTGTACAGAGCCGCCGTTAACCATGCAGCCATCTCCCGAAACCCCACCGCTCCCCTTCCACCACACCCCCCACGCCACCATTGATCAGTCTGAGCCCACAATGTGCTACGAGCTAATACATTTACTGTAATTTTTATGTTCAAATATGAAGCAGACGTGTTTAATGTATGTCAAAATAACATGTACACCGCGCTGTGTGTTTAATGCATTGTGTGAAATAAAGATTTAATCCTGGTACATTTAAACGATACATAAGGAAGGTAGTTGTGCGTTTGGAATGTAGAGGCAATGAACACAAAGCGGTTATGCTCTAAAAACATAAACCTGCGAGACTGCAAAGAGCAGAAGGCAGGCCTCTTAAAAAAATAAAAATAAAAAAATAAATAAAAAATAACCCTTGCCCGCCACGAGAATCACTTCCTGGGTCAAGACACTTTCACCTTTATTAGATGCAGGAAATACAGTGTACAAAGAGGAAGGGGCGGCTGAGTAAGCGCACCTTCATCCTTCTCTGGGCTTTTATCTCTCCCAGTACAAGTTTAGCGGTTTATTAATAGCCTCTTTCCTGCTCCCCAGAGAACCGTCCCCAGCTTGGCAAAAAGCCTCCATTAAAGATGACTGTTTGACGGCGTAATGTGTCTGCTGGGCCCAGGCAAAGTCATGCTGTTATTAAACATACTTTCAGTCCAACACAAATCAGTTGAGGAACAGGACACAGGGAGGGTAAGGGGGGGGGGGGGGTTGGGGGCGGAGCTGTGCGGCGCGACGCGGCTCTCCGTTTTCCCTCCGAGTCTGTGACTCAGTACCTCTGTTCTACAACGGCGTCTATGTTTACAGTGATCTCTGGGTAGCTGTTCCGACTTAACTTTCTTATGCTTCTTACACAAAAGTGCCACATACAATCCACACATATTTAGAGGGTCCCCGAGACTTTGCCTGCGGTGATATTTTCTTGCCTTCAGCTGAAAGAGGAGGCAGCCGTAGACACAATAGTGCTCCTCGCTCACAAACTCGCCGACCGAACTCCTGCAGTAGCAAGGTTTGTCCACTAGGTCTACAGAAAACCCAGCAAACGAACCACTACTGTAAAGTTATCAGATGCTAATTTACAATTCCCACCATCTGTGTCTACTCTGTAATCAACACACTTGGGCGCCAACTCATTGTATTAAGATATAAAGAATCATTTCCATGATTTGGCCTTTGATGGTGGTGTGAAAGACAATTATGGTGGCATAATTGGTACCATTTAGATAATGGCAATGATGTATAAATTTTACACTGAGAATCAAAAAGGCCGGTCATACAGACAGCGGATACAAACACCTGGTTCCAGGTATGTACCTGTGTGGTGGCGGTGGTCTGGATCTTCTTGATTTCCTTGTCTTTGCCGTCGTCAGACCGCTCCGTATCAGAGATGGTGCTGGCTGCGTCAGCCCCGCCCCCCGCCTTGGCGGATGAACAGTCGGCCTCCATCGTCGTGGCGACCGCTTCGGAGCCGTCGCCGCTCTTTACGCCGATGCACTCGGCCTGCTCGCCGATGCCATCGATGTCCTCCAGCGCCGAGCGCAGCTTGAACTCGGCGTCCTCCAGGATGCTGGCGGGCGGGGCCAGGTCCGAGCTGCCCGTCATGTGCGCCAGAAGGCCCAGGTCGTCGCTGGCGCTGGTGTGGACCTGCGGCTCGGGGCTGGGCAGCACCAGTGGCTCGGCGGGCGTCAGCTCGGGGCCACCGCCCACCTTCCCGAACAGGAAGCCGCTGTTGCTGGGGACGCTGTCCTTCTCGTCGGCCAGCGTGATGAGCGGGCCCGTGTTCTTGTCCTCGGCGCTCTCGCCATTGACCCCGCCCCCGCCGCCGCCCAGCTTCTCCACGGCGGCGCAGTACACGTTGTCCAGGAGCGAGTCCACCTCCACCAGCGCCCCGTTCTCCGCCACCCCCACGCCCACCAGCGTCTCGGGCGACAGGTCCAGGTCGTCCAGCTTCACCTCCGTCGCCTCCACCTTCTCCGCCTTGATGTCCACCAGCAGGTCGTGCACCTCCACCCGGACGCCGGCCACCGCCCGCTCCACCCCGGCCAGCGCCTCCTCCGGGCCCTTGGCCTCCGCCAGCAGGTTCCGCGAGTCCCCGCTCTCGGGGTAGTCGGCCTCACTCTCGGGCGTCTGCGTCTGCGAGTTGTCGTCGATCTCGCGGATCTCGATGGCGCCCTTGATCCCGGAGGCCTGGGCGGAGAGGCCGGAGATGGTGCTGACCAGGCCCTTCTTCCCCTTCTTGATGTTCTCCTCCTCCTGCCGCTGGTACTCCTCGTACATCTTGGCCAGGTACTCCTTGTGGGCCTCGTACGTCACCTGGGGGGAGAGGAGGCGCACAGGAGCATCGTTACTGCTGACTCATTATCACCGCTCCACGGCATCTTAAACAACATCCCCTCTGAGTACCGCCCATACCGCTATCCCGCTCTCCCCCCCCAGGTGAAATCCCCACGCATCCGTGCCAATAAATCCCTACTCCTGCAATCGAACATGTCATTTACTGTCACAGCTACTGAGCTGGCAATAATAACCGTCACTGTGATGGCCGATTTACTTATTTTTTCCCCCCAAAACATAATATGACCACCAGTTCCACCTGGGGCTAAGACGTGATTTCTTGCCAGACACAGAGATAATTGAGCACCACAGAGCAACGGGAGATACAGATGGCCTATTTTTCTGCCGTCTTCACACGGCGCACCCACACTATGAGGTATATGAATACTTTCATCCAAGACGATGGTATGACCCTTTGACATTCTCAATGTTTTTTGGCTGTGGCAATGAGAGGCGGCCCAATAAGTGTTTGTTGAAGTGAGCAGCTCCTGCAGTACCAGAATATAACCACTAGAGGCACTGGATGGTACAAAGACCACAGAGCAAACAGCCTTACTATTCATAATTTTATTATTTTTTATGCATGACAGCCACTCTCTTTATGGCCATGCACTGAAAATAGCATACAGGCACAGAGATGTTAACTTCGGTTTAACTGTATAGAGCAGTGATGAAGTATATTGTTTACATATCATGGAAAAGTACAATTCAGTAACACAAAACAGTCAAAAACAACGTTGGTTGGTAATCATTTTTGTGTAATACATACAAGGCTATTTCTGAACTCTGGTTAGTCTCTCACATAACAGTGTGAAGTGGCACCACATACTGTAAGCTACTGTTAAAACAAACACAACTCTGGGCTGAGGTTCAACAGCAGCCTCGGCGTCAGCAGGTGCCAAAAGTCAAAGCGAATTTCCCCTCCCAAACACCAGAGGGCAGTGTTCCCCAACATTTCCTGAGGCCGGACGGAGGCCGCTGCCCCCTACCTTAGAATGTGCTATGGAGAGCGTGTCCACCCAGACACGCCAGCCGCCCCACTCGTACTTGATGGCGTGGTATAGGAGGATGCGGAAGATGTTGTAGACCATCTCGGTGATCTTCTGCTCCTCCGAGTTCTTGGGGTTGATGTAACCCAGAGAAAACATCCAGTCCTGCCACACAGAACACTGGAGCAAACACCTGCCGCGTGGAATAAACACCGCATCCCCATCAATAATGGATAACTCCCAGCTATCCTCTAATTCAATCATTCATGAAACACCTGATTCCTGATCGGCTTGCCGGAGACATTTGTACGTCTGATAAAACATAACGTGCAAGCTGTAAGCTCTATGGTATTGACAGAACCACTGAAGCATCCTGCATCGTAATGCTGCTGGATTAAAGCATCAATACTGACTGACTGGCTGACACATGGAAAAGGCAAAGACGGACCTCTCATGACATTGTATGGGAGATAGTAACTGTTGAAACTGAAGCACAAATAAAGAGATTTTGTGTGTGTGCGTGTGCATGCATGAGTGTGTGTTTGTGTGCACGAGTGTGTGTGCATGCTTGCATGCAGAGGTGTGTGTATGCGTGTGTGAGTGTGTGTGTGAGTGGGCGTGTTAGTATGGATGTTTGAGCAACATCTGCTGTAGTGTATGTGAGAAGAGATAAAGGCAGAGACAGCATCCTGGGGAGTCCATTAAAAGAGAAACAAAGAGGGTGAACAGTGTCTGCCTTTGTACATGAATGACAGCACTAACTGCTCAAAGTGGAGGAAAGAAGCTCTCCTCACCGTCTGTTCTCCCTGCTGTTGCTGAACAGTTTGATCATGTCCGACAGGAAGAGGCGTCGCACCTCCATCAGCTCCGTGCTGGGTGTGGCGTTCTTCAGCAGCGTGGCCACCACTTTCAGAATCACTGACACCAGAGAGAGCAAGGGACACGGGTCAACATACCGCTATCACACTCACCTCAGAATCACTGACACCAGAGAGAGGCACTGACCCGGGTCAACATACCGCTATCACACTAACAATATCACCTCAGAATCACTGACACCAGAGAGGCACTGACCCGGGTCAATATACCGCTATCACACTAACAATATCACCTCAGAATCACTGACACCAGAGAGAGGCACTGACCCGGGTCAACATACCGCTATCACACTAACAATATCACCTCAGAATCACTGACACCAGAGAGAGGCACTGACCCGGGTCAGCATACCGCTATCACACTAACAATATCACCTCAGAATCACTGACACCAGAGAGAGGCACTGACCCGGGTCAGCATACCGCTATCACACTAACAATATCACCTCAAAATCACTGACACCAGAGAGAGGCACTGACCCGGGTCAATATACCGCTATCAAACTGACACAAGTCACCTCAGAATCACTGACACCAGAGAGAGGCACTGACCCGGGTCAACATACCGCTATCACACTAACAATATCACCGCAGAATCACTGACACCAGAGAGAGGCACTGACCCGGGTCAACATACCGCTATCACACTAACAATATCACCTCAGAATCACTGACACCAGAGAGAGGCACTGACCCGGGTCAACATACCGCTATCACACTAACAATATCACCTCAGAATCACTGACACCAGAGAGGCACTGACCCGGGTCAGCATACCGCTATCACACTAACACAAGTCACCTCAGAATCACTGACACCAGAGAGAGGCACTGACCCGGGTCAATATACCGCTATCACACTAACACAAGTCACCTCAGAATCACTGACACCAGAGAGAGGCACTGACCCGGGTCAATATACCGCTATCACACTAACACAAGTCACCTCAGAATCACTGACACCAGAGAGAGGCACTGACCCGGGTCAATATACCGCTATCAAACTGACACAAGTCACCTCAGAATCACTGATACCAGAGGGAGAGACAGAGACAGAGACAGAGACAGAGAGAGAGAGAGAGAGAGAGAGAGAGAGAGAGAGAGAGAGAGAGAGAGAGAGAGAGAGAGAGACACTGACCCGGATCAATATTCCGCTATCACACTGACAGAAGTCACCTCAGCATCAGACAATAGTACAGAAAGAAAGAGACACACAGAGGAACAGATACTGGCAAACCCACTGAAGGACCCCTGACACCATGGAGAGATAACGGTCAGCCTGCTGATACAAGTCACCTTAAAGAATCACTGACACCACAGATAAGAAAAGGTAAACCTATCGCTACACTACTGACACACATTACCTCAGAACCACTAACAACAATAACCGATCTACTGATATACTGCGTGTCACCTACACTACTGACACTCGTTACCTCAGAACCACTAACAACAATAACCGATCTACTGATATACTGCGTGTCACCTACACTACTGACACTCGTTACCTCAGAACCACTAACAACAATAACCGATCTACTGATATACTGCGTGTCACCTACGCTACTGACAGGCATTACCTCAGAACCACTAACAACAATAACCAATCTACTGATATACTGCGTGTCACCTAAATAGTCATTGACACCAGAGAAAGAGAGGGACATGGGCCAAACGACTGCAACACGACTTAAAAAAGACACCTCACAATCACTGACACCAGAAAAAAGGTTCTCAGATGACCTACAGAAAACTGAAAACGTGCTTTAAGCTTTCTGAATGTATACCTGCGAGAGGCACATATTTCAGTCTTCGTCTAAACAACACTGACAATCCGCCTTCAGAATTAATGACAGCAGAGAGTGGCTTTTGCAAGGCTTCAGCCTACAGCTACACACAATTCTAAACTCGCCTTGACAACAGCTGCCACCGGAGAGAGATACAACAATATTCCAAGCCGCAGCTAGACAACACCATCAACCACCACTCAAGGGGGAGACACGCGCCTGTCTGTACCGATTTAGGGGGCGTCTGGACGACCGGGCCCTGCGCCTCTAACTCTCTGGCAGCAGGGCAGACAGAGAGGGAGGGTGGGAGGAGGGAGGCGGGGCTGGTGGAGGAGACGTACTCGGGTTCTGGATCTTGACCGTGGAGTCTGGCTCGGGATGAGGCTTGTGCACCACCTGCGTGCACACCTGTTCCGTCAGGATCTGAGGAAGGGCAGAACGCAACATCGGTCAAACGCACTCGTCACTCAGTCACGGCTGCACAGACCCAGTGCTCTTGTAGGTCATCCCATTTTTTGTATTTATTGAATAATTCATTAATTAGATGAATATCCACAGCAATGTCGGCCATGTTGGTAAGATACAGGATAGTGACACAAGAAAACAAGAGCACTATAAGCAAGCTTTCAGCTGAAGATATAGATATAGCTGAAGAAATACAGGCTTAAAACAGTTATTATTTTAACATAGGCTGCACATAGAGTGAAATAAATGCTTTAGAGCAACACTGTATGTAAATGACACTAACATGTACACCCTAATAGTGACCTGTCTATAAGAGTAATATTACCTCATATCACACATCATGGTGCTTACATGGGGGCAAACAGCGATGAGTAGGGACAATGTTACTTTATAAGTGTATAAAGGAGTGGTATTTGAGATGAAGATGAGAATAGGGTCAGATCAAAGGCTCTTGGGCGCCGTGCGGGTCTGTCGGAGGGGGGGGGGCGCGGTCTCTCGTACCTCGTACAGCGTGTTGTAGGTGGTGACGGTCACAGTGTTGGTATGCAGCATCAGCTCTCCCCCAGCAGAGTGAACAGGCTGTGGCGTGTGCATGATCTCCACCTTCCTCCTGCGGGAGACGCGACAACAGGGCTCCCGTCAGCTCGTCCCCAAAAGGGTGTGGGTTAACCCGCCGAGCGCGGGCGCCTTGACAGGCTATTAGGCCCGAAACCAGGCCGCCGCAGAGGGACGGCCTCGCCTCGGGGTCGTCGCGAAGCGCCGGGGGACGCGGGATAACGAAGCGGCCCTGTTGGTGGCGGATGTGGTCGCGGGGGGGGTGGGGGCGGGGGCGGCAGGCTGTCACCAATGACAGCACTTCACCCAGCGACAAATCCCCCCCCTCCCCCCTCCCCCGAGCACCGGCAAGCACAGCATTTTTTGGTCACAACCACCCAAACCGCCTCTAACGCTTTAGGGATCCTGACAACCTGGACGTCCCTGCTTTTTGGCTGCCGCCGGTAAATTGGGCACTTACTCGGACTGCCTTCACACAAAAGGACCCTGCAGATTAGTAATGGGCAGCGAGACACCAGGGTAATGTTTCAGGGGAGAAAGAGAATAAAAAGATGATTCATCTCTTGCCTCCACACTCTTCTTTTAAGCGGGTGCCTGTCTAAAGCACATCCATCGGTTGACACCCTGAACTCCACTGCTTGTTATCAGGGGTTTTAGGAGTCAGTTTCTGCACAGTAGCCTACTCTTCACACTCATATTATAGGTAAAGGAAAAGCAAACCACAGGGGACCACAGGCTGCTCAATGTGGGGGAAAAAAAATAATTCCACAAAAATTCAGAAACACAGTAGCCATCTTTCTGCACTAACTGAAACTTCCTAAAAACTTTTTTAAAAAAGCTGAGAGTCCAAAGGAACACGCGCAACATCTGAAAATCAATTAAGTTCAACTTTTCGTTGGTAAACTGGAGCTCTTTAAAAGCCTGCTGAAAAAATAATGCAGTAAGAATTACAGCACAAATTAGACTTCCACACTAATAATTTCACCAGCACTACAATACAACCTTACACGCAAGGTCGAATAGCGCTCGCCACCCAAAGGCTGAGGTTAAAATTTAATATCGCCTGTGTCTCAATGTTCTTATACTTTTAAAGATGGCCTCCACCAAAAAAAAGTTATTTTTTTATTTTCTGAGACAACCTACAAATCCAGTGATTTTGATCCATATTACGGTAATATGAACCTGAACGCACAATCACTCTAATGTAAGATAAACCTAAATTCATAAAAACGCATCCCCAACTTCTAGGGATGGATTTAACAAATAAACCAATTGTCAGTTACTTCTCCGAATAAATTATGATCCTGTATAGGCGGGGCTCCAACTGGAAGAGGTGATCCAAGCGAACTCAAACTGACCAATCGTGTAATGCTGGCTCATCAGATGGCAGAAATCCTCTCTCACAAACTGCAGCTTCCCTTTCCAGATGATTCAGTGACAGAACCTTCTGGTGCGGGAGTGGTCCTAGGACTCGGAGCACTCTCCTCCGGCTGACACATAGCGGGCCAAACCAGGCTACAGCACTGAGAGGGGGGGGGGGCGACCGGCGCTGAAACAGCCAGCCATCCCTAAATCTCTAGCGCACATCCCCTTTTCACCTCTTTCCTCTTAAAAAAGATTGGAGAGCCCTGGGGCACCGTGTCCACTCTTTCAGTACAGAGTGCCTCCCTTCTTCCCTCGCTCGCTCTTATCTCACTCACTCGCTCGCTCTCTCTCTCATTCATTTATTTACTCGCCGAGCTCCTCAGACGCCGGTCTGAATTGTAAATCTCCGTCGGCGCTCTGGGTGAAAGGCGGTTGTCGAGGCACTTCAGCCTCACACACTGTCTTCGGTCTGAGCCGCCAAAATAAGTATTCCGCCAAAAGCACTACCCGGGCCCAGCGCTGCTTAAACCAACTGTGCATTCATAAAAATTTATATACTGCATTTACAGCTACGCAGAGCTAAAATTGTCCGGACACGTGCTCATACGCACACAAACAAGCACACACACAAACACACACAGAATGACGTGCACACACACACACACACACACACACACACACACACACACAAATTCACGCTCACACACATGCATTGAGCCATGGTCAGCCATGGTCACAATGTGGTGCAATAAAATTCACAAATGCACCACAGAAACAGGGATGCCGGTTACACCGCCCATGGAAGGGAGGGCTAAGGCGTCTGGACACTGGCCCTCAGACACGGGCCAAGCGCTGGGCCCCAGATGGTACTTACTTATGGCCCAGATGCTTGAGGAAGTAGCCCAGGACCTTCAGTGCTTGGACCCGGATGCTCTCACTCTTAGAAGCCAGAAGCTTGTAGATAACCCTGGACACAAAACATCAATTACCATCCCTCTGCAAATCTAAACTACTGTATTCTGACAAAAGATTCTGACTCTTGGGGAAGCAACTGCACCAAATGTGAACATTCTTCAAATAATTTATTGCAAATCAACAGGAGCATCATTTTGCAAAAAAAAAGAAAAGAAAAGGCCATTCTCTCAGAAACGACACCCATCTCGGAAAATAGCTTTGGAGAGCACAATGGATGCAAGCATACTTTAGCAAAAGCATGATAAACATCTTGATCAGATGTATTTTAAATAAAAAATGTATATATTTTCATTGACAATAAATGTGAACTCCTGGGCCGTACAGGCTTGTGGGTGCTGCGTGTGGGCGTGGCTTACCGTATACCATTCCTCTGGTCAAAGGCCGGGATCATGGAGGCGGGGGTGCTCGGACATGAGAGCAACTAGGAGCTGAAGAACATCATGGATGTTCTCATCCTGTAGAAAGGGAGGGAGGGAGGAGAGAGGGAGGGAGGGAGGGAGAGAGAGAGAGGGTATAAGAGAGAGAGAAAGAGAGAGGGTGGGTGGGAGAGGGAGGGAGGGAGAGAGAGTGCGTGAGAGAGGGGGGGAGAGAGGGGAGGGGTGGGAGAGAGAGAGAGAGAGAGGGGAGGGAGAGAGTGAGAAAGAGAGAGAGAGGACAGAGTGAGAGGGAGGGAGAGAGTGAGAAAGAGAGTGAGAGGGAGGGAAGAAGAAAGAGAGAGAGGGTGGGAGAGAGAGAGGGTGGGAGGGAGAGGGGAGAGAGAGGGTGGGAGAGAGAGAGGGTGGGACGGAGAGAGAGGGTGGGAGGGGGACAGAGAGAGAGAGACAAAGAGAGACAGAGATGGTCAATAAATGTTCAATAATAGATTAAAGCCTCAATTGTATAACCAGCCTCCCAGGAGCCCCCTTTAGCTAAAGCTAAAGCAGTATTCCACTAGCCCACAGTCTGGAGTCAAACCCTGACCATGCCAGTGCCAGTGCCAGTGCCAGTCCCACCGGCTGATGCCTAATATGGGCACTGCATACCGACCATAGTGCCCATAATCTCTCACGGCAAGGTTTGTTTTCAAGCTAAAGGGGGAAAAAGACACTAAAGTGGTGTTCCTAAGCCAGCGAGAGACGGAGGACACAGCCATAACAGCAGGGCCTTTCACAGAGCCAGTAATCAGACAAATGCACTAACTCCAGCTGGCTCAACAATTGGAGCAGCTTTCTCAGTGGGGACCCCGAAAATAACAACTTTGTGAGAGCTGAGGAAAATCAGTCTGGGGAACCTCTGCTATGGGTTTCAAGAAGCGAGAAACCAGAAATCCACATGGTCATAAGTGATCGTGTTGTAACCCACTAATGAACACGCACGCACACGCATGCATGCACGTGCACACACGCACACGCACGCGCAGTCTCACACACACGCACGCACGCACACAAACACGCACACACACACACACACACACACACACACACACACACACACACACACACACACACACACACCTTCAGATTCACCTTCAACCAAGTAAAAAGGGATACTGTTTTCCAGTGTTTGAATTTTAATAGGGACCCTTGTAAAAGGACGTACCTCACATAAAAGAAGGACACGCTTGTTCAATGATACCTGATATTAGGTCCCCCATTGCGGCACACGCATATGAATGTCAAATCACTCTCTAGAGATATAAATGATTCAAAAAGTGATAGATTTTCATTTGGCATTGAAGTGTTTTCCCAGCAGGAACTTTGTACTTTTATTTGCTTTAATGTATTTTTTATTTAATTTAAGCTTACGGTGGAGACACATTAAAAGGTGTACCGAAGGCTGTGAATAAGTAGCCTCATAAAATGCAATGTAAAATGCGCTTCTGCATTTTACATGCAGAACACTTCTGCATAAAATGTATTCGGTACGGTCCTTACCACATGAAGCAAACAGTGGATATTGGAAAAAGAAATTATGTCCTTTGATGTAATAACGGTCGGGTCCTGTGAAATAAATTTTTGGGAGGGAAATCTGCATCACAGAGGGAAATCGGAATCGGAAGTCGAAGTCCCCTCCCTCTTTATCACGGACCCAATGAGAGAGCCGCAGTGCGGTGAGGTTGAGCCACAGCTGCACACTGACCTCGTGCATCGTTAACAGGTAGTTCAAGATGCTCTGTAGCTCGTCCTCCTTCACCCCTCGGTCCTGAAAAATAAGAGGAGCATAATTTAACGCGGGGCGCGCAGCGGAAGGCGTGACATCGCACTTCACATTACATCACAGCAGCTGACCTATGACCCCCGCAAGGATAAAGAACCCGAAGAGCACTTGTTCCCGATGACTTCACCGCTCTGTTCGCCGCTCGCCGCTTTCGGGGGGAGCTTCTCTCGCTCCGGTCGACAGACGCCGCCTTCCCCCAAATGAATATTTCATGCACTTTTCTTATTGCATCCGTTTGTTTTTCATCACGGAGGAAAGCTTACGGTTTTTAACCGCTTTTAATGAAAACCCAAATTCTCGGTTTGATGTGAGGAGGAAGTGGATTGGAAAAAGTAATGGTTTTTTTTTTGGGCGAGGACTCGGAATTGCAGATCGCCTGTGCTTTCGCGCTAAAAAGCACATCAGTTCTACCACGCCTGGGGACTGAACTCCTGCCAACCGAAAGGGGAATGAGAGATGATTATTTTGCGAGAGAGGCCCACGCAAGCAAACCAGCGGCATTAAACGCGCCAAACGACAGCATTTCACATTTCGCGACAACAGAAAGCAGAGCCCGAATTAGGAAAACAAGTTTCCGTGTTACCGCTTCTTTCGACAATTACCCACGGTGCACCTCACGGCGTGCAACTCAAATTGCGAGCGCCCCGTCCCCTTTGAGCAGAAGAGCGAAGCGGCAGCTGGATTCAAATGCGAAAACAGACGACGGAAAAGGGCAAATCCGTCCAAAGGCGTACAAATCCTTTCCGAGGAGCAGAAAGCGGGAATCTAGGTCACCGAAAAGCTCTGGTGCTGGAAGGAGGTGGACAGTCTGGAAGCTGTCGCCCGATTGGCCGAACTTACCTTCAGAATGAGTTGCTTGAGAAAGAGCAGCATGAAGGCCCTCAGGGAGATGATCTCCTTCTGAGACGGCCGGGGTCCATCTGCAACGACAGGAAGCCTCATTAATGGCGTGAGCGCGCGCACAACCACAACCGCGAGCGCCCTTAATTCAATTCCACCGGAGCGGTCCGCCACCCGGCCCCTGAGGAAGTGTGGGTACTGGGGGTGGGGGGGGGGAGGGGGGGGGGGGGTCTGTCAGCGGACCGTCCTGCCGCCTCTCATCAACAGCTGCCTCCGGGATGGCGACATGGCCGCCGTACATCACTCACCCAGCGGGCCCAGACCGATAGACTGCTCAAAGTCAACCAGGTCACCGCTAAATCACCAGAGCCAACTTCAGACACCAACTTTTTTTTATTGTGGTACGGACCAGGATAGAGGTCCGTACCACACCCGTGCACGAGTATAGAGCAAAGCGCCGTCGAAACGGTAAAGGTCGCCATTGATTACCCGTCACAAACACAGAAGCATCTCCCTCTAAGCGCTGGCCACCAGAGCCCTTTCAGTCAGATGCAAGCACAAACCATTAATGTCCTTTTCAGTTTTCTTTCTCGACGTATGCTTTTAATGGAGCAAACGCAGTCGACGGTATCCGATAAATTCAGTGCGTTTTTTTAGTGATGCGTTGTGGCGGCACCGCAATCGATTTGCCGCCTCGCCCGCTCATTCACCACGACAACAAACGCAGATTAAATTCAAACGCAACGCATATAAAACTGTATTTAGTACTGTGGGGGCGGGGGGCAAAAACAAAGAGGTTCCCAAAATAACAGTGACCCCTTTCTGACCACTACTGCGTGACTGGGCAGAGGGATCACACATTCATTATCTCATCTTTCATTTAAAATTTCAACATTTTGTTTCGCACAAAAACAATTACGTATTCAGGGAACCAAAACACACAGCTGGCTTTTAAGAGGCGTCTGCTCAAGCCTCGTCTGCAGAATAAACGACCCTTTCTTTACCCGCAAATGACCATTAAACACGTCCAGCTTGCCTGACTTCAATCGATAGATATCTGAAAAATACCTACAGGAAAGTACTTTTATCTGAAGGCGCCAAGAACCCGTCAAGTCAATGACCCCTGGAAGAGCCGACTTGTACGAAGCGTTCCCTGTCGCGCCGTTACATCTCGCTAGCCACTTCCGTTCGGTTTCATTTCCTCCTCCGCCAGCTCGATGCGCCTTTTAACCGAGACGCTCCAACTAGTGGCTGGGATCAAAGCGCAGGGCCCTGCCGGCTGCCCGATCGACCGCGGGCAGCGCCGCAAAGCCGGTCCCGCGGCTACGGGGACGAAGAGGCGGGGGGCGCTCTGTCGACGCCTAGCGGCGAGCGCCGTTTTTTGGGAGGGAAACTCGGAGGGCCGATTGAAATCAATGAGGTGTCTCCTCCCCCGCGCTGGCTGCTGGCCACAACTCTGATTAATAGAGTGAGATCACTGCGGCAAGACGGGAGCTTGACAGGGATGGGGATGGGGATGGGGATGGGGACGGGGCCGACTGTCCCGCCATCGCTCCTCGCGCGTCCGCATTAATCACAGGCAATTAGATCGGCCTCGCGATGCACCACTATCGCGCTTCCTCAATTTGTTCCCCGGATCCCCCACGCCCCCCGCCCCCCGCCCCCCGCCCCCCGCGCTCGCCTCAAAGCCATTAGCCCCCGAGTGGATTTCCCTGATAGTTTTTTGAGACATGAGCTTTCCCGCTAAGTAATGACCAAACATTATCTTGTATGCGGCAGGACATAGCTTCAGCCGGTGATGAAAATCCGGCGATACCAGCAGCCGGTTCCCCTCTCCCCCCCCCCCCCCCCCGCTTTTCCCTTTTGCACTCATCCAACGGTAACGCGTTCCATTTTTGTTTTGTTTGCTCAACTCGTAAGGAAAATGAAAGAGGACCGTTTGGCGCAGCGATTCAAACTGGGGGGGAAATGGATGAATCAGGCCTTATCGGAGCGAGGACACAGAGGAGAAGGTTCTGCTTCAGGCGGCGCTATATTGCTCCCGCTCTTATCCAAATTAATCTGTTCGGAGCGCACGGAAACATGAAATTGCACATCATCTCTTTGCGGGATATAAAGATCAGAGCCGGGGGTCCCAGACGAGCGCGCCGAAAACCAGAGATTAGCCCCGCACAATGCTAATCCATCGCTGCAGTAACGCACACTGAAACCAATCAAGCAAGGTGTGCCGATTCTCCCAGTTACCTCCCCGGTCTTACACCGCTCTATTTCGATGGGAGGGGGACTCTGCTCCCCACTCTGGTGCCTCATGTTTGTGCTTTTTTACTTCACAAACATTCCTTGTCCCTTACAGTAAGGAAGGCGTGAAAATCAGGAGGCCAGGCAAATAACATTCCGGCTATTTTGACACCGTTTCAAATGTCAATGAATATCAACATTGTGTGAAACACAATGCCACTGGTAATTTAATCCTTTCCAGGATACTTTTGCCACTCCCCCCCCCCCACTTCTTCTTCTTTTTTTAACCCTTTCATGCATGGATTATTACAAAACAGAGCAATATTTTTTTCACATCAAACTCTGTATGTGTTTCACCAGCCTAGGTCACAGAAATGTGCCCCAAATGGCCCCTTGAAAACATAGACCGCACATGCAGATTACAACTCTTAATGCATGATGTCCACTTCAGTGGACAGAAGGTTTTTTGTATACAATACAAGAACTACGGTACGGTAATAAACTAATTCTGCTCATTGCATCTTCCCCAATAAGAATATATTTTTTTAACATGCTCTGTTCTCTAGGAATAGAAGGTTTTCACAGCTACACCAGAGGGAGTTTGTATGTTTCCACCCCCACCTGCCATTTTGACCTTCACTGCATCAAAACTAGAAAAGCCAATAAAATGTAACAGGATGGAGCATATCGAAATTTAGGCAAAGGTGCAAGGAATCTGCTCTGATCTTTTTGGAGATCACAAATGTTTTTGACTATGTTAAAATAGACTTTGAAAAGCCTGTCCACTGTAGTGGACTCCATGCATGAAAGGGATAAGGGCTTTTTCAGCTTTTTATTGGACGGCAGTTTAGAGAGAAAGGAGGAATGGGGAGCAAGAGAGAGGGAGAGACATGTGACAAAGGTCACGCGGCAGGATTCCAAGACACCAAGGTGGAGAATTTTCATGAGACTAAAGTATCAGGAGCATTTTTTCCACATAAGCCAGGAATGGTTGCCAAGTAGCATAAAACCTAAGGGCACAGCCTCTCATAGATTAGCGAGACACCCACGCGCCCCACTTCTGACCTGATCCAGGCTTCCAGGCCTCATTAGCTTCTCCTCGGTGACCCTAAAGGGTAAAGATCAGTGCGGAAATAACCAGACTTGAGTGCGGAACGCCATTTGTGTCTGTGCGTGGGTGCCCGCAGTGGTTTTTAATGTACAGAGGAGATGTATCGCTTTAATTCAAAAGCCTTCCGCTATTCTGGAGAGCTCGACGGGAATAAAACAAACACTTTCCCAGACAAAGCAAGATACCTGAAGCAGCTCTATATTTAAACAGCCCCCCTTTCTTCCTATAATTGAACACTTCATTATCTTCTTGCCTCAGTCTGCCTCTTAGTCTGCCTCGATGTTTAATCACTCCGCAGAAGAACAGCAACAAAAACAAAACGTCAACAGCTTAACTTGACAAGTTGAGAATAAATAATGGAGAGGATGCCCTGTTAACATTCCCAAGTTAGACAAAAGAGGGATTTGTTTTTGATATTCAGCATTCAGCAACACAGCCATCCCCTCGTTCCTCGGGCTCTCCCGAGAGCCGCCCCGGCTTCAAACAGAGGCCCGTCTGCAAACACCACTGCTACAAGAGGTTTAAACGCAGAGCTCGGCTACTGCTTGTGAAAGCGGCAGCCGGTTTGAGAAAGTATGGATTGTCTCTACTTAAATCATCCTTTCATTTTGTTCTCTGTGTTTGTGAGAGGGAGGGCGGGATGGAATGAGAGTGAGAGGGAGAGAGACCAAGCGAGAGAGACAGAGAGAGGGAGGGAGATAAAGGGGGGTGGGGAGAAATAAAGAGATAAGCAAACCTTAACACAAAGTCCTCACTATATATATGTATGCTTTGCTGCAGGCACACAGGAAAAAAAAAATTAGCTCTTGCCTTGTTTAAGTGCCGTCTCTGGCATATACTTTCAAATGAAGCACACAGCGCTACTCTTGTACACTGCGTTTGGCTTTCCTTGCCCATGTCAAACAATTCCCAAGCCTAATTCCCCGGCAGACGGCAACCCTAACCAGGCCAGACTTCCGTCGGCGTGCTCCAGAACTGCGCTGAGGGTTGATGGGGGGGGGGGGGGGGGGGGATACAATCTTTAAAGTTCTGAGGACGAGGAAGCCCCCAGAGGGAACATGCCTGGAGTAAAGGGGCTGAGAATGTTTTCCCTCCGATTCTGCAGTCGCGAAGCCCGCCTCCGTTCCCGAGAGGCCGTCTTTCCACGGCACCTCTCTAGTCTTTAAGCAGCCGCAACAGCTAGGTAAAACAAACCGGCCTGCCCCTCCTTCCAGCCACATGACACTCCCGGGTCCTCATAATGAGGAGGAGCTGCGATGACAGCGGCGCGGCTCTCTCACTGCGCCGGCAATATCACACGCTATAAATCAGGAGGGGACTGTGAAATTGTCCCCGCATGCCGTACCTCCTTACTCCCAGCAGGCTGCCTGGCTGTATAAACAGATACGGCATCGCTCCGCTGTTAGCTGAGCATTATGTGAGATCTGAGAGGAGGATCATGGGAAAACTGTTGCCAGACGGGAAAAGCTGAATTAAATTTGTCACGGCAGACATCGCTAGACTCGTCCCCATTTCTCCCCTCTGTCCCGCTTTTCTGTATCGCTGGTGAGCATACTTGATATATTCAGTCCGAAGCTATCCTCATGTAGTGGCTTGCTAACAACCCCGCTAGTGCACACAGAACAAGTTTAGTTACAATGTTTACTTCCAAAGGTGTGGGTTGATGAAACGGTTTTTTATAATTTGAGAAAATTCTTTTAAAGTACAATTAAAATGAGAGGGGCGGGGGTGTCTCGGAAAGAGCACCGTCCATGTGCTCACTGCGACCCCCGAAGTCAGCGGTTCGAATACGACCGCGCGACCTTTGCCGCAAATCTCTCCCTCTCTCTCTCATTCCTTCTTTCTCTTTAAAACTGCTGTCCAATAAAGCTTAAAAAAAGAGAGGAGAGGGGAGGGGAACAAAATAAAATGAATAAATAATGTGCCAATACCGCGCTCTTCGGCAGAGAGGATGGGAGGGGCGTGGAGGGAGAATAAGAGTAGCGTGCGGCTAAATATAGCGGCCCTGTCAGCGCCGAGCGCCTCTGACTTATACAAGCTTTCATCTGTTATTAATACACGTAAAGTTCTCTTTCTCCACTCAGAAAGACGGGATAAAAGACGGATTACAAGGACGGCGGTGAAAGCTTGGGACGCGCTGAGGGACCCAACCTCGAAGGCGCATGCACACGTCCGTCATCCTAAACAGCCTTGTGCACCCCTCTATCTATACTCTTTAAAGATTTCTCCCGTGGGATGGGTAGGAGGGGCGGGTGGCGAATATTTTTTAAAAAGCAACTGAAAGCAAGAGACAGAGTCAGGCTGATAAAGCGTCTATGGCCAAGCAGACTTGGGCGAAATGTACGGTTGCACCAAAACTGCATTGCTACTATGATGGACGCCCCCTCCAGTGGTACAATAGTATGATCGGGCATTGTTTCATAGGGGGAGAATACAGGTACAGGTAACTCAATCCAGTCACTCATCCAGCCCCTCTGATCCATCCACAAACAGCAAACAAAGGTACTTACGCTAATAACATGGAGCTGTTTTTATTGAATTAGTGTAGCATGTAGCAGGTAGTGTAGCATGTAGCAGGTAGCGTAGCATGTACCAGGTAGTGTAGCATGTACCAGGTAGTGTAGCATCATTTTTAGGGACTGAGCTTGCAACTCAAAGGCGGTGGGTTCAATTCCCAGCTCAGGTAAGTAAGGCACTTATCGTTTCTTCAGCAAGATTCAGCTGCATAAAAGGATTGTGTGCAAAAAATGTAATCTGTGTTACCTGTCCCAGTTTCTCTGGAAAAGAGCACCGTCGCAGAACACAAGCTAACCGCTGAGAACGATGTCGCGAGCAACTGAGGCAGCTCTATCATCACTCATGAGCATGTGTTAAACTCCAGTGCCCCTGTGGAAAAGCGGGTGAAAAGTACAACTCAAATAAGGGAGAAAAATGAGTGACTACAGCTGGCAACGCTTTATTAGCGACAGCCTGTACATCCAATTCAATCCAATTCAAGGCATGACAGCCTGTACATCCAATTCAATCCAATCCAAGGCATGACAGCCTGTACATCCAATCCAATCCAAGGCTTGACAGCCTGTACATCCAATCCAATCCAAGGCTTGACAGCCTGTACATCCAAACAAATTCAAGGCCTGACCACAGAAGAACACAGTGTTCTCAGTCGGGCCAAGCCATTCTCAGCAGCATTCGCTGTCGTCATGCGTTGAGCTAAACGCTGGTGAGACGGAGGTGACGGTAAACACTACTTTACTCATGATGCATTTCCCATCAGGCCTTCAGAGGGTCTGCTACCAGGTTTTGAGACGCGACCTGTTCTTTGCCTCAAAACGGCCCGGAAGAGTCATGGACAAGCTGTATGCCAACCCCCTTTACCTCGTGCATAGCGGCCCTTTCACAACGCAATTATTTCATGTGGACCCACATTAAACTGCCCGTAAAGAGGCTCCTCCGGTTCCAAATCAGCCACAGTGTAGACATCATTGGCCCAGATAAGGCCGATTTTGAATTTACATTATACAAAAAAATCATTTGCCTTCAGCTGTGTTCCTCAAAGATGAACTTATAATGCAAAATGTGCAGATGACAAGCTGAACAAATAGCACATTGTGTACACCGTTTAAACCTCCCTCAGCAAAAATCCTGCTTCTAATGCAATGTACTCTGCAGACTGATTAAACAGATCCAGAATAACTCTCATTCTACCCCCCCCCCTCTCTCTCTCTCTCTCTCCATCTCCCTCTATCTACTCTCTCTCTCTCACCCCCCCCTCATAGCCCTAATAACTCTGTATTTGTTTTCAGGGCACTAATGATCAATGCTAATGTGCTGTTTGCTTGTGTTTATGTGAAGTCATTAGTGGTTGTGTACACAGCATCAACGAGAGATGAGTGACACCTTGGGTAGTTCATTAAAGACACAATTTATTAATACCGACTTCTATGTATTTTATCGCAGATTGATATGCCTAGAGGCAGCGATGGATGCCATCACTCCTCCCCTTAGCCAACCTGGTGCCATTTCATCAATACGGAGATGAAAGAATGTTAGCGCAGTCAGCGTTTTTTTATTTTTTATATTACTCTCGCTAACTGAAACGTTGGCCTTGACTTGAGAGAACAGCACCGCTGACCCACCCTATAAATATAAATCAATTTACTACAAGCATTCAGTATGAATGAGTATAAATATTGAAAAGGTTTTGTGGCCCATCACAGAGAATCTCAATGGCGGGCAGCCATTTATCCACAAAGAGAGGCGGTCGAAGGGTGGCGGTTGAAGGGTGACGGTTGAAGGGTGACGGTTGAAGGGTGACAGTCGAAGAACAATTTTTACACTTCTAGCACGGTCACCCTGTTGACCTACGGTTGCTTCCGTGAGAATGTTAATCGTTAATCTCTTCCATGCGGAAAGCAGCCTAGACCCACTCCCCCGCCCAGCGATGATGTCACTCCTCTTCCTCTTTCCTTATCGCTGACTGCCGAAGGCCGCTCAGACACCCCTGTACTCTGCGTGGGGTGTAATAGTTTAGGTACGAGGTATGGGATAGGGAGGAGAGGGTAGTTTGTAGGCGTAGAGGTCATTGGGAGAAAGGAAGGGGGTATGAGGTAGAGGGTTTGGCATAGCATAGGAGGAAATGGGGTAGGGGTTAGGGGTAGAGGGCATAGGATAAGTTAGGGGGTAGGGGTAGAGGGTTTGGCATAGCATAGGAGGAAATGGGGTAGGGGTTCGGGGTAGAGGGCATAGGATAAGTTAGGGGGTAGGGGTAGAGGGTTTGGCATAGCATAGGAGTTAATGAGGTAGGGGTTAGGGGTAGAGGGCATAGGATAAGTTAGGGGGTAGGGGTAGAGGGCATAGGATAAGTTAGGGAGTAGGAGTAGAGGCTATGGGATTGGATAGGAGAAAGGGGGTAGGGGTAGGGGTAGGGGTAGAGGGCATAAGATAAGTTAGGCGGTAGGGGTAGTGGGCATAGGATAAGTTAGGGGGTAGGGGTAGTGGGCATAGGATAAGTTAGGGGGTAGGGGTAGTGGGCATAAGATAAGTTAGGGGGTAGGGGTAGAGGCTATGGGATTGGATAGGAGAAAGGGGGTAGGGGTAGGGGTAGGGGTAGAGGGCATAAGATAAGTTAGGCGGTAGGGGTAGTGGGCATAGGATAAGTTAGGGGGTAGGGGTAGTGGGCATAGGATAAGTTAGGGGGTGGGGTAGTGGGCATAGGATAAGTTAGGGGGTAGGGGTAGTGGGCATAGGATAAGGTAGGGGGTAGGGGTAGTGGGCATAGGATAAGGTAGGGGGTAGGGGGTAGGGGTAGTGGGCATAAGATAAGTTAGGCGGTAGGGGTAGTGGGCATAGGATAAGGTAGGGGGTAGGGGTAGTGGGCATAGGATAAGTTAGGGGGTAGGGGTAGTGGGCATAGGATAAGGTAGGGGGTAGTGGTAGTGGGCATAGGATAAGGTAGGGGGTAGGGGTAGTGGGCATAGGATAAGGTAGGGGGTAGGGGTAGTGGGCATAGGATAAGGTAGGGGGTAGGGGTAGTGGGCATAGGATAAGTTAGGGGGTAGGGGTAGTGGGCATAGGATAAGGTAGGGGGTAGGGGTAGTGGGCATAGGATAAGGTAGGGGGTAGGGGTAGTGGGCATAGGATAAGTTAGGGGGTAGGGGTAGTGGGCATAGGATAAGGTAGGGGGTAGGGGTAGTGGGCATAGGATAAGGTAGGGGGTAGGGGTAGTGGGCATAGGATAAGTTAGGGGGTAGGGGTAGTGGGCATAGGATAAGTTAGGGGGTAGGGGTAGTGGGCATAGGATAAGGTAGGGGGTAGGGGTAGTGGGCATAGGATAAGGTAGGGGGTAGGGGTAGTGGGCATAGGATAAGGTAGGGGGTAGGGGTAGTGGGCATAGGATAAGTTAGGGGGTAGGGGTAGTGGGCATAGGATAAGGTAGGGGGTAGGGGTAGTGGGCATAGGATAAGTTAGGGGGTAGGGGTAGTGGGCATAGGATAAGGTAGGGGGTAGGGGTAGTGGGCATAGGATAAGGTAGGGGGTAGGGGTAGTGGGCATAGGATAAGGTAGGGGGTAGGGGTAGTGGGCATAGGATAAGGTAGGGGGTAGGGGTAGTGGGCATAGGATAAGTTAGGGGGTAGGGGTAGTGGGCATAGGATATGGTAGGGGGTAGGGGTAGTGGGCATAGGATAAGGTAGGGGGTAGGGGTAGTGGGCATAGGATAAGGTAGGGGGTAGGGGTAGTGGGCATAGGATAAGGTAGGGGGTAGGGGTAGTGGGCATAGGATAAGTTAGGGGGTAGGGGTAGTGGGCATAGGATAAGGTAGGGGGTAGGGGGTAGGGGTAGTGGGCATAAGATAAGTTAGGCGGTAGGGGTAGTGGGCATAGGATAAGGTAGGGGGTAGGGGTAGTGGGCATAGGATAAGGTAGGGGGTAGGGGTAGTGGGCATAGGATAAGGTAGGGGGTAGTGGTAGTGGGCATAGGATGGGGTAGGGGTAGTGGGCATAAGATAAGTTAGGCGGTAGGGGTAGTGGGCATAGGATAAGGTAGGGGGTAGGGGTAGTGGGCATAGGATAAGTTAGGGGGTAGGGGTAGTGGGCATAGGATATGGTAGGGGGTAGGGGTAGTGGGCATAGGATAAGGTAGGGGGTAGGGGTAGTGGGCATAGGATAAGGTAGGAGGTAGTGGTAGTGGGCATAGGATAAGGTAGGGGGTAGTGGTAGTGGGCATAGGATAAGGTAGGGGGTAGGGGTAGTGGGCATAGGATAAGTTAGGGGGTAGGGGTAGTGGGCATAGGATAAGGTAGGGGGTAGGGGTAGTGGGCATAGGATAAGGTAGGGGGTAGGGGTAGTGGGCATAGGATAAGGTAGGAGGTAGTGGTAGTGGGCATAGGATAAGGTAGGGGGTAGTGGTAGTGGGCATAGGATAAGGTAGGGGGTAGGGGTAGTGGGCATAGGATAAGTTAGGGGGTAGGGGTAGTGGGCATAGGATAAGGTAGGGGGTAGGGGTAGTGGGCATAGGATAAGGTAGGGGGTAGGGGTAGTGGGCATAGGATAAGGTAGGGGGTAGGGGTAGTGGGCATAGGATAAGGTAGGGGGTAGGGGTAGTGTACAGGGCACTCACCCAGGCCCTTGGGCATGATGCCGCTGCTGTCGGCAGGGTTGATAGCCCAGTAGTAGTACTTGAGGGTGTGCATGAGCTGCAGCACTGTGCCCACCCGCCGGATGGTGGTGTAAATGGTCGCCGTGCCGATGAACTCCGCCGAGAGATATGTGTACAGGGACAGCTGCACCTGGTGGGGGCAAGGTTACACACGCACACGCACACGTGCACACGCACACACACACAAACGCACGCACGCACACACGCACGCACACACACACACACACACACAGTGTCCATGTACACATACACACACAGACAGACAGGAATAGACAAGAAATCATTGTTCAGAATACCAGAGAACAAGAGGTGCTGATGCATAACTGAAAAAATCAGATGAGCCGGTCCCTTTAAAAACACACACATGACATAGTGAGGACCTCTATCACAAGACCCTCTATTGGGAGCTCCCATATGCTGAAAAAACACAGACCACTTCCTTGATTACTTTATCAGGAAGCGTTGGATGTTTTTGGCCCAAACCTCTCTTCATTAGTTTCATCCTGTGGCAGATGCCTCTGTCCAAAAACCAGGGACATGCAAACTTAATCTCAATTAATCTTAATTAAACTGAACATAGCTGGTCTATAAACACAGACACACACACACACACACAACAGAAGGAATGTACTTCCCAGTAGCGGGCCAGTTCGCCAGTGAAAAAAACAAATGTGGGTTTAGAACTCCATCTGTCGCAATTATCGCCATTACGACTGCGGAGCCAGACGGAGCGGCAGCTTGACTATCACCCGTCCCCCTACAGGTGTATCATCACCGTCCCCTACAGGTGTATCATCACCGTGCCCTACAGGTGCAAAGTGCAGTTCCGAACCTGCGGAGCCGAAACACAGCAGTCGCAGATGTACCCAGAACGCCATTGTGCCGCTCAACATGAATCCCCCATGTTCTCCAAGAGTGTGGACCTAATGTAGATACTGAAGAATTGCTTCGTATTTCTCAATTACACTTCTGTTCGTTGCCGGTACTTGCAATTACGTTCGAGGAATAAGAGGGTCTTGAATCAGTTCCGTGATGAAAGACAGTAGCTACAGCTTCTTTATTAGCATGGTGTTTATGTTAGCTTCTAGTCCAACATGACCTATACAGTAACATGGCACAACTTAAGTTCTCTAAACAAATGGGGGCTAGCCAGGAGGAAAGGCTTCATGTGAGAATTCACTCCTTCCCTGGTTCCATTTCCTGGCTAGATCAATGACTCTTCACACATTATAATTTCTATTCACCCAAGGTTGCTTACCAATGACTCTTGGCACCTAAGTCTTGGGGGAGAGCTTGCATTTGAAAGGGTACTTAACCCCTGGACTGAAACAGGATAGGTGTGGGGACTGAAACAGACTATAACTCTGATATTACTATAAAAACCTGAAAATGCGTGCGCTGAAGATGGATTTCTATATATTAGGATGCTAATAGAAATTTGACCTCTAGTAACAAGGTGCAGTATGTGCGGGAGACAATCATATGCAGGTATACATCCTCGGGTTATTAAAGTCCAGGCTTGATGCAGGGCTTGACACTCTCTAGTTTGTAGGTAAAACCTAGGTAGGCTGAATGGCCTGTTCTTGTACTGGATTTATAAGTTCTTGTATACTTTTGCCTGTGGCTTTCTATGTTTTAACATTACATGAATGTAGGAATTTAGGTGCAGCCAACAGGAAGTACCCGGAAACCGCTGCTCAAACGCACACTCGTTTGGTCCGTTAAAGAGCAGCTGTGAGCCGTCGACAGGGGTTTGTTAGCGCGCGCTAACACCTGGGTGCACAGCCGTACGTGACGCCCCCTGTCCGTTCTCACCTTGGCGGGCGTGTGGATCCAGATGGCCGCGTTGAACAGGATGTGGTCGCACAGCTGTTTTAGCAGGGGTGCTCCGTGGGTCAGGCCATCCAGGTATTTGGCGAAGGACAGGAACTGCTCCAGGACTGCCCTGGTGATGTGGACCCTGGACGACTGGGGGGGAAACAGCCGCAGAAACAGCCTCTTCCAGAACTGATTGAATCATCATTTCATTGTTTGTCACAAATTTCTTTAAAGTAATATTTTTAGGGCTTTTCAGCTTTATTGGACAGCACAGTGTAGAGAGACAGGAAGAATGGGAGTGAGAGAAAGGGAGGGAGGGAGAGACGAACGACACAGATCGCGTGGCCGGTTTCGAAAAGCGGACATCGCAGCTCGCAATGAGCATGTGGACGGTGCTCTGTCTGGCTACGCCCTCATTTTGAATGGCCAATGATATTTGTGGACCCATTCCATCACTACTAACACGCTCTGTCAATTTGGGAGAGAGCACGCTCTCCTCTGAAGCACACGTTTACACGTTTACAGCCAGGGCTTCCTTTCGTTCCGCAGTTCACCTGCTGAGCTGCGCAGTCATCGTGTCTGAGAAGCGTGTTCATCTGCAGCAGGTGCAGGCGGACTGCAGGTGCCCGATCGACCAGAGGCCAGCCAATCGTGACAAAGGCATGGACAGGGTTGGACACTAGGACACTGCACTGGAAAGCAATGCTTTGGCAGGATAAGCCACTTGGCAGCCCTGCTGGTGTAATCATTAAAGACATGGTCGTGCGATTTTGCGATAACGGCTTTTGTTGTTTTTTTAAGCATCCTGTGTAATGTTTTACTTTGAAGCCACAGGTGAGTTTAACTTTGAAAAACATTTTTTTCTCCTGCTGACGAGAGAGAGGGAGAGAGAGAGAGAGAGAGGGACAGAGAGAGAGGGACAGAGACAGAAAGAGACCAAGAGAGTAGGGGGGAAGGAGCGAGATAAAGAGATAGAGAGGAATAATAAATGTTCAATAATAGATTAAAGCCTCAATCGTATAGCAAGCCTCCCAGGTGGCCCCTTCAGTAAAAGCATCACTACAGTATTCCAGCATCCATAGTCCCACAGGGCGATTCCGAATATGGGCAAACATACTGGCCATAGTGTCCATAATCTCTCACGGCAACGTTTGTTTTCAAAGTAAAGGGGGGGAAAACCCCCAGAAGGGTTGCAAATATGGATTATTTCAATTCAAATAATCCTTTTAGCGTATTTCACTATGTGCACATCTGTGTGTGCGTGAGCATGTGCGTGTGTGCATGTTTGACTGTGGTGTGCGTGTGTGTGTGTGTGTGTGTATACATTTGTGTGTGTGTGTGTGTGTGTGTGTTATTGTGTGTGTGTATATACATGTGTGTGTGCGTGTGTGTGTGTGTGTGTGTATACATTTGTGTGTGTGTGTGTGTGTGTGTGTGTGTGTTGTGTGTGTGTATATACATGTGTGTGTGTGTGTGTGTGTGTGTGTGTGTGTGTGTGTGTGTGTATACATTTGTGTGTGTGTGTGTGTGTGTGTGTGTGTTATTGTGTGTGTGTGTATATACACGTGTGTGTGTGTGTGTGTGTGTGTGTGTGTGTGTGTGTGTGTGTGTGTGTGTGTGTGTGTGTGTGTGTGTGTGTGTGTGTGTATAAAGTATGTGTGTGTAACAGGGAAGCATAACTGAAACAGATGGCTGGGATGAAGCGGCACAGAGCCCGGCGGCGGGCGACGCCCCACAGAAGCAGTAACCTTCAGGCATCGTCTCGGCCGCCTGACCGCTACCTGAGGCTAACAGCTAAAGGCAGGGCTGCTGCAGAGTGAAAAAGTGAGGAGCACCTGACGGCTCCCGGGGTCTGGAGGGGCTTTTAAAGAGCCGCAGAGGTCAGGAGCTATAAAAAAACATCCTTTACTGCTCCTGCACCGTCCGCACTTCCAGGAACACCTGTAAAGAGCGCCAGGGATGAGGTGCTCCTCCGGAATCAACCGGACAGCTGTGTTTCCACCGCCACCCAGTCATGAGAGGCGGGTGAGGGGCGGGGCTGAATAATCTCTAACCATCCCCTGGTCCCCTCTGCTCAAATATGTGCGTCTTTAGACATGAAAAGGGCTTGGAACAGGCTTTGTGTTTCAAAGGGTTTAGAAAACAATGGCCCTGGAAGACTTGTCATCTCGCTTTCTATTCTGTTTTTCTCTGGCTTTGTTATGGCTGTTTTTCTCTGCCTTTGTTATGGCTGTGGTGGGCAAGAACAATAATTGTGATTATTGGAGTGAAATGGGACTGCGAAGCCCTGGACCCGTACTATCTATGGGCATAGTACCAGCGGAATCAATGGAGAGGAAGAATAAGAGAAATCCGATGTAAAATCCTGCAATGCTGAGCACCAAATGAGCCACAGTAAGAAGCTGTTAAAAGTGTTAAGTAAAACAGACTGGGTTATTGCAGAGCAATCAACATGCAGCATTGCTACTGGTTGGAACACAGAATGTGCAATGTAAAGTGTTATTCTAATTTAGAATGAAAATGTGAAGTGTTGATCCTGGCAGAAATAGAGTATGTAAAATGTAAGCTGTATTCTGTTAGCACACACAGTAATATATAAAACCTCAGCAGTGGTACGGCACCTTCTCCAGTAGATAGCCAATCACCAGGAAGCCCTTCCCCCCCAGCATTTGCTCCTGCATGGCCACCGAGCTCTTCAGCAGCTCCACCAGGAAGGCCAGGAGAGTGGCGCTGTGACACACACAACAGTAGGGTACTCAGAACCAATCACTCATCACTAATCACCCAGCACTCATCATACATCACCGATCACTCATCACCAATCGTCCATCACTTATCACCCATTACTGATCACAGATCATTCATAACCAATCACCCATCACTCATCACCAATCACCTATCACTCATCACTGATCACCAATCACTTAACCCAGCACTCATCATACATCGCTGATCACGCATCACCAATCATCCATGATTTATGACCAATCATCCATCACTTATCACCCATTACTGATCACAGATCACTCATCACCAATCACTCATCACCAATCACCTTTCACTCATCACTGATCACCAATCACTTATGACCAATCACTCATCTCCAATCACCAATCACCCATGACTCATCACCAATAACTCATCGCCAATCACCTATCACTTATCAATCATCACCAATCACTCATAACCCGTCACTGATCGCACATCACTTATCAACCCAGTACCCATCAGACATCACTGATCACTCATCACCAATCATCCATCACTTATGACCAATCACTCATCACCAATCACCCATCACTCATCACCAATCACCAATCACTCATCACCAATCACTTATCACTCATCACCCTTCACTGATCACCAATCACACATCACTTATCAACCCAGCAGTCATCATACATCACTGATCATCAATCACTCATCACCAATCATCCATCCCTTTCACCCATCACCCATGACCTATCACAGAAAGGCCAGGAGAGTAGCAATGCAGCACACGCAACGTGACGCAACAGCAGGGTCACTCATCACTTATCACTCATCCCCAATCCCCCATCATCCATCCTTACGATGCATCACTCATCCCCAATGTCCCTATACTCAACCCTCACAGGCACGGCTGCACCATAGACGTGAAATTGCAGAAGATTTAGAGAAGGCTGAATGGCTCTTACTCATACAGCTAATTCTATGTTTTGTTAATCAGGTGCTCCCAGTGCTATGCTTTACAAATATCTCTTTTTTCCAGTGGTGAGGCTTTGCCAAGAAGAAAATCTAATAAATATGCAAAACAACTTTCCCAATGGCAGAGAAAAACTAATGACACTTCTGCAATGACAGTACACAGCTTACAAACACAGCAGGAGGATACCAACATCATTTCACTTCAGCAGGAAATATATCCGAGATTTTATTTTTATTCCCTCTGTGAACTGCCGAAAATAAAGTGAAAAAGCAGCGAGCAGAAAACGACACCTTTGGGTCACCTCTGTCCTCACTCTCCCTGGCCTCATGTTAAAGGAGGGGGGAGCGGGAAGAAATGACAGGCAGGCTCCCGCGCTCTCTCCTTAATCAGCTTGACTGCACGTCCACCAGGGGGCGGAGCTCCAGGGCCAGACTTGAGCCCTGCGACGGGAGGGTCCAATCGCATCGCTGCAGAGCTCTCTCTCTCTCAGTCACTCTCTCATGCTCACGCTCTTTCACGCTGTCTCACACATACACACACACACACACACACACTCTCACATACTCCCTCTGACCCCTCTTTCTCAGTCTCTCAGTCACTCTCTCATGCTCACTCTCACACTCTGTCTCTCACACACACACACGCACACACACACGCACACACACACACACACACACACTCACTCACTCACTCACTCACTCACTCACTCACTCACTCACTCACTCACACACTCTCACATACTCCCTCTCTCTCTGGCGGTCTCTCACACACTCTCTCACATAATCCCTCTCCTCTCTGTCTCACACACTCTCACATAGTCCCTCTCTTCTCCTCTCTCTGTCTCTCACACACTCACATATTCCCTCTCTCTCTGGCGGTCTCTCACACACTCTCTCACATAATCCCTCTCCTCTCTGTCTCACACACTCTCACATAGTCCCTCTCTTCTCCTCTCTCTGTCTCTCACACACTCACATATTCCCTCTCTCTCTGGCGGTCTCTCACACACTCTCTCACATAATCCCTCTCCTCTCTGTCTCACACACTCTCACATAGTCCCTCTCTTCTCCTCTCTCTGTCTCTCACACACTCACATATTCCCTCTCTCTCTGGCGGTCTCTCACACACTCTCTCACATAATCCCTCTCCTCTCTGTCTCACACACTCTCACATAGTCCCTCTCTTCTCCTCTCTCTGTCTCTCACACACTCACATATTCCCTCTCTCTCTGGCGGTCTCTCATCACACACTCTCTCACATAATCCCTCTCCTCTCTGTCTCACACACTCTCACATAGTCCCTCTCTTCTCCTCTCTCTGTCTCTCACACACTCACATATTCCCTCTCTCTCTGGCGGTCTCTCACACACTCTCTCACATAATCCCTCTCCTCTCTGTCTCACACACTCTCACATAGTCCCTCTCTTCTCCTCTCTCTGTCTCTTACACACTCACATATTCCCTCTCTCTCCTCTCTCTCAGTCTGTCTCTCATGCTTCCGCTCCCTGTCTCTGCCTGTCTCTCTCTCTCTCTCTCTCTCTCTCTCTCTCTCTCTATGAGTGATTAATAAGTGACCACAGTCATTACTCTGCTGAGCCAGACCGGACAGCGACAGTGCCGGGTCGAGCCGGACAGGACTTAATCTGCGTTATCGACTAAAGACGGGATTACAGGCGCTGCCCTGATTGAACCCGTGGCGGTTGGGACGGCGGCGTGACCTTCAGCGGCTCGGACCATGGCGGAGAGGAGAGGGGCCGTGTGGGGCCCGGTCATCACTCACCACACTGTGGTCTCCACTTGGCTCTCGTTCTGCTGGTGGTAGTCCAGCTGGGCGAAGAGAGGGAAAAGCACTTGGATCCCACCAATGGAGTGTATAGCGCTGTGGATGGAGTGTGTCACGATGGCTTTCACATCCTGTGGAGCAGAGCGCGTGCACACACACACACACACAAAAGTGTTTACTATGCACTTCCTATCTGTTTCTTTTATTTTAAAGATATAATATATTTTATTAATATGTTATAACATATTTATTAAGTGTCTGAAATGCCCAACCGTATAAACAGCCTTAAAATAAATGTCACAGAACTGAAGCGTTGACCTTTAGGAAAATGAAGTAAGAGAGAAAGTTTTGTTCATATAAAATTTATTTTTAAAGCTTAACTTCACCTCGACAGATCGGAGCTTTGAGAAAGTGCCGCCCGTACCTTGGATCTTCCTTCTGTTTGACAGACTGCTTGTCTACAATCTGTTTTTTTTAATCACACTTCATCTGAAAAGCATATTCAAGCTGCTAGAAAGCAGCTAAACATATCACGTCTCCTTAATGGAGTATGATTACTTGTAAATATAGTCATAAGAGGACAGTAAGTGGGGAGTGAATAAGTAACTACTACTTATTCTTTTTTATTACTTATTCTTTTTAATTACTATGATTTAAAAAACCTATCAAATATTCAGATGCTAAATTTCTACGTTAGCATCTGCTTACTTTTCCTTCCAGAGAGCGTAAACAACAAAACTTGAAATATTTATTTTGTGCAGCCTCCTTAGACTGGAAACAAGCAGGAGGAGAGATCACGAAACCACATTGAAGCCATAGTTCAGCCAGCTAGTAATAATGCATTTGTCTCCTATGCTTTACCAGTTGAAACAAGCTTAACAGTAAAGTGTGACTCAGCAACTTGCGTTTAAAAAAAAAAAAAATTTTTTTAAATGTATCTTTTTTTTTATTTTTATGAAACGCGGACCCCTGCCCGACCTAACCCTCCCATAACCTGGGCGACACAGGCGCCAATTATGCGTCGCCCTGTGTGGCAACCGGCCACAGTCAGCACCGGCACAGTCCGGATTCAATCCGAGGCCGTGAGGCTTATCCACGCGCCACAGCGTGGTGCCTTAACTGCATGAGCCACCCAGCACCCGCCCCCCCCGCCACTCGCTTTTATTGGCATCTATCCGTACCCTGACAGGGACCATGAGGCAGAGATGTGTTTGAAACATTTTTCTGTGGGATGTTGAGGTAAAGGGGGCTCGAGGAGGCAGCGTTCGGACAGACCTGAAGCATGAGGGCGTGGGGCGAGTGCACGAAGATGGAGGGGTTCTCCTTGGGCGAGGACTCCAGGCAGAGTTGGGCGTCGGTGGCTTTAGCATTGTAGGTGAAGGAGATGCTGCTGGCCAGCTTCCCGTCGTACAGGACCTGCTTGTGGTGCTCGGCCAGGTGGATGTCGCTCTCCGATTTGAACTTGAAGGTGCTCTGGGGGGGGGGGGGGCAGAAAGAGGGGGTGGGCCATAGCCCCTGTTTCTCTGCACCGTCCGTGCTTTGCAATGACACCTGAGGGAACTTATTACCCATTATGCACCGAGCCAGAGGATTTGTGCCGAGAATCGTGTCTAAACGCTACTCTAATCTGCGAGTCGTGTCCCTTTTTAATCCTCTACATTTCACGGCGAATTCTCTTTTTCGGCTCCTCTGACATTTCGGTTAGCGTCTGAAGTAGAGCCGTCGCGACGAGCGGCCGCTCAGGCCTAACTTCAGGTGCGCCGCGTCGCCCACATGAAAACTGCATAAGAAGGACGGCTAAGTAAATAATGAATGAGAGGGGAGGGAGACGCTGCTGTTGGCAATTACAGCTCTGCCCCTCAGTGACTGACAGTGCACAAAGAAACGTTAAAAAAAAACAGGTTCGGTCTGCGCTCGGTCCGATAAGCAAATTTCAAGGTCCCGTGTCAGGGGTACTGGATGAATAATTCATGTGCATGGGTCTCTCTCACTCACTCTCTCACCTAGTCTGCCGCCAAGACAAAGCAAAGGGGGATACGAGCAAATCTCACCGTGTATAAAAAAGAGCAACGTTTCAACGTGTCCGCACCGCAAAGCCCTGCGAAGCTCCCCATCACATATCCGAGGAGTCGCTCGGAATCATGAATTTAGCCCTCCTTTGCGGTTCCCCCGAGGGAATGGACTCGATATTCAGAGGACCTGCTTCGCTCAGGTTTGTATTTCCAGAACAAAAACACATCATTAGTTGTGTGTAGAGTTAATGCGTAGCGTCGGCGAGCAACAAAAAAAAAAAACGCCCCGGCGCTACTCTGCAGAAATGAAGAACCAAAAACAAAAACCCAAAACCTTTCGCATGACCCACGGAGCTTCAAAACGACACAAAATTTTACATGGGTACACAGAAATGGGATGGTCTTCGAATAGAATAACACCAGGAAACATAATCCTCTAAACAAGGTATATTAGTGCAATGTTAATGATGGACTCAACCAATGATGCATCGCGCATGAAGTGCGCGAAGCAAAGTTCTGTCAGGAAACTCTGGCTGCAGCCAATGGCCGGCCTCAGCGAACACATGTTCTCATACTCGACCAATCACATGCACACATCACTAATGGAACGCCCCTTTTTAAAAGAGAGAGTCAGACCTCTCCCAAGCTGCTTATTGCTAGCGCTGCTCTTCTACGATAGCTGCTGCTGCTGCTTAAAGAAATAGCTGCTCACCTCCACCACCTAGCTTCCACCTGGTGTTTGGATCTGCTTCTATGTACTGGGGGGGTTTTGGTATATCTCCTTTCGTAGGGGAGTGTCCTGTCGTTCTCCCTGTCTGAAAGGTGGCGCACGCTAGTGTGTGCACTAGAAGTACCTAGAGGAGATCCATTCAGCACCAAACCAGAATAACTGTATATTGATTATCCTTAAATTCATATCTTCAAAGTGAGTTGTCCTGACAGAACAATGTAAATGATGGACCCAACCGCAACGCTAACGACGGAGGGGACTCTCTTTGACTCCGTCATTGACATTCTCTGTCTCTATTCTTTTGGAGGCGTACATCTAACAGTGAGGCCTCCTGTAAGTGTGGGCACGTCTCACTCGCAGAATCGCACACAAACTCAGATGTGAAATAACAAGCTGGAGTGTGTGACGGTCCGCGCAGAGGAGCACGACAGGGTTTGAAAATAACGATCCGGCAGGTGGCCCTTAATGACCCCCGGCGGCAGAAGAATCGCCGTCTCCCTGGCGACGCACGCACAAACAAAGAGGACAGCGAAGCCTTGATGATTAAGAGGCCGCGCAGACCGGAGGCAGACTGCTGCGCCCCGTCTGCCCACTGCTCCCGGCTGCCTCTCAGTTTCACCTGCACTGGCCTCCAGCTCAGGAAAATCCCAGGAGTTGGACAGGCCTAGTGAATGCAGCCCTTTCTATATTCTATATAAAACATGCAACCGACAAACTTTTTAAAATATACAGTATATATTTATATTATATACACCGATCAGCCACAACATTAAAACCACTGACAGGTGAAGTGAATAACATTGATTATCTTGTTATTTTGGTTCTGTACTCTAGCACTTTGAGTTTGAAAGGATACAATGACAATGAGGAAATGCAGACTGTCAGCCTTAATTTGACGGTATTTTCATCCATATCGGATGAACCGTTCAGAAATTATATAACCTTTTGTACATAGTCCCTCCTATTTTTTGGCATCAAAAAATATTGGACAGTTTAACATAATGTACAATAAAGTAATCATTTTTTATATTTGGTCAAATATCCTTTGCATGCCATGACTTCCTGATGTCTGTGACCCAGCAATATCAAAAGACTCTTGATATCTTATTTTCTGGTGCTACAAGCGATACTAAATGTCTCTGCATTTGAATGGATCTCTATGGGAATTGGGGGTTTGGACTAGATTTAGCTGTAAATTACACTGGAACAGTATGGAACACATGGTTGGCTAAATGGCTCTAAGTCATCAAGGGTCTGATGTATCAAACAAGCCTTGAACCATCACTCTGCTGCCAGAAAATATCAGTTCATCCGATATGGATGAAAATACCCTCAAATTAAAGCTGACAGTCCGCACTTCAACCTAATTGTAATTGTAAGTGGTAGAGTACAGAACCAAAATAACAACAAGATAATCAATGTTATTCACTTCACCTGTCAGTGGTTTTAATGTTGTGGCTGATTGATGTGTGTATATATATATATATATATATATATATATACACACAGTTGAAGTCAGAGGTTTACAGACACTTAGGTTGAAGTCATTAAAACTAATTTTTAACCACTCCACAGATTTCATGTTAGCAAACTATAGTGTTGGCAAGTTAGTTAGGACATCTACTTTGTGCATTTGAATGGATCTCTATGGGAATTGGGGGGTGGGACTAGATTTAGCTGTAAATTATGCTGGAACAGTATGGAATACAAGATTGGTAAAATGGCTGTAAGTCATCAAGGGTCTGAGGTATCAAACAAGCCTTAAACCATCACTCTGCTGCCAGATATGCAGTAGATATGGATGGATAACTTTAAGGGTTGTTCCTCCTGACAAATTTTCCTATTGAACTCTATGAAAAAATAAATCAGGAGAAGAAACCCTTCAAGTTAGAGTATTTATAAGGCTATATTTTCACACTATTTTAATAGGAGCACCACAGAAGAAGCAGCTGTAGTAGTTCTGACCACGGATGTCCTTCCTGCCACTACGTGAGCCGACTCTCACACAAGCTTATCGTTCCAAGTGCGAAAAGCCTTTAAACACCTTTTTTTCCCCGTTTTTCCACATGCCAAGCACAAAGCAAATTAAACCTGTGCCCGCCCACACGTGGCACAAAGCTGCCAGATCACAGAGCCGAGCGGTGCTGGGCTCTCCAGTTCGTTAGAACCAGCATTACAAAGAGCCAGACTCTTTCTGCCTTTTTGGAAAAGGCCTGTCTGTCCGGTCCTGAGGTCACAGAGACGAAGGCCGTCTTCCGAGTCTGACCATATGGGCTCTGTCCTTTCTCACCTCAACTTCGGCTTCGACCCTCAAAGGATGAAGACTCGTGTCATCGTAAGCGGCTGTCGTGCCTGAGCGGTTGATGGTTCCTTTGCGGAACTTTTAATTTTTTTCTTTTTTTACATCAGGAACCCGGCTTCACGCATGCATCAGCAAAGTGTTCCCATGTCAAAGCGATTAGGCAAATTAGTCCAGCGCGGCTGCCTGGCCTCCACACCTAGAGCTGCTGTCCGCTTCTATTCTGTCACGAGCCTCTCCTCTGTCGGAGACAGCACCACCCCCCCCCCCCCCCCCCCCCCAGCCCCGCCCCCGCCCCCGCCTGTCTCACACAGACCTGTGGAGAAACCAGAAACAGTGGAGCCAGGCTTCATGACCCCCCAAAAGGGGTAGAATCATCACACATTGCCAGCAACTCTGATTTGGACCAATCACAGTGGCTGTACTCACTTTCGTGAGAAGAACGGCCCTCAACTAGGCAAGGCCAGTTTTGGCCCTCGAGGGATGGGCGGGATGGAAGATTCTGGATTGCTGTGTTGTTATCGGTAGCCTTGGACATGCAGTCCCAGAAGGCTTCACTGCTCGCCCAAACAAGAGCTTTAGTGAAAAAATCTAAACCTTTCAGAACTCTTGCAGCACTCAAAGATGGCAGTGGTCTCACCCTGCACTTAGTCAAATCTCAAATATTTAGCAGGTTTGGAGGAAATCACCACGAATGTGAGGGGTTTCAATGGAATCTTGGGTTCAGTAAGTTTTCGAGTTCACAAATGCAACAATGAATTATACATAGGTCCTCTTGTTTTGAGGTAACAAGTAACACAATAATTCCAGACAATAAACAGACGGGAAATGTTTGCAGGCATATAAATAATTAAGAAATGCTTATTTCTGACTACATTTTGTGACTGTTTCACACTCCCTCAGCAGACTTTAAGTTATTAGTGGTTAGTAAGCTTCACTTTATTTACATCAGTCCAGAGCTTTCTTTCACAAAACAGTTGACGGGATGCTTTCTTAACAAAACTGTTTCTTTTCCTCAGATGGGAAGACAAAAGCCAAAGAGAACTTGGAAAAATGGCTTCTAATTTTGATAAAACTTTCAATCTGGTACAAACATTGGATCACTTTATGATAAAAGAGCTGTATTGCACTTACAAGAGTCCGTCTGTTAAACTGAATTAATTTGCTAAAGCCGTTTCACTGCGTTACTTAACACAGGGAACTTTCTTGAGACGGTGAATATCATTATTACAATAACAGCAGTGCATCAACTAATTTCACCTGCAGAATGATTTTATCTTGTCTTTCATACCGTACCACACTACATAGAACAGAGGATGCCAGCAGCTGTGATCAAATGAAGTTGTGTGCAAAGTTTGGGGGGTAAAGTGCATGGACCGCACGGGGCATGCGGCGGTCCAGCGCGGTCAGAGAGAGAGAGAGGGCGCCGCAGTCGGACTGCCTGTCACTGGAATCGAGGGAGTCTGAAATATACCGATTCTGCTCCCTCTGAAACGGGCCGACCAATCAGGGAGAGTAACGGGGTCACGACCCCCTTTGTGCACCACGCACCTGCCAGCCTCTCCAGCTGGTCGGAATTCCATTCACAACTTCATCAAATCCCGGTAATTGCTTTGCAGGGAAAGACTCGTGCGTGGTTCTCGGCATCGCACCGGTCACAAACGGTTACGTTAGCACGGTGACTGGAGGTCTGAAAGCGGGATTAATAAAGGAAATAGCAAGTCAAGACTGATTACAGGGCAACAAAGAACTCTGGGGATTGTGAAGCAACCCATAGCCTACTGAGCACAGACCACAGGTTGCATCCTTTTTGCAGGCAGGGTTCCAACCATATTTGTAGTGCAGAATTCAAGGACTATTGAAGGACCTTACAATGGAACACAGCGTTTTATTTATACACATATATATATATATATAATTATATGAATATATATATATATATATATATATATGCAGTGCCCTCCACAATTACTGGCACCCCTGGTAAAGATGAGTTAAAAGCTCAATCTCACACTGAAAAAATTAGAAAAATCCAACCTTTAATTGAAGTAAATTTATTCTGAGAAAAAAAAATCCCTCAAGATATAATTATTTTTAACAAAACCACATGTGCCAAAATTATTGTACAACCTCTCTTTGCCAATAAAACAGCACTGAGTCTTCTCTCGTAACATCTAATAAGGTTGGAGAATACAGAGCAAGGAATCTGAGACCATTCCTCTTTACAGAATCTCTCCAGATCATCTCCAGAGTCCTAGGTCCTCTCTTGTGCACTCTCCTCTTCAGCTCAGCCCACAGGTTTTCAATGGGGTTTAGGTCAGGGGACTGAGATGGCCATGCCAGAAGCTTGATTTTGTGTTCAGTTAACCATTTTTGTGTTGATTTGGACATATGTTTTGGATCATTGTCCTGCTGGAAGATCCAGCGACTACCCAATTTTAGTTTCCTGGCAGAGGCAGCAAGATTCAGATAAAAAATTTCATGATGCCATGTACCCTAACAAGGTTCCCAGGGCCTTTGGAAGAAAAACAGCCCCACAACATCACAAAACCTCCACCATACTTAACAGTGGGGATCAGGTCATTTTCGGTATAGCCTTCCTTCTTTTTACGCCAAACCCACCTTGAGTGTTGGTTGCCGAAAAGCTAAATTTTCGTTTCATCTGACCATAGAACACGGTTCCAGTCAAAGCTCCAGTAGCAAACTCCAGGCGCTTAAGTTTGTGGTGAAATGACAGGAATGGCTTTTTTCTGGCATGCCTTCCAAATAATTTGTTGGCACGGAGGTGACGTCTAATGGTAGTTTTGGAGACTTGATGACCCCAAGATGCTACTTTCCTCTGTAATTCTCCAACAGTGTTCTTTGGGGATTTTTTTGCCTCTCTTACCATCCTCCTCACTGTGCGTGGGGGCAAAATAAACTTGGGTCCTCTTCCAGGCAAGTTTGTAACAGTTCCAGTTGCTTTAAACTTTTTAAGTATTGCCCTAACGGTAGATATGGGCATTTTCAGGTGAGTAGCTATTTTTTATATCCATTCCCTGACTTATGAAGCTCAACACACTTTTCCCTCATTTGAATTGTGTGTTCTCTTATTTTTCCCATGTTGATCTATGAATAAGGGAATATGGCCTCTGTGTCACCTCATATTTATACCCCAGTGAAACATAAAGTCATGGATTACTGCTTGAAAGTAAGAACACTCTGATCAACTTTAAAAAGTAAAATATAAATGGAAAAAATGCTTCAGTTACATTTTGTTCACAAGAATTCCTAGGGGTGCCAATAATTGTGGCACACGTGGTTTTGTTAAAAATAATTATTTCTTGATGAGGGATTTATTTTTTGTCAGAATAAATTTACTTCAATTAAAGGTTGGATTTTTCTCATTTTTTCAGTGAGATTAAGCTAATTTCACCTTCCACTGTGACCAATTTAGGCAGAGAAGTTTCATTAATTTAATGCATGTCATTGCAAACACAACAATTTGAATATTCATAAAATTAATAAACAAGAAAAACCGAGCCCCTTCAAGCATCCTAAAGCACTTTCACATCCTTGCATTTTCTACATTCATATAAATGCAATTTCGAGGTTTTCAGCGACCCAGGTCAACCGTGCCCAGGAACCGTCACACAGCTCTGTCACCACGATACAGGTAATGTGTCCTACCTGCACACAAACAGGTCGGATGACACCATATGGAAAAGTTAGATTAAGGGAATAAGTGAGTAACTAAAAAGTTGTATGAAGTGAGTAACCGTACTGTTTGCGCACAATAAAAGTGGCTGAAAACAACGGCGGTAATTTGGGAATCTGTGGTGACGACAGAAAAAGCCAGACACTGTGCCTGTGGTTTACTCTCGAGACGCCGCCAAAATCATGGAAAGTATAAACTATCATATCAAAATTTCAATCATCAGAAACAGCTACCCTCCTGGAAGTAATTAGCGGTGGAAAAAAAAGCATTTATTGCTACCAACGGAATACACAAAAACCAGTAACAGGAGATCAGAACCTCAAAAAAACTAAATCAAGATGGACTTCACAAAACAAGCTATGAATATTAATCTGTAAACATTCATCTGTACAGCCCGCAGGCTCGGCACGCTACGCGGATTTGTCTGGAGTGCGCGCGCGAACGCTGTGTCTCCCAGTCAATCTCAAACCGCGCTGCTTTTCACAGTGCATGAAGTGGCGAAAAAGCGATGGAACGAAGACCCCTGTCGGCCTAGGAGTGAAGCAACCTCGACGTGCTGTCCATGCGGAACAGGTGGGCAAATACAAAAGTGGGTCACCCTGCTGAGAATCCAGACAGGAGGCCCTTCGAACCATTTCTGTCCAAGCATGGGAAATTAGACGCATCAATACATCCAAATTATTGTTTCAGGCAACGTTGAAAAACTGTTAATAAATAAATATGCACTTAAACGTCCAACTGCGAATATACTGTACATTCTCTCTCAGCGTGTCTGTTCAGCACCTCATAATTTACTGGAGCTACTGTTGGGTTATTTCTCCGGAGGGGAGTAATATATTCTGTCTTCTGTCGTAGATCTAAGCGAGCCTGCTCTGGTCGCGGGATATAGACAAGGTAACCAAAGGGCAGAGGAGATTCATTGATTACGCAGATTGATAGGCAGCGGGTGGGTGGGTGAGGGGGGTATTGTGGGGGCGCTCGAGCGTAATTTAATTTGGGCTGTCCTGAGTACGTACCTTGTAGCCCGGTCCGAGCTGATGTATTGCAAATATCTGGGCTGGGTTGAGCGCCTCGCTGAACACGTAGATGGCTCCTAGCTGTCCGCAGAACACTCTGTTAGCGTCCGCCGTCTCGGAGGACCCCAGGAAGCATTTATCATAACTCTGCAGCAAAGACAAAGAGATAGGGTAAGGCCTATAATTATATCATGGAATCAGAGTTTGTGCGCGTGCGCGTGCGTGTTTGACTTGGCAATTAGCAGCTATCTCAATAAGAACACACAGTAATTATCTTACGATTCACAGCCACTAGTGACAAGGATCCCACTAAAGAAAGGGACCCTCACACTTAAAATGAAATGTTCAAGAGAGGGAGCTTCCTGGTGAACTCTGCATTCAGCCGCTATAATTACAGAAGAAGCACAGATACTTTGAAGGCTGACGCAGATCCTGTTCTTACATAGTGGAGTGCTTCTACAGTGAAGTCTGGAAGGGTGTGAGTGGGAATGAAGACTGCAGAGAAAATATCTCTCCCCCAGAGAGTGCACAGGGGTAACCGCTTACAGCTTTAACATCTCAACGACTCAATAAGACACAGTTTTTTCTTCATTTTTTAATTTTTTCAAAATCATTAAAAGTGCATTTACACCAAATTTGGCAACGCAAACAACCAATGGAGACAAAAACAATCCGAAAAAACAAGAAAGACAAACGGGGGGGGCACCTTTATCCAACTCGTCATTGGCACGCCTTCTCTATTTTTCTGTCTCTCTGTGTCACTAATACACTCACTTTCTCATTCACTCCCTCCCATCACCCATGTGACAAATGGATATTAAAATCGGAACTTTGAATTCCGTCTTGGCTCCCGTGAGAAATCTATGCCAAAGCGGCAAAAAACATATTTTCGTCGTTTACTGTGTTCCACAGAAGATTTACGGAGCTTTCCTGTCACGGTTCTCCACAGTACAGGATGATCAAACGGCACTCAGAATCGGTCCTGCACCAACGACATCACAACCAGGAGAAAGAGAGCCATCACACCGGCACAGCTATTGGAGGAGAGGGGGGGGTGACTTACATCATTGGTGTTGACGTGCCAAGCCATGTCGCCGTAGGAGACCAGCTGACCGTTGACATAGCACCGGATTTCACTGTTCCTCCACCGGTTGTATATGTGGACAATACTGATCATGTACCACTGAAAGAAAAAAAATTGAAGTGCATTATTAGACACGTCCACGGTTACGAAGAGAAGGCAATGAAAACGCCGGCAGACTTTATAAGATTTGAGTCCCCTTACACTGAACAGCAGGTGCAAGGCCTCGGCCTTCCAATGATATCAACAATGAAATTAAATGAAAACTCGGATGAGAACAATCTTTGGAATTCCTCCGAAGCCTCGATTCTCATTCGCTTCAGCTGCAGGTCTGTCTTCCTTTCTTACTTTTAGAACAAGCTTTTGAGACCAAAACCTCGCTTTCAAAAAAACAACAGCAAGGCTCTGGGCCCTAAAATGTGCTAAAATTGGGATGTTAACAGACTTGGGAGATAAATAATAAAATTGCGAGATTAAAAACAGAATTGGGACACTATTAACAGACTTGGGATATTAATAACAGGAGTGGGATCACCCCAACCCCGTCTGGTCAAAGACAAAGTATAGCTCTGCTCTCACTGAGCTTTTAGTTTTAGCCCAGCACTATGACGTCTGATTCACCTAATTAACAGGGTCTTCAACAAAGACGTTGATAAGTACAATCGGGTGTCTTAGTACTGGACTAATTCAAAAACCCGCACCCAAATCGGCCCTTTTTGGATAAGATTGCACACCCCTGGTTAACATTCTCCAACGAGGCCAGTCAGGGTCACCAAGCGACTGACAAGCTGCCACAGCCTGCTCGGGATGAGCAAAGGGATCAGCCAAAGTCGGGACGGTCACGGCCGCCACAGGGAATGCTGGGTATTAATCGGATATTAAGACTTCGGAATATGGATTTAAACACCAGCTATAAGCACGGCGAGCTTTTCTTCAGGCGACTGAAAGAGCTGCTTCTGGTTCCGTTTTTTTCCCGGGCCATTCTAAGAAACTGCCGGAAGTCCTGTTAAATCGCCCTGTCCCCCCCCCCCCCCCCCCCCCCACCACCTCATAACTGCCTTCAGGGAGCTTCTCAGGCATGTTTAGATCTAGGGCAGGGTGAATAGGCCAACGAAAGCCGTGAAAAGCGGTTCATCTCCAGCTCTGCCTCGGAACTACAGCCTAAGCCAAGCAGCACTGGGGTTGCTGGTCCAAATTTCATATATTCGCAGAACAGCAATTTGTGTCGCAGTTAAAAACGGGAAGAAAAAAACCGCCTTCAGGCTTTTACTGCTAAACCTCAAACATGTTGTTCTGCAGATCAAAAAGAATTAAACACATCATTCGCATGCAAGGATGAAAAAAGCCCAATTTATCCGCCAAAATGAAAGGCGGCAATTCCCTCCCTTTAAAATCAGTTTTAATCATCACAATTAAAATGTGGAAGGCGCATAATTGCTCTGGGGTACCTTCATATCAGCATTTTTGCATAGTTTAATGAACCTTGCAAATGAATTCACACACAGAAACAAGAATGTTGACCCAAAGCACCCCTCTCTCACTGGCAACATTCAAATTGTCACTTTTTTAAGAACAATTTAGATGGCAATTCGTAAACTTCTTTGAGTTAACGATTAAAAGTCCTACTTTTCCCCTTAAAGTTCAGAGGCTCAAACAATGTGAAAAATGGATGAGCGTGCCTTTTGAAAATGCTTTTATTACACTCCCATGAGAGTACATATACCGCTACACACAATCTAAGCAGTGTGCCATCTGCCAAAAGTAAGCACTAAAATCGCTGGGCCGAGCTGACACCAGGTCATCACTAAAAATAAAAATAAAAACAATCTGGATGCTGAATTGCCGTTAAGTGAGCCTGACTGGTCCGGCTTTGCAATAAAAAAGGGGCAATAGTGGCCCCTGATCTTTAACCCAGGCCAGAGCAGACTGCCCTCAGTGAAAGGTGCCCTGACCCCTGACCCAGGTCAGAGGGAAAGTCTTCCTTTGAGCTGTCTATGAAACAGCTGGGATATGAGCATAACATTGACCGTGGCCATTTTGCAAACATATACCGCCGACCCTGCCTTCGTGCTGCGTAGATGGCCCTGGCCAAACCGACCGCCTTAACTGCCACTTCATCCTGGACTCCAACGCCCACCATGCAAAGTGCGCACTGCGTGTGGCTTTAACCCGGCTCTCCCCGTACTCCGTTACCACTATAATTAGTCTGCCCAGCGTCTGCCAGGAATGGACGGCCACTCGAGTCAGGATTCACCAAATATTTCTTCCTATTTCCAAGAGGCCTTTCCATCATCTCCCCTTGGCTTGCTCTTGGGGGCCTGGAGCCTGGGCCCGAAATGTCTGTAAAGTGCCTTGAGGCAGCGGTCCTTTGTTAGAAGCACAACACAAATAAAACTGAACAGAACTGAAAAATGGCAGATAAGTTTGAAAGACCTTGTTTTTTTTTGGCGAAGGTAATGGTGAACTTTCAAGGTTTAACAAGGTTTTATAGCGGAGCGGCCGCCTGTCAATCACACGACTGGTACTGGTTAATTGCATTCAGAGGATGAACCTTCTTCACAAAATAACCCTGTCACTCAAGATGAGCATCAAGATTAAACGGGAGAACTTGCACTGACGCACAGGCCTACAAAACACTCACGAAAAACCCACGGCGGTGTGAATTCTGCCGAAAAAACTAAATCCCTACTAGATTAGCGCAGTACGGTAACGCAGAAATTCCATTAATTTAAATCCCAATGAGATCATTCCGGGGCTGTCTGAATTCTACGAGCGCCAGCGAGAGTGTGTGAGTTTCTCACACCACGGAGCTAAACCTGTTAATGACCAACTTGCTGCGAAACAAGAGGGGCGACTAATTTGCCAAAAATGAGTTGCGAGATGCATTGTTATGCGGTTAGCAACGTTCTGCTCTGCACGGCGCGGCTCTAATTTGGACCCAGGTGGCAGGGGCGGGGAATCGGGGCTCTCCGGCGGCTAGGCCCGGCGTGGGCTTGAGCTGACAGACACGTACCTGTGGGGTGGTTTACAGATTACAGAAGCACATCTTCTGTCTCGCCCCCCCAAATGAATGCAAATGGTGTTCACAGTGCCAGCAGGGAGCCAGCGGGATGCTATAAACAAACAGCGCTATCACCTCAACTGCCCCGCAGCCCCCACACACAAACAGGCTGCTCTGAGTTTACCTGCATGTACTTTACTATGACCATACACTGCATAGTCATGTTCGGTGCCGTTAAAAGGGCTAACCGCCGGGGATGTCTCGGTGGCGTTGCCTATAAAAGCACCGTCTTGCGAGCCGCGGCACCGGTTGTTCGAATACGTCCGCGTCACCTTTGTTGCATGTCGCTCCCTCGCTCCCATTCTTCCTGTCTCTCTATGCTGTGCTGTCCTATAAAGCTGAAAAGCCCTAAAAATATATATATATACAGTCAAGCTGGAAAGTCTACACACCCCTTTCACCTTCTCCACGTTTTATTACGTTACAGACATATTCTACAATAGATTGAGTTTTTTGTCTCAAGATTCTACACAAAATAGCCCATAATGACAAAGTGAAAACAGGTTTTTAGACATTTGTGCTAATTTATTAAAAATCAAAATGTAAACACCCTTTGATATAACACCCAAAAGTTAGCTGAGGTGCATTTTGTTTCCACTGATACTGCTTGAGATGTTTCTACAACTTAATTGGAGTCCACCTGTGATAAATTCAATTGATTGGACATGATTGGGGATTGCCAACACCTGCCTATATAAGGTCCCACAGTTGACAGTGCATGTCAGAGCAAACTCCAAGCCATGGGGTCAAAGGAATTATCTGCAGACCTCAGAAACAGGATTGTGTCAAGGCATAGATCTGGAGAAGGGTACGGAAAAATCTCTGCAGCTTTACAGGTCCCAAAGGGCACAGTGGCCACCATCATTCGTAAATGGAAGAAGTTTGGAACCACCAAGAATCTTCCTAGACCTGGCCGCCCGGCCAAACTGAGCAATCGGGGAAGACGGGCCTTGGCCAGGGAGGTGAGCAGGAACCCGAGGGTCACTCTGACAGAGCTCCAGCGTATCCTTGTGGAGATGGGAGAACCTTTCAGAAGATCAACTATCCAGGCAGCACTCCACCAATCAGGCCTTTATGGTAGAGTGGCCAGACGGAAGCCCCTCCTTAGTAAAAGGTACATCACAGCCCGCTTGGAGTTTGCCAAAAGGCACCTAGAGGACTCTCAAACCATGAGAATCAAGATTCTCTGGTCTGATGAAACCAAAATTGAACTTTTTGGCCTGAATACCAAGCGTCACGTCTGGAGGAAACCAGGCACCGCTCATCACCTGGCTAATACCATCCCTACAGTGAAGCATGGCGGTGGCAGCATCATGATGTGGGGATGTTTTTCAGCAGCGGGAACGGGGCGACTAGTCCTGATAGAGGGAAAGATGAATGCAGCTAAGTACACCGAGATCCTTGAAGAAAACCTGTTCCAGAGCGCTCTGGACCTCAGACTGGGGCGAAGGTTTACCTTCCAACATGACAACGACCCGAAGCACACAGCCAAGAGAACAAAGGAGTGGCTTCGGAGAAAGTCTGTGCATGTCCTTGAGTGACCCAGCCAGAGCCCAGACCTGAATCCAATTGAACATCTGTGGAAAGAGCTGAAAATGGCTGTGTACCGACGCTCCCCATCCAACTTGACGGAGCTTGCAAGGATATGCCAAGAGGAATGGGCAAAAATGTCCAGAAACAAGTGTGCCAAGCTCGTAGCTTCTTTCCCAAGACGCCTTGAAGCTGTAATCGCTGCCAAAGGTGCAGCAACCAAGTATTAGGCTAAGGGTGTGTACAGATATGTAACCCCTAAATAACCTATTTTTGTCAGTAAAATAAAATTGCATATTTTCTAAAAACCTGTTTTCACTTCGTCATTATTGGCTATTGTGTGTAGATGTTAGAGGCAAAAAATGAACTCAATCTATTGTAGTATAAGTCTGTAACGTAATAAAACGTGGAGAAGGTGAAATGGCTTGACTGTATATATATATATATATATATTTTTTTTTTTTAAACTGTACGAGCAACAACGTTGGCGTCTTTGTTGATGCGGCGCAGTGGGCGGCTAATAGAGCTCCCGGAACACCGTTCAAAAGTGAACCCGAAGCGCCCATTTGCGTGGTGTGACATGTTTACAAAATAACGCAGAGTGATCCTGTGTTTATTTTTGCTGTTTTATCGCTGTTCTGCCTTGTCATTTGTAACATGGTTTCCACAGGTTCTGGAGCTCTTATTCTCCAGGTTTTTCCTTTGATGATTCGGTATGTAGGGGGGGGGGGGGATTGGAATGGTTCAGGGAAATTCGTTAGTTTGACCTCCGGTGCCAGATTAGCGTATAGTCGTCTTGTCATTCGGTGTGTTGATATGGTGACTGTATTATCTATACAGCATAGAACAGTGCTGTATTTTGTATTGTTCATTGTTTCACTTTTTTTTTTTAAACCATTTTGGCTAATAGATTATTAGTTTCCACTTGGAATCCATTGTTGGTTTTAACTACTGCAGTAACACATTGTGGTTTTAAGGTCACTGATAACTGCACGCACACATAGAACTTCGGACAGACGCACTCTGTAGTCACGCATCTACACACATTTTGTGTAGGCTAAGCACAGCCAAAGGTAGACCACAGCCAGTCAGACCACAACACGACACTATAAGTGTTAGAGAGAAGTCCGAACAGTTCACATCAATTGGGGTCGGAAACACAAATTAAGGTGAAATTCTCTTAATCCCATTCCAAAGCCACACAGGTAAGACTACCCACCATCCTCCACTGCTCGGACACCTCCGCCATTCCTGTTTGAGGAGCGGCGTCCTGCATACCCTACAGCACATACCCTACAGTCTGCTGGTTTTCGGCGTGTTTTTGGCACCAGAGGTTGGCTTAAGTCATTGATTGGCTAGAGAATCCACACCTTGTTCGCAAGGCCTTAACCGACATCCGATTGAAAGGAAACCACAAAAACCCGTAGACACTGCGGCCCCCTGGGGATTCAGTTTGACACCCCTGCCCTAGACCGTCCCTCTCCTCAGAGCCCTAGCTGGCCAGTGCCACGTTCAACACACACCTCACCAAAAAATAAATACATATATTTTTCCATTTCTTGTTTAAAAACTGCTGTAATTGCTCTGGTGAGATTCCCCACAGCCTCCTGAGGCTCAGTCTCATTTGGGACTGTTGAAATGAGCTACCCGGACTGGGAGGCGGGCATCATCTCTGGCTCAGCTGGGCTTACTTAACTGGGGGTGCTTTTCTTTAGACGGTTTGATTATGTTCCCGCGGCGCTTACTAGAGACGACGGCATTTCAGAATCCGCGCGCGGGAGGAAGGGAGAGAGAGGAAGATGAGAGAAACTGAAAGAACTCAATCATTTTTGTTGCCGTGGAGCGTGGTGCGGGAGACCACGAGGGGGGAGTCGAGCGTCAACGGCTGCCTTTTTTAGAAAACATCACGGATTGCGAGAGATGCATAGGTCTTCCCGTGTTCAGCCGAGCGTGTTGAGAAGAGATCCCCCCAATCTCTCTGCTCCCCGTGTTCAGTCGAGCGTGTTGAGAAGAGATCCCCCAATCTCTCTGCTCCCCCGTGTTCAGTCGAGCGTGACAACACCATCTTTAAGAGTCACCTTTCTGCCCATTAGGGAAGAGGATGAATCAATGCGTCTAATGGAAAGGCTGCACGTATTTAACAACGCACTGCAAAGTTTCGTAGTCAGAAGTCAAAGGCCAGTGTATTTTAAAAAAAAAAAATAATCTACAACAGATGTTTGTTAATCATGTAGCAGATGTGAAATATTTCCTGGCACCGATGTCAAGGATATTAAACAAATTGCATAATTCTACCACAGTGCTGGCTCTCCATAAGTTCCTGATAGCAGATTTTTCAATTATATAATATTAACTGGAGAAATAACACAGTCAAAGACGTACATATGAATCCGGTTGCAATCCCCTCGTTTATTATCCATGCCAGGTTTGATTGGTGTATTTGAAAACCACCGGCTGTACGGTCTCCGTGTTAAATGAACCGTGCTGATATCACAGCGACCTCAGTCTCCGCAGGATGAAACAGAGGGGGCTCTGACGCGGACTCACCTTCCGGGGCTGAAAGTCGTATTTCACACAGTGCTGGAACCCTTTGCCCTTGGATTTCAGCGACGTCACTATCAAACAGTTACCCACAAAATGCGCAGAATACCCGATACCTTTGCTAGTGCGGAAGCTGAAAAGAGAGCAGAAAGGACATGTGAATCATCGCAGATAGATTATAGACAGTGAAACTGAAATGCATCAGTTATATCAAAGTTGTTCATATAAATTAATTGAAAGACAAAAAGCGCGCACACATGTACAGACATATATTTTATATTCACATTAATTAATTTGGCTGATACTTTTGTCTAAAGTGAATAACAAGGTCATTATGGCATGCAAATCTTGTTTTAATAAGAGGTAACAAAAACAAACACTGACCCTGAAACACACGTGCACACAGACGCACAAACGCGCACACACACACACACACACACACAAACATACGCGCGCGCACACACACGCACGCTCACACGTGCACACGCACTCACGCTCACACACGCACTCATGCTCACACACACACACACTCACGCTCACACACGCACGCACGCACACACACACACACACGCGCATACGCGCGCACGCGCACGCACACACACACATGCACGCACTCTCTTTCTCCTCTTGCAGGGGGTGGAGCCAGTCTGGTGAATGACAGAAGAACACACTGTCAATGGTTCAACGAGGCCCCTGGGCAGGTAAAGTGCACCTACTCATAAAGAGTAAAATTAATCATCCCATCTCTTCCATTTTCAGTTTTTTGAGCAGTTGTGGGAAGCCCACCCCTCCCTCCGCTTAGAAGACTCAAATGAACTTGTGTGTCCCTCGGTGATTTGCTACAAGCAGCTTGTAAAAGATCCATCCATCAAACAGAGGCGTGTGCGCGCGCGCTTGTCTGCACAATCACACGGCGACAAGTGGCGGAAAAAACAAGCAGGAAAAGGAGGAGGGCTCAGGGCCATAAATCTGGGCGGCGTTCTGTGCCTGGTGCCACGGGCACAAGTGACAATGGCTGGGCACTTAAACCTGCCGGGGACATCGCTACCTTATTTAGAAACTTAACAGCCCTGTAATTCATGTCAGGGAAACGAGGCGCTACTCCTTCAAAAGGCTTCACCGTCTCTGAATCTGCGCGACACACCCGCTCGTCGCAAATTCTGAACCCCGCCTCGATTTCGCTTTAAGGTCCGAGCGGCGTGCCGCTGCAGTCAAGTGGCTAACGCAAACGGTGGCTAACGAGCGGGTCAGCGCTTTGATTTCCGTCTTAATTAGGACAACTCAAGGCAGTTAAGTTTGACGAGGGGAACGTGGGTCGCATCCGCTTGGCTGGCGTTTAAACTACGCCGATCGCGGCCCTTTGATGCTTCCTCTGCATTCTCATTATTCCATCCTGTGTGTAAATACAAAAGGCCTGTCCTCATATTTACTGCTAAGTGCATAATTAAAAAAGCCATATGAAGAGAGGGAAAATCCTTAAAAGGCGCCCACGCTAATTATGAAAGCGTCCTTTAATGTGTAAATCTGCCTTTTAATGGCCGTTTAGCCTCATATGTGCTTTACTTACATTTTCTTGTTTCAAAAGAACATATTGTGTCTGTAATTACTTTTTACACCCCCCGGATTCATCGTGCACAATTGTTATTTACTTTCATCTTGTCAGCCTTTTGTGCTTCACGCAAAAGCGCATTATAAACCATATATTATTCATTATGGGGGTACAAAACGGGGGGATTTACACCCCCCCCATGTCATGGTTCTTTCTCTATTAGTTACCCTCTCTGTTCTGAATAAAGCTAAAAAAAAAACATGAAAGGAGGGCCAGCCTGTCCCCTCGACTTCAATAAAAAATAAATTAAAAAGTACAAATGAAAAGGCAAGGAAAGTTCTTGAGAAGAGCGCCAGGAAGCTTTTAAGAGACCGGCTCTTCACTGCTGCCGTGGAAACTCCGCTGCTCCTCATTAAGCCAAGTCAATGAATGATGTCATGCAAGAGAGTCCTCGCTAAGGAGCTATTTATTTCCCCCTGCCTTCCCCCTCCGCCACACACATTACTCCCTGCAGCTCTCCCAGAACTCCTCTCCCAAATTGGAGGGACAGCAGCTCCCAGGCTATTGATCTCCCCGCTAATTACCCGCAAGCCTCCACGCACACGCGCACACACACACACACACACACACACACACACACACACACACACACACAGACACGCACACACGGGCACACACATGAACACACACGCACACATTGCGCACACCGGATATTAAAAACTAAATGAATGTTTGCTTCCATGCTGTGGACACCCGCAGTGCTCCTCTGGTTCCAGAATTTTCCAGCAATAAGACTGCAGCCATTTACTGGTTCAATCAGAGAGAAAAAACAACAATGCCCCCCACCCCCGGCTCCTCACTTACACACTTCACCCCATTTCACAGAAAATACAATCCTCTAAAAATCTAATCTCAAACAATTAAATACATCCGCACAATGCAAACTTTTTTTTCTGAAGGGAGGACACAACTAGAATATAACTAATAATGCATTACAATAGAGTGCTGCTATACAGTATGCTTATACATAAGTGTATATCCACATGGGTAGCTAACTATGGTCAGTCTTCACTTTCAGTCAACACAGGTTAATTATAAAACTTTAACGTAATCAAATCTAACCTCTTGATTTTTAAACTGTAAATTTCAAAATTGTACATTTTAAAAAAGACACATATATTCCAAAGACGTCCTAACAAAAACATCATGCTAAGTAGGCTTATCACTCAATTTCACAGATTACTACATCTCTTGATTTCCCCCTTTAGAGAAACTACAGTAAGATGATCTCAGTGCCCCCAAGCATTGGTTTTGACTAATGCGTGTAATACACAAATAAAAAATGCATGTATGAGCGTGTGTGTGAGTGTATGCAAGTATGTGCATGTATGAGCGTGTGTGTGAGTGTATGCATGTATATGCATGTATGAGCGTTTGTGTGAGTGTATGTGCATGTATGAGCGTGTGTGTGTGTGTGTGTGTGTGTGTGAGTGCATGTATGTGCATGTATGAGCGTGTGTGTGTGTGTGTGTGTGTGTGTGTGTGTGAGTGTATGCATGTATGAGCATGTATGAGCATGTATGAGCGTGTGTGAGTGTATGCATGTAGGTGCATGTATGAGCGTGTGCGTGCGTGTGTGTGTGTGTGTGTGTGTGCGTGTGTGTGTGTGTGTGAGAGTGTATACATGTATGTGCATGTATGAGCGTGTGTGTGTGTGTGTGAGTGTATGCATGTATGTGCATGTATGAGTGTGTGTGTGTGTGTGTGTGTGTGTGTGTGTGTATGCATGTAGGTGCATGTATGAGCATGTATGAGCGTGTGTGTGTGTGAGTGTATGCATGCATGTGCATGTATGAGCGTGTGTGTGTGAGTGTATGCATGTATGTGCATGTATGAGCGTGTGCGTCAGAGGTCGCGCTAGGATTTTAAACTGCCGGCCAGAATGTCCGGAATGATTACAGTTTGTCGGACATACGATAAAAAAAACGGCCATATCTATTTTCAATGCATGAACGACAGGCAGGTGCATTTAATGATGTAGCCTAACAACATATGTTACAGTAGTATTATATTTTGGACTGAAAACTATTTGAAAATAAAGGAATAATATAAAAATTAAATATAACAGCTTCGCCTTGCACATGCGGATGAATTACATTAAAATCGCGCATTTAGTGTGCGTGACTGCATGCGTAGCCTAATGTTTTCTCAATATAAGAAGCTGTCTTGATTTTGCATCTTTAGCTTATTAGAACACATTTTTCTTCAGAATAACGAGCAATAACCTCATTTTGAATAACGATTTTAACATTTCTTTACTCCAAGGCAAATTGCAGAGTTGCTGAAGATGCTATACGGAAAAGAGCCAGCAACGACACGTGACAATTGGGATCCGACCTAACGTTAACGAACAACGCTTTCGGGAAAGTCAGACCAGAACAGTGTAGGCCTAGGCTATTGATTTAACAAGGGAAAAAAATGCTGATTATATCAAGCTTATAGCCTATTAAGTTAAAGTAGCCTATGCCTACTGACAGTTAAAAACAGCCTTTTTATAACTGGAAAAAAAAAAGAGCAATCCATATAGGCTCCTTTCATTTGCGACGATGCTTCATTTCATGGAAGTGAGCAGCTTCTGATTTGAAATTGAAAGTCATAAGTTTTAGCCCAGCTTGAGATACGCAGACGATTTGAAATAGCGGATTTCGTGAGAGGAGCGTTGTCTGATTTGCGGTGATAATAGGCCTAATGATAAATTGCCGTGGTTTTGAGACTAAATATGTGAAATTACTATATTGCAAAGTAAAAAAAAATGTTTCGTTTTTTTACCCGGCCCGAATGTCCGGAGGGAATTACATTTTCCGGCCTTTGTCATAAAAAAACGGTCAAAACCGGCAATTGCCGGCCTAACGCGACCCCTGGTGTGCGTATGTGAGTGTATGTGCATGTATGAGTGTGTGTGTGTGTGTGAGTGTATGCATGTATGTGCATGTATGAGCGTGTGTGTGTGTGTGTGTGTGTGTATGTATGTATGTGCATGTATGAGCGTATGTGTGTGTGAGTGTATGCATGCATGTGCATGTATGAGCGTGTGTGTGTGTGTGTGTGTGTATGCATGTGCATGTATGAGCGTGTGTGTGTGTGTATGCATGTATGTGTGTGCGTGTGTACTCACCAGTAAAGATAGGGTTTATCCTTGTCTACGTTGATATTGTTCAGGGGGTCCATGCGGAACCATGTGTTGAGAGCAAAGCCGCTCTGGTAAGGCCACTTAGCAATAGGAGGTAAAGCAATGGCCTGCAATGGGGACACCATAGAGAGACAGACTGAGAGGCTGCGGCATCTGCCTGAGATCTCCACACTGATCCACACATGAAGAAAAACCACCGAGCGGCATTAATAAATATAAATCTCACTCCAGGCCCTGAGGATCTCCTGTAATCCATGGAGAAAAAACTTTTTTAAGATGTAACAGAGTGCCGCAGAAGAAGAGGGAGGAGCGATAATGCCGTTTGCGCCGCACCGCGGACGAGAGCTGAATTCAATAAGCACATTGGTTTAGTGCTCACCGAGACGATAAACCTCTTTTCATTACGCCACAATATTCAGCACAATACCGTCCTTTCTTAAAAAGCCCGATGAGATATTTCCCCCGATAAGGTGTCAAGCCGAGTCACTAAATGAGCCGTAACTCAGCGCCTCACTTATGCCGGTAAATCCACCTGTTCCGGCCCGTAATGAATAATAATATCCTCCTTTATCACCAATCTCCTGAAAAAATACAAAACTGTACTCAAAGTCATAAATACAAGTGTGGACTTTTGGAAAAAAGAAAACGCTTCCTGACTCAGAAGTTTCCACGTAGCTTTACAGTTCGGAGTAGCGACTATCAGTAACAGAGAGCGAGGTTCCAAATTATGGGTGGGGTTACACTGAACTGTCAATCATCAACTTGTTTCAACCAGTCACAACGAAATGAATGGCGCACGTCATGATACCGCGATAGCTCCTCCTATTCTGGGTTTTATAAAACCTCACTCTCCCATCACAGGTACTGTTGAACGGCTATTGCGCTTCCCCTTCACCAGATGGCGCCGGAGAGGGCGAGACTTACGGCAGCGCTGCGTCCGGGGAAGTTGAAGAAGGTGTCAGGTCCGTGTCTTTGGGGCATCTGATTGAGCACCGACAGCAGCTTGACCGCATGCCTCGGCTGGGGACGGGGGAGAAAGAAGCGGGTCAGGGTGGAAAGAAAAAAAAAAGAAACAGAAATCTCCACTGCTTTACCGCCGCGACCGCTGCGTGTCGATACCCTGTCAGTCACATCGTGCGCCCCTGCAGCAGCCTGCCGATATCCAGGCAGGCCCAAACAGATCCCTCCCCGGGGACTCAGCCTCTATCAGGCTCTGAGGCATCGACTCCAGCAGGCCTAATTCCAAACATGGTGTTCTCATGTCTAAATATCAACTAGCATTTCCTTTTTTAATCTAACGGGGGCATTAACAAAAAATCCCACCTCTTCAATTCCAGATTGTCTGCACTGATTGTTCTGCTCCGGATTATTTTAATACGGCATTCTATATAAGATTAATTTAAGTAATTAACTATTTGTTTATTTTACAATTCACATTAATAACATTTCTGGGTCACACTTTAAACAAAGTCTCCATATAAAGGCTTTATATAGCATATATAAAGCCTTCATAAACATGACATAATGGCTTCATAAATTATACATAAGCAAACGTCATGCTTCATAAAGGGTGAAATAACACCTTATGCAACATGTTATGCCAAATGTGTCACAGTTAGCCTAGCATCCTACATAAGCATGTTTGGTAACACTTTATAATAATGTTTTGTAATAGATCATTAGTAAGGTATTTGTCCATCATTTGCTTAGAATTTATAAATCATTATTCCTACATTCACAAACATCTATAAATGTATTAATTACCATGTGTTAAGTAAAGATCAGAGACTCACTGGTCACCTGGGAGAGAACATGTTTACAAATTATCGTATATATCCTCCTGCTTCCAAGGGCAGGGCCCAGGCTGAGGCTGGTACTAGGCCCCTTAACTGTACTTGCTCTGGGCTCTTATGAGACCAGTAATCTGCATCTGTCACTTCAAATTAATTATTAAATGAGGAGCATGGTCAGGTGGAGTGGTGCGTGTGTGTGTGTGTGTGTTGTCTGTAAATCAATCAATCAAATTTTATTTAAAACGCATTATCTGCAACATGGGCCTCAGAACACTTTTAACTCATGTTAATCAATATATTTAGATGTTTGTGAATGTAGGAATAATGATTTATGAATTGTAAGTAAATAATGAACAAATGCCGTACTAATGATCAATTATATGATCTATGACATTAGTATAAAGTGGGTAACATTTATAATAATGTCTTGTAATAGATCATTAGTAAGGCATTTGTTCATTATTTACTTACAAATTATAAATCATTATTCCTACATTCACAAACAACTATAAATGTATTAATTAACATGAGTTAAGTAAAGATCAGAGACTCGCTGGTCAACTGGGAGAGAACATTTTATCTTATATATCCTCCCGCGCCCCGAGGATCGGGGGTTCGATCCCCGGTCCTGCCAGGTCCGAGCGTGGCCGGTGCCCTGCGGGAGCGGCAATTGGCGGCCGCTCCCGGGTGGGGGGAGGGGCTCGGAGAGAATCGCTGCGCACAGAACGGCCCTGGGCGAGTTGGAATCACGGCCAGGAACACGAGGAGTCGCGCCCCGAAGAGGACATGGTGCCCTCCTTCCTAGTACCGGCTCACGGGGTTGTGTAGCTGCGATTCTCTAGCGGATGCTGCTACACGGGGGGAATTGAATTAGAATAGGGGTTCAATTGGCTACCAAATTAGGAGAAATTGGGAAAAAATCAGAAACAATTTTTTTTTATTATATATCCTCCCGCTACCAGTGGGTGGGGCTGGGGCTGGGGCTGGGGCTATGCTATATAAAGCCTTTATATGGAGACTTTGTTTAAAGTGTGACCAATTTCTGTAAATGTGCCAGAGTTAGCCAGAGAGGCTAATTTCCATCTGCAGTCCCTGGGCAACATTATTAATCGTATCCCCCTCCATTAATGTACAGACATATGGGCAGAGTGTGCATTGAGGTGCATTGACCCCTGCTCTCCACTGACTGGACCCCTTTCCCTGCACTCCCCTGGCCCTGCCCCCTTCCCAACGTGACCACGCCCATTCACCCTCTGACCACTCCCCCCCCCCCCACATTGACCACACCCCCACGCTTACCCACACGCCGCTGTCCCCGCGCAGCATGCTGAAGAGCAGCTTAAGCTCCTTGACTGTGATGCTGTAGCTGGCCATCACTCCCAGCATGTCCACCAGCAGGTCTGAAACAGAGAGGGAGCCCGTCAATATCAGCGCGTCGCCGGGCCCTCCGCCGGGGAAGCCAAGGTGACACTGGCCCTGGCTTGGGCCAGAGCAAGTGATTAGTGTTGAGCTGGAGGCTTTCACTACAGAAGCTCTGGAACAGCGTGGGAACAGATGGACAGCGACCTTGGACTGTGAGCTTTAAGTCACAATAACACCAGGGGAGGGTATTAGCACGGTTTTTGGTGTTCATTACTGACATTGTGTGCGACTCCGGAGGAAACTGCATTTGCCTCCATCTCCAGCTCTCTAAGCCAGAGGTCGATACACCACTGCTGGCTTTCTTGAAGCTGCCCTTGGAGAAGCCAGAAAGTTTTTTTTAACTAACTTAACTAAATGAAGTGCATTGCTAATAATTATCCATAAGAACATGAGGCTCCCAGATATGTGACGATGTGTATAATGGCCGCCAATGTGCCTCATGGATTTCATATTCAATAAAGTTGTCATAAATAAATATATTTCATATTTTCTGTGTATTTACTGAAAACATTGTCTTTGTGCTTATGCTAGTGTGTAATGACATTAAAAACAAAAGAAGCAAGACCACTTTTTATTGGAATCGCATTGGTATGCAAAACATATGGGCTTGAACGTGCTGGGGCATACTTTCAAAAACAAGAGGGGCATCATTTCCTAAAGAGAGATCTGAGACATTGCACAGCTCCAGGGTTAGCATCATATACTGTATAAAAATATGGACAAAGCCACATGTGACATCACCCATTGCCTTTCCACGGCCTCGTAAAAACTGAATTGAAGCTCTGGATGTCTTTTTCGCCGCCCGTTTGTACAAACTGCGTCTGCTCCATGGAGCCGAAGAGGACTCAACCTGTCCCTCTGATTGGTCCTGAACAAATGTTAATACCCTGTCCTAACGACACAATATTTTAATAAATCAGCACATGCAGAGGCATTAGATGAAGGAAAGGCACTTATTGCAATTACATTTTTTGTGGGAAAAAATTTATTGACTGAGTATTTTGACCACATTGCTGCCATTGACTTACATGGTGCAAGACTTATACTGGAGCCAATCGCAGTGACGCTAGTGAGCAACGGCACAATTGCTGCTCCCAGCCCAACCAGGAAGTGAGCTTCAAAACGAAAGCCCAGTCTTGGCCCCTTGATTAGCATCACTAGCATCAGTGTCCACAGAGAACACACTGAACTCTTTTCACACAATCAACACCTGATACTATGTTCTAACATGTAGCCTCCTGTATGGGGGCAAACGCACTGAATCCAAGAAAACACATTAGCAGGTGAACACACACTTCAGTGTATGCTTGGAACACACAGAAAATTAAGCCAGAGTGACAAAAATTCAGCTGGAAAAGAAATAAAAGTGTAAAATGTTACCAACCCAAGTGAGTGTTAAAAAAAAAATGTTGAATAAAAAAACAAGCAGATCTGCCCTAGCAAATTCTCATCTAAACCAAATCTGCATTTTTAACGTGGCTGATAATATATGCTTGTTTAGAAGGTTGTGTTGTATCCGCCAGCGGAACATAATGTCTTTGTTTTATAGTGCATCGACAGCGCTAACAAATCTCCCACAAAGCACAGAAATACACCGTTCCAAGCCAGACAGGACCACTTTGCTGATATTAACATTAGAGGGAAATTTACAAAAAAGACAGATCATACAAGGTACTGCACATAAATTACAGTCAAACGGAATACATAAAATGTTGAAATTCCATTATTTTGTATTCCTGAAAGGAGTGGAAATTTTAATATGAACTCTAAGTGCCATTTTTCAATCTCATTATGAAAAAGCGAGTGACTAATGAGATTTTTACATTATTTCCCCAGTTCTGCGCCCGAGGAATTTCACAAGGGCACGGTGGTGCACTAGTCCACTGAAGCAGCTATAGCCTTTTACCAAGGTTTATTTACACATATTATAAAAGCTGTTTGTTTAGGGCAAGTTTGTCAAAAACATGAAAATAATGAATTCACAGGGGAGTTTGAAATCTTTCCTCCCGTTTACCTTTGACTTCTGCCGCAAAACAGGTAAGTAAGACCTAAAAGCAACCCAGGTAAAAACACTTTGATACTCATGCGGTATCAACTGTTTTCAGTGCAACACTCACACAAACATAGTATAAAAATTACTTGGGACGATGTTTGAAAAATCACATGCTATAGAAGACATTGCAGTTCCAATAATTACGACTGAAAGCACTGCACTTATGACAATTATAAATCACGTGTATACGCTGCACAACAGACCATCGACATGACGTTCAACACAGCGGGAACGGGAGCAGAACCGCTTCAGGGATGGCATTTGTGAACCTGGCTATCCGTCTGATCTGCTCTACAGTCACACACCTGACAGGGGTCGTATAGCCGCCGATCCGAACATCAGCGTCACTGTACGCCGTCAGCAGGAACGCCACAGTGTTGGCTGCGTCTCCGGGTGACGGGAGTCACGAAGGAGCGGTAAAGATCTTGCGTTCGTTCCGCGGGACATCGCGGCGCGGGACGAATCCCTCCGGCAAACCCGCAAACCTGCCGCAGCCGCACGTATTCGCCCGTCGTGAACATCAAGAGCTCCCGTGACCCGGCGTACGCGGCTCACACCCGCCGTCCCTTATCGCTACGCCCCGGGGCCTCGGCGCTTCCGCGGCTACGCTCAGGCGTGGCTCTACCCCGACGCCCGCGGTGCGGGCGGACCGAGAGCCGGGTTAATTTTTCGGAGACCGAGGCGGGGAACGGAAAGGCCGAGGAGCGCGGCGGCGGAGCGAACGCGCCGTACCTGCGATCATGTCGTCCACGGAGCTCATCTTGAGCAGCACCTGCTGGATGAGCCCCACCTCGGTGCTGGTCTGCAGGTTGCGCACGCTCTTGCGCAGGATGGCGGTGAACATGCTCCAGATCTCCGCCTGGCACGTCACGTCGCAGTGCTCCAGCAGCTCCACCATGCAGGCGATGCTCTCCGCGTCCTGGATGATGAAGTTCATCTCCAGGTCAAATTCGCCGCCCACCAGCTGTCGCGAGGAGGAGGAGGAGGGGGAGAGAGGGAGGGAGGGAGGGAGGGAGAGAGGGAGGGAGGGAGGGACGGGGGAGAGAGGGAGGGAGGGAGGGACGGGGGAGAGAGGGAGGGAGGGAGGGAGGGGGAGAGAGAGAGAGAGGGAGAAAGAGTGCATGTATGAGAGAGATTTACCGGGAGAGCTTTTCAGCCTGCAAGTACAAAATAAAAAAACAGCCATCCCTCTGTTAGATTCTGGTCGCAGGCAAAAATCATGGGCATTAGATGTTTAATGGAAAATGTGATTCTCACATTGGCGGTAAAGTGGAGAAGGGATGGAAAAGAGCACGCACCATACAATCACCCCGTCTACTCACATGGCAACAATTATCATCAAAATGGAAGTAAACAACAATCAATGATTCCGTTCTTGAAGCTCAACAGGCATGAAATTGACCACCCCGAGCACATTCACGGAGCGAGACCCGAGGCACCTTCGCTACAGGGGAGCGGGTACGCAGAAAATATCACCCGCCCGTTCGCCAAACCATTAATGTGACTGACAGACGATACGCAACGGGAATCGTAAGACGGCCAACGCTAAGTGGGGCGGTGGAAATTACCGCCTGCATAAATTGACACGTTTGTCACAGCACTCTTCCGACCGGACCGGGCTGCTTTTAACCAGACTGTTCCGGTTCTTTAAACCGAATGACAGCCGGGGGTACCGGACTACTGTACTGCACTGCTACCTTAACAGCTGATGGTACCATGACAACCTCTCTTCCTAAAGGCTTTCATCTGGAGTGAGAACATGGAGCAGCTCTTCAGCCCTCTAATGAAGCACTACAGCGGAAACAACGGCACGAGGGTACGAGAAAACCAAACGGACATCTCCGTTAGAATATGTTACCTTTCCCTATTCTTCACAGTAAAGTTCAGCCCCTGCATGAAGTCCCTTGGGTGGAGGTGATGCCTGCCATTACAGATTTATCTTATTAGTTGCTATTTGTAATGACTGCAGTTGTTACCATAAGAGCAATGGTGCGAGGACATATTGCAAAAGGCCCTGCTGACATGTCACAGGCACAAAATATGAGCTAAATATAAACAAACATATTTGCTGTAAAAAATGAATGTAAAAAGGTAAACTTGTCATTTTTATGAAACAGAGAATAAGCCATGTCCCACACCAGAGAGAGCTGCATGTGTGCTGATGGTACTTTCTTTGCAGAAGAAGGCATCCGCCATGTTTACTGTAGCATTGAACAACCTCACTGATCGGGTTATAGGAGTGACGCTGAAATAGATGGATTGGATCTGTGACTGACGTAGAACCGAAGCATAAAAACCTGGAATTTGATTGATTGATTGAGTAGCAGGTTTCACATAAACACAGATGTACACACACTCACAAACAAACACACACACACACACACACTTTCCATTTCTAAATAGTCTGCATTAAGAATGCAGAGCGAGCAGGCAGCCCGATCGTCCCTTCACACCGCTGCACATCCTCATTATCCGCAGCTCAGCGTCCACGCAGCCAATGGTAAACAGGGCCTCCTCTGGCGCACGCCAGCACGCAGACACGTGTTTATTAGCCAAACGCAATGAAGTAACATCCCGCAGATTCAGTCCTTCTGACAGACTGGGCGCGGCACATTTGTTAGCATGCGCGCGGAAATCTAATCGGGTTCGGGGGTTTGGGGGGGGGGGTGGGGGTTACACGGCAGCAGCAGCGAGGGGTTCCCATGGCAGCCTCGCGCGGGGGAGTCGGGGCCGGCGGTAGTGCTTTTATAAGGCGCGGCGCCGTGCTACGCATTTTTTTAGATCGAATTACGTTCGCTTTGTTTGTTTTCCGTTTATGATGCGACCCACTCGTGGTGCTCCACCTTTACAGAAGAGCCCATTCGTGGTGCTCCACCTTTACAGAAAAGCCCATTCGTGGTGCTCCACCTTTACAGAAGAGCCCATTCGTGGTGCTCCACCTTTACAGAAGAGCCCATTCATGGTGCTCCACCTTTACAGAAGAGCCCATTCGTGGTGCTCCACCTTTACAGAAAAGGGGGCTGAACCTTCAGAGGGGGGCGGATACGACGCCCCTGTTTACGACTGCTTTGGCCTCTGTTCTTTTCCGTCTCGTCCTTGAAGTAAAACGATCCCGTGGTGAGGTCTCTCAAACCTGAAAAAAAAAAACCCTACAATTTTCTGGGGTCATGGTGGGGTCATGGTCCATGGTGTACAGCACAAACACCATGCTGTACTGTGAATATAATTTAAGCAGAACCTGTGCAGCGCTCTCAGCAAGCTTCACTTGACCCCCTGACCTTTGGACTCCTTTTGGGGCTCCCATCAGGGGGGGGGACAACTGGGTTCGCTGTCCCGGGCCCTGGAGGAGGAGAGGGGGGGGGGGGGGGCAACCGGGTTCGCTGGGGGGGTGCAATGGTCTGTGAAATTGTGGTACTATTATTGAATGATACACAGAGAAAATTTTGTCCCGGGCCCAGGAATTTCACCCGGCCACCCTGAGTCCTTTGTTGAATACTCAAGAACCCCGACCTCGCTACTGCCTTGGCTGAATTTCGAGACATCAGTCATCCAGTTTTTATATGCAAAAGTTAACATAAGTAAACTTCACCGACAACAACTTCAAACATCCAGCAACTTAAAAAATTACAAAATGCAAAAAACACATCAATGATAAATCATTTGCTTTTGTCCTCTCAACTGCCTTTAGGAAAGGAGTAAACAAAGGCTTTGTTCTGACCCATTAGTTCTTTTTTTACTGTACATTAGATAAGACCATTAGATCATGTTGACCTACAAAGCAAAATTAATCTATTCGAAATTTGGCTCGCTCAAAAAAAGCAATTTTAAAGCAGCCGACCAAATAACATGAACCATTTTCTTATTTAAGAGGTCAACGTAATTCAAATCTTAAAGAGAGGGCTCCAAACTTTGCATTGTAGCTCACTGCGACTCAGTTGTAAATTGAAAGCGAGCGTTGTCTACTTTCTTTAATATACTGTATTATTCAATTTGTAGCTCGTTACATCTTAAGAAGCCCGCTCCGAAAGTAATTGCTTTGTTACAGAAGGCTACACTGAGCATCTTGTGACTATAGCAAGCTCACCGGCGCGGAACGGCGTAATGAAGAACCAGAGAAAAGTGTTATTCAAACAGATTTCCGACCGCTGAATTAACGATGAGGCCGCACCGACTTGTTACGGAAAAGACAGCCATTAAAGTAAGAGAGATTGATCTTCAGCACACAAAAAAAAAAATCATTAGCTGGAATTAGGCGAATGCAGAGGCTCTAAAGCGAGAGAGGAAGAATTCATTCAGTTGGCATTGAGCTTCTGTTCTGTGTTATGAATCCTAATTTCAGTACGCAATGCATCTGGCCCAATCTTCACAATGTACAAATGCCTCTCTCCGTTTGTGATATTAATGGATTTATGGATTTTTTTAATTATGCTGCAACATATTTGATAGGTGCATTGCCCTTTTATTTTCACCCGTCCTTCAGCTAGACAATGATAACTCGCATGTAACCTAGAAACTAAGAGAAAAGGTTGGAAGCCTTCGTACACTTAATCCAACGTACACGCACCCACTGTTATTCATAGAAGAAGCTGCCTAGGTGTGATATACGTATTGCACGGAATCTACCATGTGACAAAACAGTGAACCGTGACTTGAATCTTGCAAACGTACATCAAGTATACGAAACTGTCTCTGTGTTTATAATTTTTCTTGAATAAATCCTATCTCAATAATAACATTCATGAAAAGGAGATATTCCCCAGTGCTGGGATGAGCCATATATATGTATATATGTAAAACTACTGGAAGACGAAGTAAAAAACATATACATGAAAACACTATTATTTCTGATCCCATATTGCTAGTGAAAGGGACACTGCCATAAAAGGAATATTAAAGAGATAGTTCACATTCTGGACTTTTTAATGAATATTATTTCAGTTTTAGTGTATATTTTCAATTGGTCCACCGTCCAGACGGTTTTTGTGGGCAATGAATGATTTTACACACTCGCTGCAGTTTCTGATTGCCTGCCGGCTTTACAATGGCAGGTATATGGCATTCATTGAGTCTTGGTCTAAGCAATATACAGTGGTGTTCAAAACAATAGCAGTACAACATCAGTAACCTGATGAACCACTGTTATTAGTAGTAGTGATATTTCTGCATGGCAAATAATTTACTTGTAGATGTAGTAGTGTAATAGAAAAACAACAGACCCAACTGTCATGACATGCAGTTTAATTAGAGAATTCATTCATTCTGTGAAAAAACAGGTCAAACAGGTATTCCACAGGTAAACAGTTGATGCCATCATGATTCTGTATAAAAGGATATCAAAAGACTCCTGATATCTTATTTCCAGGTACTCTTAGAAGCAATACTATAACCTCTCTGCATTTAAATGGATTGCTATGGGAATTGGGGGGTGGGACTAGATTAAGCTGTAAATTACACAGGAATAGTATGGAACACATGGTTGGCTAAATGGCTGTAAGTCAACAAGGGTCTGAGGTATCAAACAAGCCTTAAACCATCACTCTGCTGCCAGAAATAGAGTAGATACGGATGGATAACTTGAAGGGTTTCTTCTCCTGACTTATTTTTCCAGAGAGTTCAATAGGAAAATTCGTCAGGAGAAACAACCCTTCAAGTGATCCATCCATATCTACTGCATATCTGGCAGCAGAGTGATGGTTTGAGGCTCGTTTGATACCTTCAATTTTTATTCCATCTTCCATGTATAAAAATTTCATGACCTTCAATTTTGCAATCATCCACTGAAATATTTTGGTTGGATTTCAAAGACAGAACTGCCAACAATCAAGTTAAATTAAAAGTGAGGTTCCGCCACTTTTTGGTTAACATTTGATATGCTAACCAAACAGCAAATGATTATTACTCCCAGTTATGCCGAGTGAAACAATCAAAAAACACTTCACAATCTCATCAGACATCATTCTTAATGAAATACAGCTTAGCCTAGACATAAGCATGGGATTCAATTTCACCTACAAATAAATCCACTATCATTTATTATTACTTTTGGTGATTGCTCAACTCACCAAACAGTGTGTGTGAAGATAAATGCTAAATCTTGTACAGCTAAGGACAACATTTTGATTGAAATCAGGCTCTCACAGCATGATATAGGACGTATGAAGTCTGCAGAGGAAGAAAAAGTCACGATGCACAGGCACTATCAGTGTCCCTATCTGCATCTGCTGTCATCCTTATCTAAGGAAACCTGGATGAACATGAGACTTCAGATTAGATTCCTGTGATGGAGTCGTGTCATGCGAGATAACATCATACGAACTGCGGTGACACACCGTTGGAAAGGAAAACCCAAAGAAATGGTTGCCGTGTGCAAAAAGAGAAAAACTCACAAGGTTTCATTTTTTTGTGTTACGTTCCACTCCCATCCTGTTGTTTCTCCGTGTTTTCCCTCTCCCCCTGTTTCGTGTTTGTCTCTCCACTGTCCGTGTTTTCCCCCGTGCTGCAGGCTGGGCGTGTTTCTCCCGTTTGTTTCACTCTGTTTTCACCACTCCTGTCTCCGCCTATCCCATTTCCCCGTTGTCGCATGCATTCCACACTCTTCAATCTGCTAATCACTCTTGCATACATTCGCACGCGGCACATAATTGATACCAATTAAATGTTGTATTTAGTCACCCGGTGTTCTCTGTCCTTTGCCAGTTTGTTAACGTTTGTAGTCTGAAACTTCTGGTCCTGTCTGGTTCTCTGTCTAGTCTTACAGTTTAGTACTGTCTTGGTGTTAATTCACTCTGCTGAACTGCAGAAATCTTAGTCAAACAGTTTAGTTCTGTTTGGTGTTTATTCACTCTGCTGAACGGTTTAAATCCTCAGTCTGTCCAGTCTGAGCGGCATTACCTGCTGTTCATTATTCTGTCTCGCTAACCACCTTGTCTACTTAAAGTCTGCCAGTCTGCAGTTGTCTGCGAATCCCTGCCTGTGTTGCGGTCTCCCAGCCTTCCACCTGACGTTTGTGCAGGCAGCTTGGGCTTCTGCTATTACACCCTGCGGCGGTCCACGTTCACACCCTGTTCTGCGGTGTTGCTGATGTGCTGACGCTCCTGCCTCTGCTGTCGCTGCTGTCGCTGCTGCCGCCCTGCCGTTGCCGTGCTGCTACTGCCGCTGCCCTGCTGCCTCGCCGGCGTCCTGCCCGGACTGTCCTGCTCTACCGCTCCCGCTCCCGCTCATCCCCTGCTCCAAACCACCCGGTTACCTGTTGCCATTATCACCCCTGACTTTCCCTGCTCCCTCTGCTCCCGCACATTCATTACTGGACTGTCTGTCTTAATTTGTTTTCTCCCTCGCTTCAGGAGATAAGTTCGAAGCTTAAATTATTGGATGCCTAGCGCTCCCAATCTCTGTCCTGTCCGTCTAGTCCCGTCCTGTCCGTCCAGTCCAGTTCTGGCTTGGAACGATTCCAGTGTGACCCGTCAAGTCCAGTTCTGGCTTGGAACGATTCCAGTGTGACCTGTCAAATCCAGTTCAGGCTTGGAACAATACCGGTGTAACCTGTCAAGTCCAGCTCCGGCTTGGAGCAATTCTGAGGTCCCGGTTGAGTCCAGTTTCCGGCTGGGAACTTCTACTGTCATTGCCTTTTTCTCCCTATGCTCAGGACTGCCCTGAGCTTAAATAAATATTTTTGCATTCCTGTCTCCTTGTCGTCCTGTCGCATTTGGGTTCTGTCCTATTCCGGGGTCGTAACATTTTGCTCTTTATTGTTGAGCCGGCGGCTCAGCTTGCCGACTGCAGGGTGGGTTTGTCAGCCAGGGTTAGGTTACTGACATGAAATCTGTTTCTATTTTTTTGCATTCTATTTTTAAATATTCTACACTGCAATAACTCTGAAATACCGGTACTTATAACTGATCTAATTTGGGACTATTCTCTTGGATGCAGAATAAATATACATATTTCGACTGCTACCTTTTACAAATTAGAATGCAAGCCTTGTTTTTTTGAAGATCTGCAGTTAAATGTGCGAACGATTTGTGTCGCTTGCTGCAAAATGCTTCAAAAAGAACAGCTAAAAACACAATACCACCATGAAAAAGTGCCAGAAGAAGAATTGACACGTAACGAGGAGCATGGTGACAGGATGGATACAGAATTAGTCTGTCTGCCAAGGGGGGATTCTCCTGTCAATACCAAAAAAATTACCTCCCAAAAGTAAGGTTGACGCAATCCATCAGAAAATCTAAATACATTTTTTATAAAACAATCTTTTTAGGGTGAACTGTTCCTTTAACCATTCAATCACCCCTAGCAATAGTACTGTAAAACAAAAAGCACAAGAGATCTCACTCTGTAAATTGGCATGTGTATACATCAGACTGTATAGAACAACAGATAAAAAATTCAGCAAATTTTTTAAAAGTAGTTTTGATGATTAGATTATTAAACTTAATTCTTAATAAATTAATGCAAAGCATTAAGTCAAAGTATTCAAGCAGGACCCATGTTGCAGCGCAGTCTTTGTGATTAGACTGAGACTAAGATGTTGTTTTTGATGATTGTCGAACGGTAGGTCTCGAAAGTAGAGGTGGGGAGGCCAAAAATGGATTGAAAATGGACACTTTGTCCGTAAATTTCTTAATGATGGTTTGTGTTTTTGTTTCTCAAAAGTATACAAAAGGCCAGTACTCCAAGGTTACATTATGGGTGTCAAATATCAGAAAGATCCAAGAGGTCAAGATTCAAAAGAAGCCATTTTCCTCCAGAATGACCCATATACCATGTGTGTGTGTTATTTTTATCTTGCAGTTCAGTAGGTATGCACATTGCAGAGCAAGGAATAGCTTTCACAGAAGAGAAATGGTCTTTGACAAAAACCTTTGATGAAAATGTACACATACTGAAGTATGCAGTAGACTCCCCCAGAGCCACCCAATGAAAATACCTGCTAATGACTGTACAATTAATGTCTCCATAAATTCCATAAGTTGTCAAAAAGCTTCTGATCTCCATATGGGCTTCCAACATGTGCCTGCCCTGACCCATTTACTGTTCAGTTAAAACGTAGTTCCTATTTGAGCAGGAAGTCAAGAGTAAATCATCTCGCTTTGTTCCTGTCTGCTTCCAACTTCCAGAAATAACTGCAAATCTGGCCACATCCCTCCAGCTTCCCCAAGCTAAAATGGATGTATGTTTAAAATTCTACTCCATAAGACGCAAACCAGCTTAGCGGACAATTAGCAGACGACATCGACGCTTAGCATAACAGCTGAGGCCTCCAATGTGAAGACATTTTTAAAGCATGAAAAATGCAGTGTAGTCTGGGCTTTGTATGAGGGTTGCAGACGACAAGTAACTTGGATAAAAAAAGGTTTCACATCAGTTACTGTTCTTAAGTTAGAAACTATCCTTACAAAAATGAGGGTCACCATTTTACATTTCTGTCATAAGGGCGATTTATATACGTTAGGGATGGGGGTTTTGGCTTTTTTTTGTACACGTTTACACTTAGAATGTTGGCGTGTATCCGCGGTTAACCGTAACAGGACGTCATAGCCATAGAGGCCAACGATACTGGTCGGAAACTCGGGTAGCTGCTCGTAAGTAAGCAAGCAGTTATGAAGGATTAACATTAGTAGGTAAATATAGGTTAGAATATAATAGAATATACTTTACTGTTTCAAAATGTTTTCATTAAATACACTAGTGTCATGAAATTCAAATAAAACAGTCCAATCACGGAGTGTTTTTGTTATTGTCCACCGGCTTGGGACTGAGGCTCAACATACTCCATCAGAGACCGAAAGCCTGGCGCATCCACTTCGCTTAACGGTCTTGTGTCTTTCACAATCATATCCGCGATCAGCTGGGTGATTTTCGCAGCTCTATGTGGAGTACACTTGTAGAAGACGGAGCCTATTCGGGGTTGGGTGCTAGCATTACCCACCGCGGCATCTTGTTCAAAATCTACGTTCGCGTGTTTTAATCGCAGATGATTGTTCATTGAGCTGGTATTCCCCCCTTTCACACTTAAAACGACACCACAGAGTGTACATGTTACCGAGTTGCCGTCGACTTGTTTTGTAAAATAATTCCAGACTTTAGCTTTTCAGCCGTTCATTTTGATGCTTTCACTCAAATTCACTGACTCACTCCCGCATTTTTTCCATCAACGTTACTTCTGTTGACGTGATTTCCGATCTAGATATATTTAAATGCTTTAGATATATACATCATATTGTACGAGGGACAATTATACACAACATTTAAATAATTAATATGATTTAAAAAATTATTTTAAGATTTCGGTTAATCCGTCCTAAACGGATAGTGCTTAATTTTCATGGACACGGTTAAACGACCCCATCCCTAATATACGTGTACACGGTTAAGAGTCGGCTGCCCTATGGACTGCATCGCACGGTCTCCCTGACATATCCATTATAATTTCAGTGTTAACATCTTTCTTTCGTAATCAAAAATAAAAAATAAAGCCGCACAGCAACAGTGGAAGGAGCTTTTGCACCAATGCACCACTCCATGGCAACGGGCTGCCTCGCGTTTCGCACGTGGCGTGAAGTGTGGTATCCACGGCAGCCAGAAGCCCAGACACTAGGGCTGTACCGAATGTCATTTTTTTACATTCGAAGCTTCTATTGAGGTTTTCGAATGAAGCTTCGAATGTCTGTCGTCATATTTTATGACGTCATCAAAAAAAATCATTAAAAAAAATCCTCAAACAAAATCCTCAGTTTGAATAAAGTGATTAATCTTTTTTTTTTTTAATCAACTTTCTTTAATGAATATAACTCGTAGGGCTGAGCCGAATGCCATTTTTTACACTTCGAAGCTTCGTTGGCAATTTTCCCAGAAGCTCAGAAGCTTCGTTTTTAATAATAATCTATTAAAAATATTTATTTTTTGTCTTTGAAAACAATGTTACGATACGTCCAGTAGAGGGCGTGCTTACATCTATTTCAGTAATATGCGCATGAAGAAAGAAACAACAGTTCTTTTATTTTATTTTTATTGAAACAACAAAGTATTAAATTGAAATGGAACAGAAGTTCAGGACATGAAACAAAGGCCTAAATAAATTTAAAAGATAAATATAAGCCGCAGTCTTCACAGTTATGTGCAGGCCTATAAAGTCTCCAGACTTGTAGCATACATACTGCGTATGGTATGGGGGAAAAAGTCTAAAGGAAAGCCGAGTGTAGGCTATTCCCGAGTGTAGGCTATATAAAGCCGAGTGTAGGCTATATTGTTTATATTACGTAATAGGTTGTCATGCTATGCTAACCTAGGCTATATCATGAAATGTAGCCTAGTCAGATCGGCTGCTAGCTAATGCTAATGTTGCTAGGCTATTACTCTGACGAAGATATATTAGGCTACTTACATTTTTCAAATGGTTTGTCAAATTTGTATGGTATGCCAATTTCTGCTGGCATATTTGTCATTTGACTTTTTTTGGATTGTCAGCGGTAATATTAAAATGTTTCCACACAGCTGACTTCTTTGACATCTTGTAACTTCACCTCAGGCTTTGGGCAACAGCGTAGCGAATGCTATTTTTATTCAGTCTATGAGCGAATGTGGAGACAAGTCACATGGCTGAACCACGCTAGTACAGGCAGTGCATCCCTTGTACGTTCGATTAACTTCCAGGCGGTTCAAAGCTCAATCAGTATAGAATAAACACTTATATGTTGACAAACATCCAGTAAACCATCAATTTTCTTCTTCTTTCTTGAGGGGGAAAAAATGTTTAGTTTTTTTTTGTTGTTGTTTTTTTTGAGGAAAAAAGAAAACGAACTATTCGAATCTGAATTTAGGATCCGAATTCCAATCCCACGAACGAAGCTTCGGAGCTCCGAAGCATTCGGCTCAGCCCTACCAGACACAGACGTGAATGGGTTTACACGGGAGGTGCGGTCGCCGTGGTGATCAGGCAGGAGACTCCCCCGGGCCAGAACAAGAGCCCCCATCATTCCAGGCCTGGCCTGAGTTTGGAGGGCAGTGGCCCGCTCCCTAAAGAGATTCCAAAAAGGGCAGTCAAGGGCTTTCCCTGTGCTTTTGTGCTGACACATTGGCTCCGCCCACATTCAAATAGTCCTCTTATCCCTCTCAATTAGAGCTCACTTAGACAGCTTCGCTTTACGCTTGGGCACACGTTTTGAGTTTCAAAACTGTCAGTGTAAATTAGTACCTTTTATTTATTTATTTACTTACTTAATTACTTACTCATTTATTTTTTATACAGATTCTCTTAGCCAGATGTACTTAAGGTTGGAGTGGCTTCATAATTATGGCATCTGGTAATAAGTTTGAGGTGACGTAGTCAAAGTATCAGATAAAATACAGTATCTCCTCTGATTATAATTTCAGTCTGCTTTAAGAACTGCGGTTGCTGCTGCTGCACTTAGTTATGCTATTATGGTAAAAATATACAAACTGATTGCTAGGTACATACTTGACTATTTCTGCAGAGGATTAAGACTTGGAGTATTTTCCACACCAATGTAAAATAGGCTACATACGTACCGTAAATATCAATAGGGCTAAATGTATTAGAATCAAAAGTATCATTACAATGCTGGAGTTGAGGCGAACCCCAAAGCGTGAGAAATGGGAGTGTTTGGAAGCTGCTAATGCATAAAATAGAAAATGGAGATGGGATGTAAAAACAAGAGGCAGTGAGTTTTCAAATATAGCCCACTACTAAATTAAATATACACTTATGATCATGTTTCATTGTTTCGTCCTTTCTGAAAAAACTCAAATTAATTACATGTGACATTTTAGTTCCTGTAGGCCTATGTATGACTATTTCACCGATAAAGGCAGCCAGATGAAATGCTAAGCTCTTTTAGCCTGTTCTTTAAATTAAATTAAATCAAAATGCTGACTGTGGATCTTTCATGAATGCAGTTACTGGATTTTCTGATCTGTGCTGCTGTTTTTGCCTGAGAGGTTATTTTAACAAAAGAGCACAATACATGTCTATGTAAAATTGCCCATTTCATCTTCAGTACAGCCAAGTCCCAGATTCCGTCATCCGAGGTCCTGGTCCTTTTGCTGCCATTGAAAACTGGCATCCTATTTGTTCAGTTATTGAAAGCGAAATGAGACATGCTGAACACACGCTCATTTAATGCCATTTGCAGCCCTGTCCAAACTTAAGACTTAAACAAGTAAATTCCCACTAGTTTCAGTACAAAATAAAGAATGCAGGCTTCACACAGGCCTACTATAATAAACAGAACTGGCAAGCCTAAGGACAGCCTTGGTGGGATTATTTTGGAAAGACTATTTCTTATCAATGACGGCTCTCTCACTTCAATGTCTGTAAAGAAAAATGGAGTCTATATTTAATATTTTGTATTGCACAGCTTGAATCACCTTCTTTGCAGGGGCAGTTGTTCAGACTGTCTATTGATTTTTCTTAAGAGTTCAAAATGTATTATCTAAATCTTCCTGTAGCCCAAAGGCCTCTTTGTGGATCATTCTTATAGATAAGCCTGTTCAAATGACACCGACCTCTGCAGATAACATTCCTCTTCAACACAGATGAAAAGCCTCAGAAAGACTCGGGCTACGTACTCGCTCACAGAGAAATAATGCCCTTCCGTAAAATGCTGTGTTAAAGGACAGAGTGGAAGCCGCTCGGTGATTGTGATTCTACCTAAAGGGCAATTTTGTCTCTGTGCTGGGTATGGACAAGAATACAAACTC
>CM056378.1:24877483-24919983 GCA_029718625.1 Synaphobranchus kaupii | reverse complement strand
TTAGGCCTCCAAAATACAAAATTTTAAAGCCATTTTTCTCAAAACTGTTTTGCAAAAACACAATATTCAAATAGACATATCTCCAGAGGTATTTACTCCATCTTGTAAAGTGATACCTCATTTTGCAGCTGTGGTACTTTAACGTGAGATCAAAAGCTGAAAAAGTCTCATTTTGAAATGTGTATCCGAAGTATGGATGTGCCAATCCGGTCACATATTTATATACAAAAAATATCTGTACTCTACTCTAGCACTTTGAGTTTGAAAGGATACAGTGACAATGAGGTTGAAGTGCAGATTGTCAGCTTTAATATGCACTTATTGTATGTCACTTTGGATAAAAGCGTCTGCTACATGAATGTAATGTACAATGTAATATGAGGGTATTTTCATCCATATCGGATGAACCGTTTAGAAATTATAGAACATTTTGTACATAGTCTCTCCCATTTTCAGGCATCAAAAAGTATTGGACAGTTTAATAATGTAGAATAAAGTAATCATTTAGAATATTTGGTCGCATATCCTTTGCATGCCATGACTTCCTGATGTCTGTGACCCAACAATATCAAAATACTCTTGAAACCTTATTTTCTGGTACTCTTAAAAGCCATACTGTAACGTCTCTGCATTTGAATGGATCTCTATGGGAATTGGGGGGTGGGACTTGATTTAGCTGTAAATTATGCTGGAACAGTATGGAACACATGGTTGGTAAAATGGCTGTATGTCATCAAGGGTCTGAGGTATCAAACGAGCCTCAAACCATCACTCTGCTGCCAGACATGCAGTAGATATGGATGGATCACTTTAAGGGTTGTTTCTCCTGACAAATGATCCTATTGAAGTCTATGGAAAAATAAGTCAGGAGAAGAAAACTTTCAAGTTATCCATCCATATCTACATATCTATGTGACTATTATTCTACATTATGTTAAACTGTCCAATATTTTTTGATGCCTGAAAATGGGGGGGGGGGGGGGGGCATGTACAAAAGGTTCTATAATTTCTATACGGTTCATCTGATATGGATGAAAATACCCTAAAATTAAAGCTGACAGTCTATACTTCAACCTCATTGTTATTGTATCCTTTCAAACTCAGTGCTAGAGTACAGAACCAAAATAACAAAAAATGTGTCACTGTCCAATGAATTATGGTGCTCACTGTATATAATTACCCACTAATATTAAAGGTTGTATCAGCGATTTTGGGTGGAAACATAAATGATCACATTCATCTGATTTTTCCTCACGATCCGCTAGCTGCCCGCCCCATAAGCAGGCCGTCAAAAAACCGCGTCTCTGTAGGCAGCCTATGCTCCGAGATCGTACACAAAAACAAATGGTACTACCAACCACTCAAAACCAAAATAAACAGTATTCCAACCAATCACAATGATCTGCACAAACGCTAATACTCTTATCTCGCTGAAATCTTGACGGATTTACAAACGGTTTGGTTTCTTACAAATGTTATTAACGTGGTTATAATTCTGGATGCTTGAACACTATTTTTTAAAACATAACATAATTATTCATAAGTATGTTTGTTTGGGATTTCGCTTCAGAAGTGACGTCACGTTTGTGCAGATCATTGTGATTGGTTGGAATACTGTTTATTTTGGTTTTGAGTAGTTGGTAGTACCATTGTTTTTGTGTACGATCTCGGAGCATAGGCTGCCTACAGAGACGCGGTTTTTTGACGGCCTGCTTATGGGGCGGGCAGCTAGCGGATCGTGAGGAAAAATCAGATGAATGTGATCATTTATGTTTCCACCCAAAATCGCTGATACAACCTTTAATATATCCACACGGACACAACACAGTGACATTAGAGTGAAATCACAATTATTTTAGTGACACCTGAGTTTTCATTCCAGACCAGAGCAGTTAACGTCAAACACAATTCGCGTATAAAGCACGTGGCTTTAAAAGAATCAACCTGGGATGAACCAAACTCATGATTGATTTATCCATTCATAACCTTTAACTGCTTTTTCCCGCCTTTTTTTTTTTTTTAAATGGACAATTGGACTGAAAAGTGCTTAGAAAGTGGCCCACAGATGAGCAGGGAGATGGAGGACTGAAACAGGGAAGGACGGGCAGGGGCAGAGCGCCGCGCTTCTCCCCCCAGAGGGAAGGAGAGGATCCTGGCCTTTAATGAGGGTCTGCTCAGGGTCCAGACATCGACCGACGGATGGCTGACCTCATTTCATTGCAGCTCCACCGGAACAACACTCGCTCCCTCATCGGCTTAAGATTAAACCCACCAGCAGACACTGCTGTCCTCCCTTGCCCTCCCCTCCCTTCCCACAATTACTACCTGCCTGCTGCTGCCGTCACGAAAACATCTGCCTGTCGTCTTAAGCGCAGACTGTGTACCCCTCTAGCATCCAAATGACGCCAATGCTCTTTTATATGAGGGATATTCATACTCTGCAAAATGATAGCATGCAGGGGTCAGGAGGGTAATCTCATGAGCAAGGCGAGCGTTATGTGTACAGGGGTCAGGCTAGATACTGTCTAGACTGTAAGTTAAATGGCAGGCCCAGACGGGCTGATAGGTCTGCTCTTGTCCTTGGATATTCTCCTGTAGTTTAGAGGGAGCGAGCCCAAGTAAAGCTGGGGGTTTATGCAGCTTTACTGAAATTACAACGTTCACCAGTCCTAGTGTCCCAACTGTTCCAACTGCGCAAGCAGTCCCAGCGTCTCAACCGCGCAAACAGTCCCAGCGTCTCAACTGCGCAAACAGTCCCAGCATCTCAACTGCGCAAACAGTCCCAGTGTCTCAACTGCGCAAACAGTCCCAGCGTCTCAACTGCGCAAAAGAGTCCCAGCGTCTCAACTGCGCTAAACAGTCCCAGCGTCTCAACTGCGCAAACAGCCCCAGCGTCTCAACTGCGCAAACAGACCCAGCGTCTCAACTGCGCACAGTCCCAGCGTCTCAACTGCGCAAACAGTCCCAGCGTCTCAACTGCGCAAACAGTCCCAGTGTCTCAACTGCGCAAACAGTCAAGTTGAGTCAACAGCTGAAAGTCAACAGCCCGCCTTATTCCTTTTTTTTGGGGGGGGGGGGGGGGGTTCATATTGAAATCAAAGTGAAATATGATGTGCTTGACCTTTAAAGCAACAGCGCGCAGATCTCTCCATCTCTGCAGGAAAAAAGCAGGGACAGACCTTGGACCGCGACGAGGGGCCGCTCCAGTGCGTTTCCTCCGTGACATCACCGTACGTGTCACAATGGGGTTTGAACAGAGGCCTGGCGGGGTGTTAGGAGATAACACAGCCTGCACTTACAAGCTGCCATTGGAGCCCGGGACGGGGGGGGGGGGGGGGGGGGAGGGCTCCAATGGCGGCTTGTAAGTGAGGGCATAAATACAGTTAATGCCGACAGCAAGGTCCATGGCCCGGGCATGCCCAATCATGCTCTTATCACCCAATCATAAACCCTCCCCATTTTCTGTCCACCCCTCCCCCTGACCCCTCTCCCCTTAAAAGTCTAATGTGTTCCTGGCCTTCCACAACTTTAAACAGAAGCCTTGAAGCTGTGCCCGCCCTGTGCAACACTTGCATCATGAGTCATGACTAGCAGAGCTGAGACTTCGAGGCTGTTAGTGCTGAACGGAGCTTGAAGCTTGCTTTCTAGTAAGCTCATGTGGGGAAAACAAAAACAATTCCAGAGGTCTAACACAACTGTTCGATAGGCAGAGGCTTTGCATGAAATGAAGGCGGATTGGTTATAAGCTTCCCTTCATTGTGATCGGCCCGCCGCAAAGCAGAACAGGAAATCGGGAGAGTCAAACTACAGTTACTGAGTAAATTGCCTAACATGGGCCCTCAGCAGATCGTCAGGCGACACCCCTAACAAAAACCGAAACTCTCCCACCGTGTGTCCGAGTGCGTCTAAAACAGCTTAACGGTTTCATACGAGAAAACGACGCGGCAAACATTCGACCGCCATCGACATCAGTAATCGACTTATTGCAGATGCACAGAAATTGTACTGGCACTAGGAGGCCTGCACTGTAGGTATTTATGATCATGTCAAGGTTCTGAGCAGGGTGCGAAATTGACACCAGCCACCAGCCAAATGCTGGTAAAAATTTTGAGTGTGGCTGATAATATTTTCTACTCCAGCAGCCACTTTGGCAGGTAACAACCAGGCTGTGTTATATTGTAAAAGATGACGTGGCTGGAAAGACGTTGAAAATGGCTGGTGATTTTTGGAATCCAAACGCCACTCAGGCGAGCGGGTGAAAAAGTAAATTTCACGTCCCGGTTCTGGATCTACATAACCTAACCGACATTAGCCCTTTAACGATACTGTTAAGTACACTGTCTCTGATCTAAGAGTGCCGCCAGCCTCATCTATATCACTGTTGCCCAGGCGACACAGGTGGCAGCACTTAAGTTCTCTCCCACTGTAAGCTGCCCTGGATAAGAGCACCGGCTAAATTCATGTAACGCAAAGGCAATATCCCGAAATGAATGAGCACAGCTGGGGGTTTCTGCACAGCCGGGTCGTTTGGAGTTCACAAGTGTCTAACCTGCATTTTGAGGAGAAGAGGAGATGCAGAGCGCACGCCGCGATCGCCCCGCACCGCCGTCCACAAGCAGGGCGCTCGCTGTTAGCAACTCCATCAGATTAACAAAATCTGCAACGTGCCATGCAGTATTGTTTATTCGTCTATGCATTAAAATGGCTGACGGTCACTGTTAATTTAGCCAATACGGTGCTTCATCCAGCAGTTAGCTAGTTGTCATTAGCGGGTTACTGTACACGAAGCCTTGTACAGCAGGCTTGTTCCTCTCCGCTATAAGCCTGGTGAAAACAGTGCAGTCCAGAGCAACAAACCCGCCCATTTTTCAGGACGCAACCATTAATTTGCACCCAATATCATCAATTCAGTAGAGTCAGGGCTGAGGCGAAGTGCCAATTCAAACAAACTATGACACACAGGGAAGTGGTTGAACAGAGAGAGGAGGCATATGCCTAAACGTATCACACTTCCACAAACCGTCCTCTGAAAATCTGGCCAAGGTCTAGGCTGACATGACTAAGTGCTTTTCTCAAGTGGCAAGATGAGCGTTATTCAGATCTCTTGAGATCAAATGACCAAACTGGATTCTGAGGCTACTGTATGTGCGCTATCAAAACAAAAGATGCTTTTGGAGTAAACAAAAAGAAAATTGTGACAATTAGGTCATTTCAAATAATGAATGTAGTTGGTTTACACTTGTTGGTTGCTACTCTCTGGTCCTCCTCAGCACAAGTCAAAATTCAAGATGGCAGAGCGAGGAGGAGCACACTTTAGCCTTTAAAGAAGCTCACTTTAGCCCTTATTGATGTGTTACTGTGTAGCAAAGTCTCCGGGTTTCTACACCACTTAAAACAAGAGAACAATAATGCTACCAGATGCACCGGGGGAATACCTCAGCTCACTGTTACACACAGTACAGTGCATATAGGCCACGTGCCACATCCTTTTCTCATTCCTCTCTCCTTCTCTCAATCTCTCTTTCCCCCCTCTGCCCTTCCCTGCCTCCCCCCAGGCACCACAGGAGTTGCTTGGCTGACATTGTTTCTTAAACACGGTTCTCGAACCCAGTGTGCTTTTCAATTTCGTCCACACATAGGAGTGTGACGAATGGGTCATATCTCAGGCAGACACAAGCACAATGTAGCTCCAGACACCAAGAGGGGCGCGGAGAGAAGAAGGAGAGGAGCAGGGAGACCAAACGCTCCAAAAACTCAGTCCTGTGGTAATATGTCTTCATAATAATAATTCCTTTCTAGAGCTTTATATATTTATATAATAATTCTGTTATATATAATTTATATAGCTTTTCTCACACTCAAAGCGCTTTACAGTGACGAGGGGGAAACTCTCCTCAACCACCGCCAATGTGTAGCACCCACCAGGGTGATGCACGGCAGCCATTTTGCAACAGAACGCTTAGCCGATGTGGAGAGGGAGAGAACAATTTTAGCCAATTAAATTGGGGGATGATTAGGTGGCAGGTTGAGACAGCCAGGTTGCAATTTAGCCAGGACACCGGGGAAACCCCGACTCTTTGCGTTGAGTCTCGGGGGATCTTTAATTATCAGTGAGTCAGGACCTTCGTCTCATCTGAAAGACAGCGTCACCTACAACACAGTGTTCCCATCACTGCACTGAGGCAATGGGGTTTTTATTTGACCAGAGGGAAGAGTGCCCCCTACTGGCCCACCAACAGCAACTAAGTTTTCCCAGGAGGTATCCCATCCAAGTACCACACCTGCTTAGATTCAGCTATTCAGCAGGAGCAGGGTACATGGTGGTATGGCTGCTGGTCTTGGCCCTGGACCACTGCTTTCTCACTTTCTCTCACTCTAGGCCATCAAGAGAAGCAATTACATCTTATTAGATATGTTTCCTGTGACCTGATTGGCTCCATCAAGTTTCATGAGATAATAATTCACCGTAAGACAGAACTGACCACAGGTTTATTAGCAAAGCACATCCCTGGAATTCGGGTGGAGTTTCAAACAGACCCAGCGTTCGACACACCCCACTCCGTCCACGGTACAGGTGACAACAACGTCCTGTGCCACACTGGGGCCTACAAAAGCGCTACGCTCTGCGTAACTGAGATCCCGCTGCTGTGATCCCCTTCCGGTAAAGACATCCCGCTTCAGTTAAGCCGATAAGAAAAGAGGGCCTTTCATTTACAACGTGGAGGAGGAAATTAGATTAGTGTCTTTAAACAGGCATTAGCACCCGCCCGCATTCATCCCAGTTTCATTTAACATCCCACGAGCCCATTTGAGATTAGTCGTGTTTTCAAGGTGGAGCGGCCCGCTTAGGATTCCTCGCGGAAAGCCGCTCAAGCCTGGAAGAGAGAGAAACGTCTGAATGGCCGACACGGTACGCCGTTGCTTAAGTACTATAAAAGGGCTCGGAAAATGAAAAACCAAAACGCTGAAAACGTTTTATTTGCACTACGCGGAGGCTGGAACACTGACTGCATTGAATACAGCGTGAGATCCAGGAGACAGAGGAGAGAAGAGCGGTCCGCTTCACAGGAAGTGCAGCACACAGCTTCCTCTGTAGCCTACGCTACAGGCTCACTGCCTCACAGTTCCCGATCAATCAAATCCACCTTCATCTCTGGAAGTGTGGGAATTAGCACAGTTAAACCTCAGCCCACAGTTAAACCTTAAGACTTCCGCCTGCTCCTGGGTAAAGCTAGCGGCGGTGGTGGGGGGTGGGAGGGCTTGGAGATTTGTTGTATCCATGGTAACGGGCAGCGGAGACCGGACCGGAGACCTCAGCGGCTACTAAACTGGGTGAAATATAAACAGATGTCCTAGTTACAGAAACAGAGCGCCCTACGAAGGAGGAGGGGGGGGGCGTGAAGAGGGCACGCTTTGAGGAGATCAGGGGGAAACACGAAACAAGGGCAACATTCGCGTTTAAAAAAAAATCACAAGCGATGCCCGTCACCGTGACAAACCAACGGCAAGGAAACTGTCAACGGCAAAGGCGGGCACGGGCCAGACTCCAAGGGACTTTCTGAGGCTTGGAGGAGAGGGCGGGGTCAAAGGTCAAGCCAGAGAGACAAGAGATCAAGATGAACAAAGTGGCTCTCAGCTTCCAAAGGATCTCGCAAGTCGCCCCGAACGCCCGTTTCCCTGAACGCCCGTCACTGTTCTCCGGATCCTCGGGAGTTTAGCCGCAGTTCTTGGCGCGAACGCGGCGGCCGTGTTCTCATGGTTATGGTCAAGCAGCGAGGCGGCTCAATTGAGCGAGAGCCATGCATTGAAGGGCCTGTTGTAATTTGGCCGCGTCTCGCTGTCTAACCTTGGCTGTGGTCCTAATCGCTTCACCGCCTGCCATGCACTTCACCCTCACCGAGCAGCAACGCCGCGCGGTCACAAAGATCCACTATCGCAATTAAAAATAACAGCTCCAAACAATTATTTCAGTTAAATAACCAATACAAAAAAAAGGGTGTATTGGGGGACATCAATATAAAACTCATGCTGTTTAAATAGATTTGAACAAAATATGGACACTATTTCAGTGAGAACATTTTCACATTATTATTTTTCAGTGATGCTGATTGTCCACGCTACACTTCAGTGCTCAAATCTTTTAATATTTAATCTTCTAATTAAATATTAAATACTTAAGATGCAACGTTTGCACGCTGTCTGATTTTCTGGGTACGGAATTAACTGGCAACTTGGCCCCTTGACAAGACCACGGAAGTTATCCAACTCGCTCACTAAGGATTGGAACAGCTCCTAAAGCTGGGGCCACATTGAACGACTTTTCCAATCGTAAGCGACAATGAAAAAAATTAGTAGCACACATTTAACAACTGTCATATGCAGATTTTCAGTCTCTTGTGTCGCACGCACATAATGACGGCTGTTTTTGAGGAGCACAAATCTAAACGGCGCAGACGGATGCAGTTCTCTCGCATGAACGTGATTTCTCGTAGTAGACCTGCACTCGTCATTTTTCCCATATTTTGAAACCAAAACAACCATGGAGCCCATACAGCTTGCGACTTTGTCAGTGTTGTTGTGGTAACTTGCAGAGTTGACATTGTAGGCTACAGACAAACACGCATGTTTCGGCCACAAATCCACAAGTCGCTCCTCGTTTTTAGTATTCCAAAAAAACATGCTTATTCGGCTCAGCCACCCGCACGTTGGATTTGTTGTTTACTTCCGTATTTTTCCACCTCTTCCTTCCTCTGTCGCAAACTCACGTTTCATTGGCTATTGAAAATTCCCGTAGCGACTTCAGTCTTCGGCCAGCGCAAACCACAAGATTACGCACAGACGAACCCCGATAAAATCAAACATGTTTGATAAAATCGAGGCGTTCCCGACTGGGATCGTAGGAGACAGACAACAGTCTTTCACTCCCACACACATAACGATTACAGCTGCGACTTTACAGCGCGACTAGCCTGGATTGCCCTGGACTACCGCAGACTCTGCCCGATCGCAAATCGTTAAAAGATTTGCTTTAGCAGATCTGCTTTAGATGGCAGATCTGCTCCATCCACTGCTCCTTCTACAGGAACCGAGGGCCTAAAGAGTGCTTCTGAATGGGAGTATCCTAGCAGCAACAGTGGGGAAACCACACCCATTTAACACAACTCGAGTTCAAGTGGCACCACACAGGGAGAAAAAGAGACGATCGTTTCTCAGGTTTGCTTTGCAGTGGCATTTCAACATTCCTCAACCCGTGCTTTGTTTGATCTGTGGAAATAAAACTGATATGCACAAAAAAGGAGGGATAAGATTAAGATTTCAATACTTCAATACCAGTTTCATCAGAAACAATGGCGGCTCAACAGCCGACACTGGACACTGTGGCTTACCACAAAACCAAGGCAAAAACAGGAGAAGACAACAGAAGTCTGTCATATTTCCCCTGAAAACATTCCAAAAAACCTCTGATTTTCTCACACTTCTATCTAATCAAAGATTTTTGCATCTGGTTAAGCAATTCTGTCCCTGTATTTCCAGCTCCTTATAGAATTAAACTGGCTTGATACAATGATAGAATGATTGTAAGAGATTTCATCACTGCGTCTCTGCATGCCAATTACAGTGAAAATGTACTGGAGAAGAGAAGACCATTTAGTGCCTCTATAGGTCTCTTAACATCATCCTTTCACCCTCTGGCTCTCTCTCTCTCTCTCACTCATGCTCTCTTTCCACTGCCTATTCCGTGTCTGAGTGTGGGGGGAATATAACCTAGAAAGAGTGTGTGTGTGTGTGTGTGTGTGCGTGTGTGTGTGTGTACTATGTATATGCATATATTCAGTGACTGCTAGCAGACAGGAACAGGAAGACATCACTTGCTCTGATACAGAGGGAGGAAGCGCTGTTCCTCCAACCCCACGCAATGCAAATGAGTGAATTAGCATACCCAGCAGAGAGCAACCTTCAGCAAATGGATCAATCCCACCATCCTCTACACTTCTAAATTAGAGGCACATATTGTACCTGTCTTGTGAATTTCAAGCTTTGGGTTTAATGGCAGACACCGCTGGTCTGTCAGTCCAAGGGCAGAGAGTGTGGTGTGAAGCAGGCGAGCTTTCTAATTAGTACAGAGAGTGTGTGTGTGTGTGTGTGTGTGTGTGAGTGTGTGTGTGTGAGAGCATGCGAGCGTGCGTGTGTGTGAGAGTGTGTGCGTGAGAGTGTGTGTGTGTGTGAGCATGCTAGCGTGTGCGTGTGTGTGTGTGTGTGTGTGTCCCCGCATGTGAGAGTGTGTGCGTGTGAGAGTGTATGTGTGAGAGCATGTGAGCATGCGTGTGTGTGTGTGCATGAGAGTGTGTGTGCCTGTGTGCGTGTGAGAGTGTGTGTGAGAGCATGCGAGCGTGCGTGTGCGTGCGCGTGTGAGTGTATGTGTGTGCTTGTATGCGTGTGTGCAAGTGTGAGTGTGTGAGTGTGTGAGAAGTCCAACGACCTACAAGGGAGAGAGAAGGATGGTTCATCTGCAGACACACGCAGGCCTAAAACCTCTAAGGACAGGCTGGTAGACCAGACACAGGGGTCCTTTCACCACCAAACAGACCACTTATCGAGTGAGGGCTGCTGTATTCGGGATCCACCAGCGAGGTAACAGGGGGGTTCCCCCTGGACCACACAGAGATGAGGGCCCCACCAGACGGGCGACAGGCCCCCTGATCGGGACGGAAGAGAAGGGGCTGCAACAACGAATCCCAGAAATCTCATACTGAGATCAGGATGTATCTCTATTTCTCATGGCTGCTAAAAGATGAGACAGTCCACACTGATGAAGTGGTCCGGATCTCTCAGCTGTTTCTCCTGCTGAGATGAAGAGCAGCCTGGGGAGGCACAGACTTATTTATAAAGTGGAGAAACCGTCCTGATGAACCCCCCCCCACCCCCCTGCATGCTGATAATGACAACCGCTCTAAAATGCAACCGGAACCATAACAAGCCCCTGAGGCACTCTGAGAACAGCGCGGTGAAGGTGCGGTCACTGACATTCTGTAGGAGCTGGCAAATAACAGGTAAGGAAAGTTGCGTGCAGACATAATGAACGCCCGCGTGTGAGAGAGGGCCCGCTGAACTCTCTCTGCTCATTTTGCAAGACGGAGGTGCAACAAGGAGGGGGAAAAGAAAATACATAAATAAAAACACCAGTGTGGATTAGCACCTTATCTTCCTCCACCTGCCCTCCTCGTTCCCCCGCGGCACGCAAAGGCAACACCTCGGAGCTAAATAAAGCCGCACCTGGCAGCCTGTTGCCCGCGGCTGCAGCCGTGCTCTCTGTCCTTGTCGGGGAGCTGACGGGGGAAGAGAACGGGGAGCGATGGACGCGCGGGCGAATCCTGACCTCTGCGGTGCAGCGCGGGGCCCAGTCGCCGGCCTCTGAGGCGGGAGAGAGCCGAGCGAACGGGGGGGGGCGCAATACGGGCCGTCGGGGGCGGTCAAGATTATGAGTCGATGCCCTGGCGTCACGTGATCATGCATGCGACGCGGGGCGGCGCCGCGGACTGCTAAACCGGAGCTTCGCCCGCAACTTCAACCGCAAATTCAACCGCAAATTCAATCACGGAGGGACAGAGTTTGTGGAAGAAGCAAGGCAAGAGAGAGGAGGGAAAGAGAGGGAAAGAGAGGAAGGATAGAGCGAGAGGGAAGGCACAGAGAGAAGAAAGAAGAGGAGAAAGGATCGAGAGAGGGAGAGAACCAATACCAGACAGCCCGGGTGCAATCTTAGCCTATTAGGACTTCCGCCGGCAGCAGTAAAGCACAGGTCTCTAGGTCATAATGAGCGGGAGGAGGCAGTACTGAGCAAAGCCTACACTTTGAACTGTGTCACTGAAAAACATACAGAGCTATTAACTGGTAATGTGTAAAACCTATGCAAGCCACCATTAGATGACTAATGGGTGATGACTCATGCAGGTATCTGCAAGGAAATGTCGCGGAAGTATGGGGGGGGGGGGGCGAAATGAGACATAAACAGCTGATTTAAAATTTAATAATAGTCTTCCCATGGTTCCCAGGGCCCAGACGAACATTATAAACATTGGCATCAAAAAAACCCTTCCGGAATGATCCGACGCAGTGTGTACGAGTCCCTGTTCGTTGGAGGTCACGGAGCAGGGTGTCCGGGGAGCGGCGGCGACCTGGTTAGTCACGGCACGCGTGTTCCGCTGCGCTCCGCGTGAGAGTTATGTGACGGGGCGGCGGGCTTGTAAATCCAACCCGACAGCGCGTCAGACGGGATTTAGAGCAAGGTGAGCGGGAGAAAGGTCAGGGCCTCTCCCTCCTGCACGCGTAACGGGACGAGAGATCGGCACACGTGCGACGCCCGTGACTGCGGCAACCTTGCTACGCAGCCCAGGAAATGACCGCGAGGCCCTTGCTTGACTGTTTTAGCGTCACTTTAATCTTGTGTTGCGCATGCTTGTGTGTTTGTATTCTTGTGTGTAGCTTTCTTGGCCAGGTCCTCCCTGAGAGGGAAAAAAAAAAAACACTCAATGGGGCTCTCTCTGAATGAATGAATGAATGAATTAATTAATAAACGAACTGTATATCAATGGAACCACCCAACGAATGGCTCATAACCGCACACCACACATGTTCCACACAAGTATGTGTGTGTGTGTGTGGGTGGAAACAGTGTGCGAGACCGAACAAGGGACACGGATAAATCCACGGTCATCTTTATCTCCTCTCGGCTCAGGGAGCAATTCCTTCAGCGGACGTATCGCTAGGCTCCGCCCTCTGGCCTCGTGCTTCCGAGCCGGCTCCGCCCACCACTCGTTACAGGCCGGTCTGCCGGCCGTGGGAGTGGGACCTGAGGGACTGAGAAGAGCCCGAGCATGGAGATGACTGTCAGCTCGGCCAGACACTGCGGGCCAAAGCCTGGCCTACTTCTCTCCCTTTAATCTTATCCTCTCTTCCTGTGGACATGCAGGGCACAATTACAGTATCCCACAATGCAAAGCGTTCTGACTCAGACAATCACCCGGAGCAGAAGAGTTAAAGCCCCTGCTTCCTGCCCCACGTCTAAAATCCAGCTAAAACCACCTGGCGCCTAACCACGTACTCTTAATGTTAGCCGTAGTCTTTGGGTTTTATGGCAGACACCGCTTGGAATCATTTGCAATCATTTGATAGATTTTTTCATATTCTTCCTAACAGGACTAGTCATTTTAAATTATGACTAAACTGAGAGGACCTCTATAATTGCAAACAAATTGCTTGTATAATAGTCTGAATGAAGATGTTGGGTTTGCAGAAGTGTTACTGCTTTAAATATTACAATAATGCAACAAAACTCTAATTTATACTGAATATGAGAGAATTCTGTAAGAGCGATTGAGTTTAGTTTACAAACCATTGTTCTTTAAAAATATTCTCAACATAATTGTTCTATAACACTGTTTCTAACAGTACTTAAGCAAAAATGAACCAAGACAGGTTGCAAAAAAAGACAAGTAGAACACAGCTGCAGATAAATTCACATAAATCGTGACCATTTGGCGTGGGCAGACAATATAAAAATGCAGAAATTAAACAGCTTTTCCCTTAATTGTAAACTCTTAGTATCACATGCAGAATATTCATATTGGTTAAAACATTATAATGTTCCCAGCAACCTTTAGACAGTTACAGTACTATGTTCATGTTTAAATTTAAGTTGAAATTGTGCTTTTTAATTAAAAAACCTACTGCATTGCAACTGTTTATTTATCCTTAAAATCAATATTTAGGCTAATGTAACCAATTTGGCCATCGTCTGGCTGTTAAGAGCACACGTGGCACGGTGGGAGAATGTATTTAATCTATTATCTAAGTGTCAAGGGATGACTCACTGACAGACATGCTCATTTTAGCAACAAACCCTGAGAATAAGATTAAAATAAGTCATAAATTTGATCCATATTACGGGACAAGTTCGGCAGTGAAGATGACGTAGCGAAGCAAAGCCGCGTGGCGACTGGCGACGGACCCAACGAGCAGCCTTGGCGACGGGGGGGGCGACGCACGCCGACGCGATCAAACGGCAGCTCCGAAACCGAAACTTATCTTCCTTCGACTCCCCGTAACGTAATTAGCGGAGCGCCGGGGTCCTTCATTAGCACTGCAGGCTTACGAGCGTCTCCGAGCTCCCACATTCGCGAACGCCGCGTGGGCCTAAAAGCACGGGCCGCTAAGCGGAGGGCGTTCGCTTTCCGCAATTATTTTTTTTATCAAACAGAGAATAACATTAAATCAGCTAACCCCCTCCCCAGGAATTTGTGATTTATTTAAGAGGAGAACAGGTACTGGCTGCAGCAGAGAGGCATGTTCTGAATACAAAACGCACCCGTCTGTGCCCAGGGACACGCAGACATTCAGAAAGGAAAAAGGCTTCTTTCCGCTACCTCCTGTCCCCCAGGCTCCAGAATCCGGTTGCACAAAACAAAATGGTGTAAATTCAGGTACACATCATGTACTACTCCTGCAAAAAGGCATCCACTGCACCCATTGTGGACATGAATCTGACAGCAGATGAAATAATATATTTGAACTTTTTTTTTTTTTTTTTTTTTGATGTAACCAGAGAAATTAGATGAACTGAGAGGCTTTCACAGTTGGCCCTTCAGAACCCATGCAGTTCTGCAGCAGCAGCAGCAGCGCAGGGCCAGAGCGCGCTCCACATCGCTCACTACAGCGCCGGAGCAGCAGGAGTTTCAGCACCAGGTCCTGTGTGTGGGGGGGAGAGGAGGGGGGGGGGCGAGGAGAGTAAGAAATAGCAGCTGGCAGCGAGCGGACCCTCTTCCCTGGAAAAGATTGAATTAAAAAGAGCCGAGCCGGGCCCTGTGAAGACCTCTCCCTGGCCGCCGGTCCCGCGGGCGGGGGGAACAACGGCTTCAAACGGACGAGGAGAGCGCTCTGATCGCGGCCAGACGGCCCAGCAGCAGGGCGAGTGTGAGAGAGAGGAGGGAGGGAGGGAAATAAGAAGCGGGAGAGAGAGTGAAAGAGACAGAAACAGAGAGAGAGAGAGAGAGAAAGAGACAGAAACAGAGAGAGAGAGAGAGAGGGATGGCAGCACCTCAAAGTCCTCACAGGACCAGCACACTCAAAGGTCTCTTTCCCATAGTCTTTCCTTAGGGGCTGCAGTCATCTGAGTGCGCACACTAACCAACATGGTTTCTTGGGCACAAACTCTTTTTCTAAATTTGCATTTTCTCATTCCCCTCATTGGCATTGGGTGACGAACCCTGCAAAGCCACCACAGAGAGCAACAGAGAGCAACAGACACGCTAAATACATTTGGACTCCTTTTTGCAGCCCCTAGAAAGGAGAATTAGTGATAAAAAGGCAGAGAGGAATGAAAGGGACGTGTCGAGCGATTATCCAGAGAATAGAGTGCTGGGAATGACTCATCAAGCTGACGGAAAAAATCTCATACGAGGCTCCGGGCCAGAAAAACAAAAAGTCTGGGAGAAGACAAAAGAAGATAAACACAGAACAGACCATCCCCCTTTTTCATGACACAAAGGGTTTGGGGGGGGGCGAGGGGGCAGCAGAGGACAGCAGAGTAGTCTACACGCATCCCTTACACACGTTCTGTCAGAGACTGGCTTTCAGCACCACGGACAGCTCCACAATTGCCGCACTGCAACTTCCACGTCAGCGCAACGGCCTAGCGAACGCTCGTTTCATCAAGCCCCGCTACAATATCCCCGATGCAGCATTTTCACTTCTGAGCAAGAGGTCTAGAATGCGTCCCCCCCCCCCCCACCTCTGTGATAACTTCTGCTGTTATAAGCTCTTAAAGTTTTGTCACTCACCATGGAGACGATACACTTCCCCCACATTAAACATTCATGTAGTTTAATATTGTATGGAGCCAAGCAGCTGTATTGACATTGCACAAATAATAAAATGCATATGATGCCAAGCTGGCACCCGGAATTCCAATCTGGAACATTAAAAGCCTGTAACTGCAATAACTCTTAATGTAGTTTTGCAGGTGTATAAACAGCTAGCAATCCAGTAAATTGATTTGCGCCCGGGGGGGGGCTAAAGATTCATTTTAACGTTTGACTGCACTTTATAATTGTTAAATAACAACTCTGAACTCATTTTTTACAGCAGGTTGGCCCTTTTGAAGGACTCTGTGTTTCGACTTACTGGATGCTCAATTAGAGGAACATGAGTGAGGACCTGATATTTAGACAAGAACTGAAGTGCGTGTCCTTCCGACAACGAATGCCTCTGCAGCAGAGCCTACGACAAAAAGACAAGCAAGTGGCGTGAACTTTAACATTAGCCTCTTTCCCAAAGTGCAATTTTATTTTGCAGTGCAGTCCCTATTTTCTGTGTCCTTGAACACACATGGCTGTGGCTCGCTGTTCTGTTTTGCGTACTTACCACCTTTTTGTAAAAAATAAAAAAATGATCGCTCGCAAATCCAAACTAGCTACCGTCCTTACGGTTACCCGTGTGGCCCTATATGGTTCAACGTGGACAAAATTTGGCGTCGACCAGACGGAACCGCTGTCTGCATTTATTATCACTTGTTTAAATCTGCCACCAAACATGAGACATTGTTAAATCAGTGTATCTCACACATTGCTTTCATAGCAATTCAAAAGACAGCTAAAGCTTCAATGTTTATTAAAATAGCACGTACTATGACAAGCTGACGAACACCAACGCCCTTTACAAAGGCGTAACTATGATGCCGGTTAGACGCTTGGTATTCTGCTCAAAGCATAGCGGTAAACACTGCATGTAAATATCATGTGGTACAGCAAACAGACTGAGCAGCACTGCTGTCAATAATCAGGCCAAACCCCCCTGGAGACGGACCTGACTATGCTGACAACACAGGAAATAACGCATTTATTTTAGCGACATGCAACTTAAAAAAAAAAGGCACATCTATTAAAATGGTGTTGAGATGTGAAAGACGATGACATATCTGGAGCAAAAGCCCCTCCCTATTGAAAGTCCACAGGCCAATCACATGAAATAAGCAATGAACCTGACAGGGAAGCCTTTCGTCTGTGGCACGTCTCAAAACTTGAGAGCAGGAACAAGGCAGACGCGCCGCTAACGGGAAACGAACATCATAGACACAGTAAACCTGGTCCGTTTCGCATCGTTTGCTGTTCTTTATATCGAGCGTCTAGCCACGGCTTAACCAACCCTGTCCACTCCAGCCAAGGTCTCTCTCTCTCTCTCAGCTGAGGAGGAATGGAGGTGGTGAGTAACTGCCAGTGTATCCTGTAAGGTAGTCATGCGATAAAAGTGTTTTTTTAAATTGACAAATGCAAATGGCAGTTCCGCCCATCGGAGCGTCCCGAAGCGCGTTCCTCGTCTCTCTCTCAGGCGAACTCCTCGGACCCGACGCAGATGGTCACACCGCCTCCGCTGCCGCCACTCTGAGGGGACGGGTAAAATTAAAAAGCAATCTTGCCCGGGATAAACGTGGCGGAGCGGAATGGGGCTAGTGAAGGGCTTCGGAGCGGTGGGAATAACCCAGAGCCACGGCAGGAGAGGCGCCCCAAATATGGGAGCCGGCGTCATCCTGAGTTTGACAAACGAGCCGCTCGCTCCACATCCTGCAGCCACGGTGCAGACGCCTCTTCAATCCGGGGGGGGGGGGGGGATTGCCGTCGCTAGCTTCCTGCCACGCCTCGTGATTTCCCCCTCTTGGGCGATGGGCCGTGTACAGAAATCGCTCGCGGAACATATTGGGAGATGACAGGGACGTGGTGAGCGGGGACCGAGTCGAACACTACGCACCCCCCCGCCCCCTTTTCGCCCACCCGTCCCTGCTGCTAACCAAGCCCACATAAGGATACATGCTGTGCGCATGAATATGGAAAATGAAATAGCGGAAGGGGCAGTGGAGACGGCCTGTGATGGCTGACCTGTACATTGCCGTACCTGGCCCCTGCATTTTTAATCCCAGGCACAGAGGGGGTAGCGAAGCAGCCGTTAGCCGCCCTCATTAGCGGAGATCTCGGACAGGCTCAGTATGTTTTACAGCCAGTCTCACAACAAAAAAAAGAAAAACACCCCCCCAAGGTTTCTGACCATAGTGCTCAGTTCCAAACCAAGTGCCAATTCCATTTAGCAAACACCAGGCGCTTCTCATTTTCAGATCAATAAAGTCTTTTCTCTGGCAACCCTTCCGAACAGCCAACCGACATGAAGATGGTGTCTAATGGATGATTTGAAGACTTAGGGCCGGATTTACTAAGGGTAACAGTCGCAGAGCAAAACATTCGCTATATTGCAGCTAGGTTGTGGCCACAGATACCGACACATTAACGACCAATTTACTATGACTGGTCTTACTTGCGCAAAGAAATGCAACGGCCCAATTCGCAATTTTGCGATTGTAGACACCCCATAAAAATCGTCAGAAACAATGACCCATCCAGATTACAAGGCACTAAGAAATGGATACGAAACAAACCAGGCACAAGTAGCAAGATAACCACAAAAAAAGGAAAAATTTAATTTACGAGGTACACAACGGCGTATTACAGCATACAGTATATAACACCAACGGAGAGGAGAAAATTTTTGAATGACATCACATTATCACATTATTATTACATCACAAGATTAATTAATGAACAGTAGAGGATGTAAAGAAAAGATGTGATTTTAGAAAAATTTTGACCCAGTGCGACCGTTTAGTAAATCCGGCGTAGATATTGCGACCTCGTAGCGACTGCTTTAGTATTGGAAAAGCAGTCGCAATCCTTTAGTAAATCCGACCCTTAGCAACCCCCATGATGCAACCAAGTTCTGCGATGCTGAAACTGTGGCCCTTGGGAGTTTTATTTGCCTCCCAAACCATCTTCCTCACTGTGCATGAGGGGGGAGGGGCTACACTTGTGTCATCTCTCAAAATTGTGTTCTTTGCCTAAAAATAGAGACTTCTCAATGGCTGGCTATGCAGTCCTCGACTGATGCAGTGGGGTTTTTAATTGTGCAGTCATTGAATTAGACTTTTTTCCAAGATAGTGCTACCATTGCTGTCGGTAGAGCATCTTCAGATGGAAGCTAGCCTTCAAGCCCCTTGTGCAATTTTACAAATTAATCGAGGCAAAACAAGACAATTTATTCAAAGTGAGAATGTACTGTCTCTTTAGGGTTGTTTTGGCACACCATTCCTAATTGCCATCACTATGTAAAGGCTTAAGTTCGCAATGTTAACATGAAAATGAGAATTCGGCTGCTTTTAATTTTAACAGTGGAATACCGTTCCTAATTATCATCGCTCTGTGAAAGTTCAACTTCGTGCCGCCTGGTTTCCATTTCACACTCAGCGCAAAAATACACACTTGGCTAGACTAAGGAAGAGGCAGTAATGAGCATTTAAGGAAGCAGACGGCTATAGTTGTCCTTCTGTACGCTCAATGCGGAAAGCGCTAACGGTTAGCCAGAGCACCCGTGGGTAAACACTGCAGAAGCCGAGGAAGAAGCAGGAAGGCAAAACATTCCAGAGGATTAAAAGCAGATTAAACAATGCTTTGGATTTGGTTGATTATATACTATATACCAGGGTGTGAAATTAACACCTGCCACCAGTGAAATTCTGGTAAAAATTTGATTGCGGCTGGTAATATTTTCTACTCTAGTAGCCACTAGGTAACCAACCAGGTTTCGTTATAAAAGGTAATGTGGCTGGTAAAATGTAGAAAATGGCTGGTGATTTTTAGAATCCACAAGCCACTTTGGCCAGTGGGTGAAAAATTTAATTCCATGCCCTGCTGTATATCCATCTGCCAATCCTGCAACGTAAGTGCAACTAGAGGCTTTGCTGCAGTTTCTGCAGTCAGAAAAGCCTGTGATGTGCGCAGTCAAGACAACAATCCCACAATCCCATTTGCTGCACCCCCCCCCCCCCCAACCGCCTGCTAACATTACCGCTGGCTAGACACTCGCTATGACGAAGTTAATCTCATTGGCCGTGTGAGGAGAGCGATCGTGAAGCCGGGTTGCGGGCATTGAACCACCCTGCCTGGCCCTCGGTTAAGTAAACAACATGAGCGTTACCAAGCCGGATCTGAACTGGCAAACCCCTTCAGTCTTCTCCCCTGAGTGAGTACGGGAGGAGCCTGGTCGTTATGTACCGGTTTACCCGGTCTGTCCACGAGGGACAGTGACTCAGAGAGAGAGAGAGGGATGATGGTGCAGTCCCTGCTGTGGGGGGGGTGAAGTGGAAGGCAGACTGAAGCGGAGTTGTTTATACTCTAACAGGAAGGCGCGTCTATAGCAGCTGCCCTTTGCTAATCTCAATCTTATCTCAACATGCCAGGTTCCATTATATTAAAAAAGCCTTCTGCCGATGAAAGCTCGGAGACTGCTTTTTTCGCGCCTCGTTCCTGCCCCGTGATTGGCCGCCTGGGCCGTGGAGAAGGGGGCGGATGGAGGGAGGGAGCGAGGGAGGGAGAGAGGGAAGAGGCCTGGAGGCACCTGTGCGGCTCGGGAGCTGGAAGAGCTTCCGGCAGGAGAGAGAGTGACGGGCTGAGTGACAATGGGATCCTTCACATGGCCAAAGGGGAGGGATGAGAGCGTGCGCGGGCATTAGAGAGAGCTCGGTGCGCGGCTGACAGGCTCGGCTCGGCTCGGCTCGGCTCTTATGCTATAGGGGAGGAGGGGGAAAAGTGCCCCTGGAACACGTCACTCAAGATCATTTAACACCGCCGTCCAGCGTATCCGTAATAGTACCACAGGGTCATTAGCATTCTGGCAAACGCGACGTTTAGCACTTCAACAACAGCAGTTGGATCTCGGTTGGAGAGCTCTGTAGCGCAAGGCTGGTTTCACCTTGACAGACTGCACTTGCTCAAGTCTTACCGTAAGAACCTCAGCAGAGCGGCAAAGTCTTGCGTGCGGCATATGTTATGCGTGAGGCGGGTTGGGGGAGGGGGGGGGGGGGTGGATTGGGGGTCGCAGGAGGGGGGCATCGGCCTTATTACGGTAATTTCTCCTTTGACATGAATGTTTGGCAAATGAAGCGAACGGTTGTGACGGGGCGTTAACCTCATTAACCTTGAGTTCCTATGCCCGTTACAGTGATACCAGAGGCCTTGAACACACACACACACATATAAACACACACACACACACACACACACACACATACACACACACAGGCATGCATGCACACGCACACGCACACACACACACACACACACACACACACACACACACAACAAGCTGAATGGAGCTGGACACATTAACATGCCTGTTGTGGTGTAGTGGAGGCTCAGTAAAGCTCTCTCAGGAAAGGTAGGTGTACGTGTCCTGTGCATGCTGTATGCTGTATGGTGCTGGAGTCTATTGTCATTGCGAGACAGAGAAACAGAGAGAGAGAGATAGAGAGAGGAAATAGAGAAAGTGTCCTAAGCTGCATTGCAGACAGCACAGGAGAGGGGGAGAGAGGGAAGGAAAGAGAAGAAAAATTGTGTGTGTGTGTGTGTGTGTGTGTGTGTGTGTGTGTGTGTGTGTGTGTGTGTGTGTGTGGTGTGTGTGTGTGTGTGTGTGTGTGTGTGTGTGTGTGTGTGTGTGTGTGTGTGTGTGTGTGTGTGTGAGAGAGAGAGAGAGATAGAGAGCGAGAGAGACAGAAAGAGGGAAAGTGTCAGCCTTTTCCGTGTCAGCTTGCCCTCTAAAGCTCCGAGAAAGGTGCTGTTTTTTGGCCAGTTTGGGAGCACCATGGGGACAAGCTGCTGTGTGCCACCTCAATGAATATGCATCAGTATGCAGGAGAGTCTAACACATATACAGGCTGGATGAGAGTAGGCCTGCATGACACACACAGACACACACACACACACACACACAGGGACAAACGTGCACACACATGAGCACAAACACACACACACACATGCACGGACACACAGGCACAGACAGGCACACAGAAACACACACAGACACACACACGGACACACACACACACAAACACGTACACAGACGCAAACAAACACAAACACACACACAGACACAAACCCACACCCATGCTTTTCTCTGCACCATTTTTACTGACAATCAACATAGGTCATTTCAGACCTTGGATCAGCTGTGACTCACAGCTCCAGAGAGCCTAAAAAACACCTCCGCTATATACTCTACGTACTACCCCCAGTCCCCCACGTGCACTTTTTTTGCAGTGATGAGAAAAAAAAAACTTGGCAATGTTGTTGCCAACCTTTGCAAAACAATCTGTGAGAAGTTGCCAAGAAACACATTCCCAGAGTAGAGTGAACGGCGAAGGGTGTTTATGCAAAGAGAAAGCTGAAATGTGATAGGTTAACACCGCATGCGGTAATGCAATAGGCACACTGTCACTTCACTTTACTTTGCTGGAATGTCCAATGCAACCTGTGCTAATTAGACTTAGGCCAAAGGCAATTCTGGGACCACAACATGATATGTATCGTGACATAATGACTAAGGGCCATTACTAAGGACATAGTCGTAGCGCAAAAACATTCGGTTGCGGTCGCAGATACTGACACATCAACAACCAATTTACCAAGACTGGTTCTATTTACGCTACTGAAAATATTAAACACCCTCATTCGCCATTTCACGGTAGCATGATTACACATCCAGATTACGCAGGCGCTAAGAAATGGATACGGAGCAACCAGGCAAAAGTAGGGAAGTAACCAGAAGAAAGCTTAAATTTCCAGATCGGGAAGTGGGGGTAAGAGTGACGTAATCCCTGCGTATTACATCCTAATAGCGATTTTGACCCATTGCGACCGTTAAATAATTCCGACGTAGATATTGCAACCTTGGAGCAACAGCTTTTGCATCGGAAAAGCAGTCAAAATCAGTTAGTAAATCTGGCCCTGAGAGCTTTGCTGAGCAATATTACAGCATTTAATGTCAAAACACTTTATTTCACAGAAAAAAAAAAAGTCTTGTGATTTTTTGTGAAAAAAAGTATTGTGACACACCCTTTCAACGGCAAGCCATCTCCTGATACTGCTTCTCACCTTCACACCCGAGCCATTCATCTTACCACACCCGAGCCATTCATCTGACCACACCCGAGCCATTCACCTGACCACACCCGAGCCATTCATCTGACCACACCCGAGCCATTCATTCTGACCACACCCGAGCCATTCATCTGACCACACCCAAGCCATTCATCTGACCACACCCGAGCCATTCATCTGACACACCCCCCACACCGAGCCATTCTTCTGACCAAACCCGAGCCATTCATCTTACCGCACCCGAGCCATTCATCTTACCACACCCCGAGCCATTCATCTTACCACACCCCCACAACGAGCCATTCTTCTGACCAAACCCGAGCCATTCATCTTACCACACCCGAGCCATTCATCTTACCACACCCCCACACCGAGCCATTCATCTGACCAAACCCGAGCCATTCATCTTACCACACCCCCACACCGAGCCATTCATCTTACCACACCCGAGCCATTCATCTGACCTTTATATTTGGTCTGTTTGACCTTTTTGTCCATTCTTGTTTGCTTTATATTTATTTTTACCTGTTAAAATTCTTCATGCAATTAGTGAGGCACCTTTGGCTGTGCTGCTGTACAAATAAAATTATTGTTATTATTATTATTATTATAAAGAACAGCAAACACTGCAGCACATTTTAAATTGCCAGTATCTATGTTGGTTGCACTGTCGCTCAAAAATACTGTGTGTTCAGAAGAGCAGCTGGAACAGCATAAGCCCTGTACCAGGATCAGTGATAAGGTAATACTCTTTCACAAGACTTGCAGTCAACACAGTCAGAACTGTACCAGGATCAGTGATAAGGTAATGCTCTTTCACAAGACTTGCAGTCAACGCAGTCAGAACTGTACCAGGATCAGTGAAAAGGTAATGCTCTTTCACAAGACTTGCAGTCAACACACAGTAGTCCACAACTGTACCAGGATCAGTAATAAGGCAATGCTCTTTCACGAGACTTGCAGTCAACACAGTCAGAACTGTACCAGGATCAGTGATGAGGTAATGCTCTTCCACCAAGACTGCAGAGAAAACAGAGTAAGCCCTGTACTGGGATCAGTGGCGATGCAGTGCTTTGAGCCTACAGTGTGCCGTGCGCCCCGTGGCCCCCGGTACGGCACAGCTTTCATTAGGCATTAGTCCAGAGCCTGCTCTCCTATCAGCGTGAAACGCGCTCTCCTCCAGCGGGGACTGAAGACTGCAGGACCTGCGATGGCCGCAGCGGAGAACGGGCGGGTTCCGTACCGCGCTCGCGCTAAGCAGGGGTATCATCCGAGGGCCGGGGCCCTTAAACGGCCGCTCCGTTTATTAAACGGCCGCTCCGTTTAATTCTCCTTTATCTCCCCCGCCCCCAAAGCGCCGGCCGAACCCTTTTCTCTTCCCGAAACGAGGCCCGGGCCACTGGCGTTCCCACCGCCGCGTCTCATTAGCCTGGATGCATGGCGCGCAGCTGCAGTTTTCTTCCGTTAAGCTTGTGAGGCTTAACTGCGAACACTGAAGCGACTGGGGGTGGGGGGGTGGAATAATGCAGTTCTGCCAGCCCCCCCACCCCCCCCTCCACCTACCCCGGGCCACTCTTAATCCAGGGACACAAAGGAGAGCCCCTTGCACACGCAGGCGGCACGCGGCGGGCGACGCCCCCGCTCCGCAGGACGACCCAGATGCGCTAATAAATCAAGCCCAGTCCCGCGCAGCTTTAATGTCATTTCTAGTTACATGCGCCGTCAGACACCCTCCGCTGCACGGAGCGCGTAAGTGACAAATATTCGATGGGAGAGGGGGGGCTCAGAGCGGGAGGCCCGGCGCTTTCCCCCGGCCGCCACGCGCCGGCACGCAGCGTCGCGCCAGCTCGGCAACGTGTAACACGCCAGCGCGGGACCAGCACAACAAGACGACGCACTAAAATGTCAGTACTCCGATAAGGCGAGGTGCCAACACACCAGGGCACCATGCCCCATCCTCACGGAGCTGTAACAGAGGGCCAAACATCAGAGGATGGGAACATGACCAGTTCAGAGGAGAGGGCAGGGAGTGTACAGATCCAGTGTAGAAAGGCGCGCACACACACACGCACACACACAGACACACAGACAGACAGTGGTGACTGACAATTATATATGCACTCAGAAGGAACTGTTTCTCAGACTCACCCATTTCTGCCACTTCCCATTGTGGGTGTTGACAGCACACCTATAATTAATCTGCAAATAATTCTGACAACACCGCCGTGTCTGAACAACTTCTGGAGGCTCAAATTATCTACTTTAAAGGCAAAATGCACGCTGGGAAAAGCAAAGGCAGTGGCTCCTGGGCGACTCCTGTTAAAGCACTGTTCCAGCGCGTGGAAGGTGCCCACGGCCTGGCATCGAACTGGGTCCGTGCCAGTGTGAAAGCTCAGAGCTGGCGCGGCTAGCCCGCTTCTCGCATGCGGTCGTGGCACTTGCGGGTTTGGATCAGGGCAGAACTGCACATTCGCCTCCAAACTTATGAGGCTGGCACACCCCCCTCCCCCAACCCGCCTCACGCATAACATATGCCGCACGCAAGACTTTGCTACAGCAGGTTTGGTCTAATCCCACACAGCTTTCGGGCAGAACCGAAACCGGGCCTGTGAAGCGTGGTCCAAGATGGTCGCAGTCCGTCTGGGTTTGACCCCCCCCTCACATGAGTGAAAGAGGGTGTCATTTCCACATATGTGACCCTTTCACCTGCGAAACAACTTACATGGTTGTCACTCCAGGAGTTACCCCTCCCCCTCCCAGCTCCATCGCAGTGAGGCACGGTGGTCATTAAAACAAGCACCAGCCAGTAAAGCACAACACGCAGATTTTTTTTGTTTAGTTTTTGTTCCCCACGAGGTTTCGGCGGCAAGCTATTGCTTGCTGGAGTCCCCCTCCACCTCCTCCACCTCCTCCGCAGCGCTTGGCCCTCGACGGCCGTCGCCTGCGCCTGCCTCCATCCCGCCAGCGTATCCCGCGAGCCAACGGGCGCGCGGACGGCGGCGGAGCGCAATTTAATTACCTCGTCAGGCTCGTTTGTGCAAATTGCATTAACGCCGTGCCCGGCCCTGCGGCGGCCCTCAACGGGAAGAGCGATTCAGGGGTCCTGGATGGAACAAGGCAGGGGTTAAGTGGGCTTTTCTGGCCCTTTTTTTAAGGGGGGTGTAAAATTGGCGTCTGAGCCCGAGGAAACAAAGGCTTCAAAACGCAGTCACTCGAGCATCAGGTCTCAGCTGCGGAGAGCAGGGAGCCGGCGCCCATTTCACCGCCTCCCCTCCTCGCACAGGTGCTGCCGTTCACTCGTTATGCAAAACACTCAGCAGGGCATTGTGACATCATCAAAGGAAAGAAGCGGGATTCGACAGAACGCCACGGTCTGGATTCATTCACATTTCCGTATTTAGCAGTCTTACGCCAAGCAATTTAAACGGTATCGAATTATACAGCCGGAAATACACCTTAAGTAATTCAGGTTAAGTACCTCGCTCAAGGAAAACGACAGAGCCCTACCGGGGAACCCAACCGGCAACCTCTACAAACCCAGGTCCAAAACCATTACATTACACAGCCGCGAGGATTCTATCAAAGCTTATCTAGACGCACCAGATGATCAGCTTAGGGTCCTTCCGTCCTCTCGGCTCCTTAACTGTACGAGGCTCTGGCTGGTAACGGAGCTTCTAGTGTTGCATTATATTACAGTGCCAGTGTCCATTGTCACAGTCACTGTGCTTGGCCAAGGCTTTTCATTCAGTTTTTGAAGACGCATCAAATTGGAATGCTTTGGCTTCAATGGCATGGAGAAGAAGCTTTCAATGTTAAATGATAAAGAGATGAGCATCAGCCCTTGAGAATGTGTGAGTCAAACATCATTCGTCCTTAACTTTGACTTGAAAGCAAGCATTCCCTTTAAAAATAAAATAAATAAAACAAAACCTGCTTTTAGTCCAGACCTGCATGACCGCTATATAATAGTGGAACTGACAATACTCTTTATCGAGCGTGGAAACACCTGACCTGAGGATTATAAAGCTAGCCTCTTTTTCTTGCTTTACAATGCAAATAACAGGAAAAATAGTTCAAGTGTTGATTTTTCAAATCGGTTCAACGGGTGCTGGTCTGGTCTGGTCAGTTAGTTGTGGACGTATAAAAACAGGCCACTGACCCACGCTGCTTTAGTGCCGATCGCACGCACTCCGCTCTTCAGGGTCGTGTGACTTCATCTGCACTTCCTGTCTGGGGTCATGTGCTGGGTTTTTCCTGCAGTCTGCAGTGTTTGAGGCTTCCCGGCTCTGTTTCCATCTGCACCCTACGAGTCATGACATGGCAACAGCATGTTGTTATGCCCTGTGATCTGGGCGTACTAAAACCGCCACCCACTGTCTGCGTCCCGCCCATCCTATTTCCATCCCCCCTGCCTGCTCCCAAACCTGCTTCCTGTACTCTCCCTGCCCCCGTCTACCCCCCCCCCCCCCCCCCTCCAAATGTGGCTCATCCCTGTCCTCAGCATGTAATTAGCACCACAGACTCCCCCCTCCCTCTGCTGTCAGACAGGGACACATCACGCTCATTACCCCGGGACAAAGGGCACTGCCCCGCCGAGCCCCGCCCGAGCCCCGCCCGGCGCATGCCAGGCCGTCCCCATCGATGACACAGGCGAGCCACACCCCGTCCCCGGCCACCTTTCCAACCGCGTACTACAAATGCAGCGCCACCGACTGCGCCACCACCCCCCATCTAACACCCCCACCCGACCCACGCCCACCGCCGAAACCCTGAGGCCAGCATACATGGAGCTCTGCTGCAGCAACTCCACCCTTTTACCCCTGCACTAGCAAGCCCCACCTTCCTTTAGAGCCGGTCCGAGGCTCAAAATAAAAACCATATACTATCTTGCCCTTTGAAAAGGCAGCATTCCCACCTGGCTGGTTGCATGTTCTATCCATACCATAATACACAGCTACTGAGATTACACACGGATACAGAGACTGCTCTACTGCAGAAGGGAGGTCTCGGCTCTTATAGGGTCTTTAACGGTATGGCTGTACGGTGCGCGTGCAGGAGCACTCCCTCACCTTTCCTGGGCTTAATAAGCCGGTCTCTGTGCAGTTAAAGGTAGATATTTATACATAAAATTATGAGGGGATGGAGGAAGCAGGGAACAGGAGAACAGGAGAACAGCGCTCTTCCAGGGCTGATTTACAGTGCATCCGGAAAGTATTCACAGCGCTTCACTTTTTCCACATTTTGTTCTGTTACAGCCTTATTCCAAAATTGATTAAATTCATTTTTCCCTCAAAATTCTACACACAACACCCCATAATGACAATGTGAAAAAAGTTTTTTTGAGATTTTTGCAAATTTATTAAAAATAAAAAACCTAAAATTTCTCATTTACATAAGTATTCATACCCTTTGCTTTAACATATTTTTAAAGTATCATATTTCATATTTGGTCGCATATCCTTTACATGCTGTTACTTCCTGAAGTCTGTGACCATCAACATCAAAAAACTGTCGATATCTTATTTTCAGGTACTGTTACAAGCGATACTATAACCTCTCTGCATTTGAATGGATCTCTATGGAAATTGGGGGGTGAGACTAGATTCAGCTGTAAATTACACTGGTACAGTATGGAACACATGGCTGGCTAAATGGCTGTAAGTTATCAAGGGTCTGAGGTATCAAACGAGCCCCAAACCATCACTCTGTTGCCAGATATGGAGTAGATGTGGATGGATCACTTTAAGGGTTGTTTCTCCTGACTTTTTTCCCCATAGAGTTCTATAGGAAAATGAGTCCGGAGAAATAACCCTTGCAGTGATCCATCCACATCTACTCCACAAACACACACACACACACACACACACACACACACACGCACGCACGCACGCACGCACACACACGCACACGCACGCACGCACACACATATACACACACACACTCACACACACGCACGCACGCACACACGCACACACGCACACACGCACGCACACGCACACGCACGCACGCACACACACACACACACACACACACACACATATACACACACACACACACACACACACACATATACACACACACACACACTCACATATACACACACGTATATCACATATATTTCCCCAGCTTCTTCCCAAACCTCCCCAAGCTTCAGACGTATGGTCGACTTCATGCTCCTCGATATGGGTAGTTTGGCTTTGCAGTAATTGGATACAGACAGGCAGAAATCGTTGCGCCACCATTCTGCAATAAGCACAGGAAGAAGGCATTCCAAAGAGGCAGCTCAGGATCTAAGCAGGCCCGAGCGCATGAATTAAGTGCACAGAGAAAGGTCCCCAGATCTAATTTACCTGACCGTGGCTCCGGAAGGGGCCACTCCGCCATCGAAGGGGCCTTCCATCACGGGCCCGACTGCGGACCGGCGGCGTTGTCTGCACACAAAAACCAATTTGGGAGAGGCGGCGCGCGCCACACTGACCGGAGGTACAGACAGTGATGGATGCCGCCATTATTCACTTATTTGATCTGCAGTGTAATTATTTGCATCAACACAGCTTGTCAACTCCTGCCTAATGAACTCCACGGTCAGACCGTCTGTCCCCGCGGTGCACGGCGCTTCAAAGCCGCACAGTTCCCGTGGAAACGCATCGCGCGGCGTGGCACGTCATGATTTAAATCCTGGAGGAGCACGTAGGGATGGAGGTGACGGTACCATACACATTGGCCGCAACAGTGGCTTTCCGCCCATCGCTGGTAATACGCTGTTACCGCTGGAGTTTATCACTCAGTGTAGTAGGTCAGTAAGTCTGCTAGTGACATGAAGATGACAGGCTCATCTGCAAATAATCAAAGAGGGATTTTCTTTTTTCTATCAATCAGACCTGCAAAAAAAAAACTACACAACTTTAAGCTAGATGTTTGTCAAGTTTAAAAAAAGAAAAAAACAAAAACAGTGCATTTCATAAAATATGCTCAAAGCACATTCCGGAGATGGAAAATATGCAGGACAGGATAAATAATGTTTGTATTTACAAAGACAAACAATGTCTACTACTGCCAAATCTACAGAATGTTAGAAGATTTGCCTACATGCTACACAAACTAGGGCAGACAAAGAAATATTGTTTCACCACCAACACTTCGCCACTTTACTTATAAATTAAGTGAGTTTTTGTTGTGTATTACTTGTAGCATCATAAAAACTTACAACACTGCAAAATGTCTATACATTATCCTTTGACACACCAGCTTTAAAGGTCCTGTGTTTACAAGCAAAGAGGTCTCTTCCTCTGTCCTCAACCCCACCCACTCAAGGTAACTGACTACAGGCATCGAGCTACCTAATGTAGCTAGCTAGACAGCTAGAGGTAACGTTACTTACAGGTCCAACAGAAAACGCACAAACTCTGCATCACTTTTCACGTCCTTCCTAACCTTCCGCTGTCACCCTTGAGAAAAAGCTCATTCTAGGTGGCTTCTTGAACGCGCCCTGTCGGCTTGTTGTTTGGCTCCGCTGTACTTGCGCTTCTTCACCGCAACCATTGCAGTAGCTAGCTAGCGAACGCCCTGCTGAAACCTGATCCCACCCCCACAGGCTCTGTAGCCACACCCAACCCTCCCCACCCAGAAAAGACAGTAACGCCCAGAAACGTCCCGAACGCATCTTAGAATAATAAATACAGGCGCGCGGACTCTGCAAATGTGCACAAAGACAGAGATTTCCAGTGCATCATAGATATGACTGAACATAATAAAATATTTTATAACATTTTCAAGTCAAAAATCCTGCATAATGCACCTTTAAGTATGAGTGTGGTAATAATAAAGGATAGGACAAGTGATCAGGTATTCCTGTAGCTACTCCAATTATAAAGTTAAATATAAATCTCCTTACCATGACCTGTAATTACCATGACAAAAAAAGACTCCAGTGTGATCCCCTTGCGGACTCCAGCTGTACGGTCTAATCCGACACAAAAGTGAACTTCAAATCAACTCAATTTTGTCGTATTAATATAAATTTCTTGGCAAGTTGACTGAAGATGACAAAAATGCAAATGTAAAATAAGATGCGTTAGTATTTCAGAAGGTCTGATTCTTGAATCTTGATTCTCCCAAAACCCAGAGATGAAATCTTGGTATTGTGGAATTTATTTGAGACATTGAATTAGTAAAGCTTTTAATCAGTTAGAAGGGATAAGTAGGGGGTGGTAGTGGTGTGTGGGGGGGGGGGTTATATGATGAGTTAGGATTGATTGAAACATCGGGTTCATTTACACCCAGCTCACCCCATCTGCCCGAGGACGGCCGACGCCCTTGATTTTCCCTGCCACTGGATTTAGATGAAAGAGAGGCAGTCGCATAGGCCTGAGCTCTGAACTCCATTGGTTTTGATCACAGATGAGACCGCATGCTCTCTCATGCCGCTGGTGACCGCTGCCTTTAAAGTTTGCGTGCACGTTCCTTCTCACCCACGGTGTCACTAGTGCAGTAGTAGCTCATCTGAGCCTTGCTCACTTCAAAGTGAGTCAGGGACCAATGTGAGGATGAATGTGGCCAAGAAGATATTCTGACCTACACTGCAAAAAAATGTTTTTGTCTTGCAAAATCTTTTTTTTCCCTCTCAAGTAGAAAATATTAGCTTGTTTTAAGTTGCTTGATTGACTTATCTCTTGGTTTTTGCTGTGCAAGTATAGATAGAGACGGCTCACATTTAGGGAGACGTTCTTCTCAGCCCAGAACCGCGGTCGACATCGCCATTCGTCCCCTCTATGCCACGGGCAGGAGATAACGCAAAAAAACAGCCGAGCATTCCAAGGCCATGTCTCGCACACATGGACAGGCTGGGCGAAGTCACACCCAGGGTCTGTTTGGGCATGTCCGCTACCCTGGCCCTCACAGACGTGCTCAGTGTCCCACAGTACATCTGGGCCGGGGTTGGAACGGGCCTCACTCCCGGACACATGTCCACTGGACATGGCACACCAAAACTCGGCAACAGCACACGCTCCCTCTTGCTCTCCCTCTCTTTCTCTCCTTCCTCTTCCTCTTCCTCCCCCTCTATCCCTGTCTCTCACACACACAACCACCCGCCACCCCCCCCACACACACACACACACACACACACACACACACAAACAAACAAACAAACAAACAAACACACACACACACTCACCCCCATCCCCACCCCCCACGCACATGCGCACACAGATTTCAGCTGAAGCACAGCTGACAGCAGCTGTTAACGGTGTTCATACAGCCGGTTTTAATCTGTTTTCTACACGTACATTTTGCGAGTGAAAATAGGCCCGTTCTCAATCTTGTGAAAGCAAACACAATGTTATAATTACAAGTATGACACAGCGTGATCCCCGTCAGCAGTTCAACAAAGCAGTATTTCCTGAACATCTTCATCATTTATAATTTAAAGCCAGTCAGCGTTTCATGTGTAATCTGTCAAACAAAACATCGCCTTCCACCAGCAAATTCGGCTCTCGGCAAAAAACCAGCTCTGACGTTTCCCAATAACTCATACCATATCCACAAATACAATATTAGGAGTGTGGGGGGGGAAGTCACATCAATCAACTTCCACTATGTAAGTGGTAATAAGCATCATAACTTGAAATATGTCATTTTAAATATTCTGTAATTATCAGCAAAGTAGCCAAAGTGATAAATTAGGAGCCCAGCCATGTCTGGAAAGAGGATTTACAGTATAGCTGTAAACACAAATCAGCTGTTCTACGCCCCCATCGGTTTAAGCCTGTGCAATATCTCAAACTGAATAATGTATTCTTGAGGGTTGGAGCTCAAATATGTTCAGGGGCATAAGCGGTTGATATAGCCATGCAAACATTCAGGACCGTTAAAATATTGGCTCATGAATGTCAACGAGTGCTGCCTTTTTGTCAATGTGGGGGGCACGGGCCCACGCAGTGCTGTCGCATCTCCCGGGTGGTCATTCTAAATTAATCCTCAAGCGCAAAGCTCCCTCTCTCTCTCCCTCTCCCTCTATCTCTCTCTCTCTCTCCCTCTCCCTCTATCTCTCTCTCTCTCTCCTTTCCTGAGCCTCGATGACAATGTCAAGTTGACCTCCACGCAGCAGGCCACAGTCAATCTCATGAAAAACAACCTGTCTGCACCAGATCAGCTGGAGAACAATTGCCCCTACACCCCGCATCCCCGGAGCGCAGCTGAACCACCGTCCGAGCTCGCCGCTCGCTGCACGTGTGCGCGCTCGGGTGACCATGCATGTCCTCCCACCCGCAGGCGCCCGTTTGCGCATGTGTGATATGTATGCAATGTGTGCGCATGCATGTATGTGTGTGTGTGTGTACATGTGCGTGTGGACAGAAGACAACTGGCAGGTTGTCAGATCGAGTAGGGCAGAGGAAGACAAACACAGCAAGATCATTGTCGCATGGTTTTGCAAGAGCACCATCGCATGGTTTTGTTGCATGCTTTGTTGACTGCAGCCTGCGAGCGGAGCCTCAGCTCTCTGTTCGTTTGGGACAGAGAACTCTGGAGGAAAAAACGGATTTAAACTTCATCCTCCAAAGTCCCTGGACAATGGCCACAGGAAGAGGGGTCAGCAGGACCAGGCAGACAGTGAGCACTTCTCCACGCCTAAATCCAGCTTCTACCAGAACCTGGGCTACCTATTGAACTATTGATAAGTCAGGAAAAACAACCCTTCAAGTGATCCATCCATCCATACTGCATATCTGGCAGCAGAGTGATGGTTTGAAACAGCAGACCCTTGATGAGTTACAGCCATTTAGTCAACCATGAGTTCCAGACTATTCCCGTGTAATTTACAGCTTAATCTAGTCCCACCCCCCAATTCCCATCGAGATCCATTCAAATGCAGAGAGGTTATAGTATCGCTTGTAAGAGTACCAGAAAATAAGATATCAAGAGTCTTTTGATATCCTTTTATCCCCAGTCATGATATAATCACCTGTTTACCAGTGGAATGTTCCAAACAGGTGCTTTTAGAAGTTCCCAGTCTTTTTTTTTTTTGGCCGAGCTGAATAATAAAATATATTACTGAGAGCGGAAAAGATATTGCAACACATCACAATATTTTGTGAAATATACAAATTATTGCCACTACTGGTGAAATATTTTTTGATGTATTTAACATAAATTGCAGTATATTCCATTTCCATCAGGCCTTTTCTTCCACATGCTGAGAGGAAGTCAAAATGTCTCCTGATTTTACACTGATCCTTTAATATGCCACACTGACCTTGGCCGGGATGACCCTCCAAGCAACCCCCCTCCACCCCACCCCCCTCAAGCCTCTTCCATCTCCTGAAAAGCCATTCATCAGCATCAGCCAAAAAAGTGCCAGAGAGTGTTAATGACCAGTGCCCTGAATCCAAAGGGCGTTTTGGGCCACTCTGGGACCAGCTGGCTGAAGAGCTCGCTCGACACCTGGAGAAGCAGCAGCCGTTCAAATTCGCTTTATGGCAGAGCGCGCGCCGAACTGTGTCACGTGACTCCACAGCCACAGGAGTCGCTGAGCGGACACCGCGCCTTTCTCATCCATCCTTGGCAGCGAGTTACGTGTGGTGAAGAGATGGGCGTGGCACAGCGGGGCTGCTGCCTTGTAGCCACAGTATCCGGGCTGAGCTAACCTGAGCTGAGCATCAGGACTACTACTGACAAAAAAAATAATTTCAGGGCGGTTTCTCTTCCAGACCTGTGTGACTCAATCCAGTTCTCTCCGTCTGGTGCTCCACGTGCCATTTTTAATGCTACGCTAATCAGCGCCCTCCTTTCACCCCATTTGGTTTGAAATTGTTCTGCTGTTTGGTCTACTGATCATATTTGTCCCTTTCTAATCTGTTGAGCATATAGATCACATCTGTCCCTTTCTAAGCTGTTGAGCATATAGTAATGTCATACTATCAACAGACTGTTTAAATTTACGTAAATCTGTGCGCAAATGGGACTAAAACTGATAAGCAGAAACATCAGAACAAGTACCTGGACTGTATTATTGCCGTTTTTAAACAATACTTTTGCAGTAAATGTAGACAGACTCGCCGTATGCTGCGTTTCAGGCGCGCCTGGTCGACCCGTAACGCGGCAGATGGCAAGCCTGCCTCCCCAATTAAAGCACTGCCTCCTGACAGGTTTTAAAATGCAAAAAAATTCACATTCTGTTCTCCTTGCACTTTGTATTCAAATGTTATCCACATATGCGCTATATCCTCTTTCGGCCTTTTCATTCCCAAAGCTGACGAGAGAGAAAAGGGTACTGGCAGGTCAACGGCAAAAAAATAATGTTTTTCTCAGGCAGCTGCACAAGCAGCTAAGGGTCCTCCAGGTGAACGGAGGTGAAGAGCGGCATCCAGGTGTACGTGTTCGTAAGTTTTTTAAAATTATTTTTTAAACGAGGCACAGTAAAAACAAGTTGGCTGCGGGTCGGGCCTGGGCCGCTCGCTACAGTCGACACAGCAGCCTGCAGGAGGCTGTCCGTTTCGGTGCCTGTTTTCAAGAGAGATCGAGAAGTGTCACCTTGGGTCCCCTGACAAACAGGCAGAGGCTTCCTGTGATAACCACCCAGGAACAACTGCCCCCAGGGGGACTGCTGAGTGAAGAGCGCAGACACACTCGCACGCAGGCACACTCAATTACACACACGCACACACACACACACACACACACACACACACACGCACACACACACACAAAATGCGGACACAAACTCCCTCTCTACACATACACAGACACACTCGCACGCAGGCACACACAATTACACACACACACACGCACACGCACACGCACACGCACACACACACGCACACGCACGCACACACACAAAATGCGGACACAAACTCCCTCTCTACACATACACAGACACACACATGCACTCGCTGACACATACACCCAAGAATTGCATACGCAAACATATCCAATATATAAATTATATAATATGTGTATTATATAACACATTTGTGTATAGACTTACTCGTGTGTGTGTACAGTATAGTACATGTTTGTTCCCAAGCTAACAGATATACACTCAGCACTACATTTTCCATGTACACACAAAATTATTACAATCAAACAAAAAGGGCCCCAAATTCCAGGATCTTGCATCTGGCCATTGTCAATGTCAACCGTTTTTACACAGATTGTATAATCAGTCCGTTAATACAAGTACTATGTGACAGTTTGTATACTTTGTATACAGGGATCTTCTCCAAAATTAGAGGCTGTCTACAACACACACAAACATAACAGGGTATCACGTATACAAGCATTCCCAGAAACACATTATCAAAGTCTTTTATTTGGTTAAATGTAATGCCTCACAAGGGTCATTTTAAGGGTCGTCCCCTGTTGTTTTTCAATCTCCGTACATAAACCGATACCAGATTTTTTCAGAAATTTAATACATTTCATTGAAATGGAAAAAAAAAATGCACTGCTCTTTGTGGCGATACAATTTGAAGAAAATAAACAAAGTTGCAATAGAAAGTATCATCTGCAACCGAGCAGACACCAGACCACTTTGCATAACATTTTCTTTTTGTGTCAGTCTGCTTTAATCAAAAACACTGGTGTATGTTTGATCTTTGCTTTGAAGCATATATCAAAAACAGTTCCAAAGACCACCCACCTGAAAAATAAACCAGAACTTGAACAAAACTGAGAAAAGTAATGGATTGACTTCTCATGAAACGACAGAGAAAAATGGGTTCACACATATCACTCTCAAAGATTGGACTGCATGCTAGTGTCAAACTGTGAGGCAGCCTCAAACTATTACAAAATGCAACACCAAGGTTGCCAACGACCTATGTAATCTAGGACCCATTTCAAAGTAGTGCCTTAAAAGGTGCAAAACTTTTTGAACTATACAATTCTGTGAGAGAACTTCTACAACTACTTGATTTGAAGCATTTGGAAAGTAATGATATACTCCACACCAGGGTCAAATACATATTTGAAATATTTTTGAACTACCACGCCAGACAAATCTCCAGCATATCCCTGAGAATTTTCCAACAAAAATGTAACAAACCAAAATTTACAATCATATGAACTTGAGTTTCTTCTGAATACCAGTGAAAATAGTGGCAATGTTTTTTTGTTTTTTTAACTGGCAGTAAATTGTAGGAATTTTAAGCCCTAGAGGGTTCAAGTACTTCAAATTATTATTTGACCCAGGTGTGGTATCCACGTCATTAAGCCAGACTGCAGAATGCTTACAAATCTCCTTACAAATTGTGTCCCCTTTAGCACGGCAGGCAGAATCAAACAGATATTGCCATTGGCCCGTCAGCACAAATCCAAAGACCTGCCATGCAGCACAATGCAGGAATCCCAGGGGTTCTACCGGGACACAAAGCCAGGCAAAGGGTTAGGCTGGAGAGTAGCTGGACCCCCACCTGAAAAAACATGACTTTCCTTGTAGCACTGAGAGCAGTTTTTTTTTTTTTTTAACTAAAATTTTAGTGCAAAACTGAACTTGCTCTATTGTCGAACATGATCTAATATAAACTTAATTGTCAGAAAGTGAAAATTTGGTGCAGAAGGGATGCGCTCAATATCATTATTTGACAACAGCCTAAATGCCACATGAAATGCCTAGATTTTGATCTTATTTTGTGTCATAAACGGTTCAGTGCATTGATAAATCTATTTTCAAGACCGTGACAATGCAGACCATGACAGTTTGACAATTACCAAGGTCTAAGCCCAAGATGTAATCATTACACTTCCTTCAAAGTGTCAATGTGAAAAACAGACGTAATCGGCGTCCAGAACAGAGAATAACAAAATGTCAAAAATGGGAGGCCATCTTGTCCTGGCATGGTTAGTCACTGTCACAGGAGAACACTCACTACTTGCGCAGTCCTATGTTATTTTGATAAAGCTACTGTATAATAAAGCCTCTAGCATCTTCTTGCATACTGAAAACAGACCACCGGAGAAGGTGAACAAAAACTGCAGCTCAAACAGGTACCAAGGTCACTCACAATGCCAGTGCACAAGGTTTAAAAAAAACAAGTGTTCAGATTAAACAGAGCAACCCAGCAGTTCTGAATTGTGGCAACAGTTCCTAAACACTGAATGATTAGTGTCGACAGTATGAGCACTTGAATTCCAGGCAGTTGCTGTGCTTCCAAGACAGTTATGCAAAGATAATTCCAATCCATGGTTACCACAGAGAAGACCACTGAAATACCTTAGGAATCATCTAAACAGTTCCATACCAGAGGAACCTTGTTTTGTTTTTTTTGGTTGCATTCCTTCCACATTGCCAGAGCCTTATTAGGTGACCATCTCTGGGAAAAGGGTTTAAGTACAAACCCACTCGCCCAGAATCTGCCTTTTCTTTCTGGCACAGTTCCGTTCTCATCCTTCAAGGTCAAAAAAGGTTCCGAATCAGACTCAGGGGTGTGAGAAGTGACAGAACAGCACGCTGAACAATCTCCCAGCTACAGAAGTCAAACGGCACGCTACAATACAAGGTTCCAGTAAGCCCTCGTAATCCAACACTCCTTGACAACTTCTGGACAAGTACTCGTGTCCCGATATCTGTGAGCTGCCGAGGTGAGGTAGGGCCTTGCTGAAACCCTACAATACCCGCCCTGCCTCCCCCCTCCATCTTTCTTAACCTCCTCCACAGTTCGGGACCCTCTCAATCAACGGAAGCAGCCATGCGGAACCTCCCTGCCAAGCTCTGTATTGATCCTGAGACCAGCATAAAGCACGGCCACACTGCTCCATCAAAACATGGCCAAGCTTTGCACCAATTACCTGGCTGTGACAAGAGACCCCTCCACGGTCCCCCAAGATGTCATTAACCAAGATGTGCATACCGTTATACAGAATTCTGTATAATAAAAAGTCACAAATGACTATTTTGCCAATATCATCATAACTGTGTTACATGTTTCATAGAGCCGTCAGATGGCCTCATTTTCAACTGAGATGAATGGCACTTCATCTGATTTCCACGAGAACTCAGTCTTATGGAAACGTGCAGTTACACTTGCAAAGACCATGTAAAAATCAGCGCCAAAGGGTCGCTGCTCATTACAAAATTCAATGCTGAAAAATACATCTAGGGAGCATATACAAATCAGCCATCTACAATAAACCTGAGGACAATTTCTGACTTATTAAGACTTTTTTCATGTGGGTGAAAAATATTTAACTATTTAACTCTTAACTACAGAGGCCAGCCTTCAGCCCGCTTACCTGCAAACTGAATCAAGAAGCAAGCCTATGGCCTTCCAAAATCCCTGGACTACGCCCACGTGGTCCCACCTGATGAAGTAGTCGAGAGGACACAAGGCGGGGAACAGGGACCACTGTGTGGGGCCGTTTGTGGACCCTCCTGTGTTGGTTTTTAACGGGAACTCTCATGGTAACCCCATTTCTGCGCTCATCTCAGCTTTTTGCTCTTGAAATCCAACATAACGGTCAGCTCCAACAAGAGATCACAGTTAGACTCCTTAACCTTCTGGTGCCCAGCCAAACATTCCCAGGCAAACCGAAGCAGGGTGGAGGAAACCGATCACCGTCTAATGCCTGGGCTGATAACAACGCCCCACCACGCCCCACTACGCTCCACTACTTTCTCCCTAATCCTTCCTTCCATGTAATAATCTTCAACCAAGACACTGTTGCTAGGCAGATGAGGAGTGGCACGTAGAGAGGGAAAAAGTCAGTACCCAGCAACTCAGTTCATATTAACACGCACGCTCCTCCACAGATTAACGCACCCCTGTGGTAAAGCACGCACAACAGCATGTGGAAAAATGCGAGCGCCATTGTGCGCCTCGCCGCATCGCACAGCTGTGGAGGGAGTGAAGTCACACCTGAAGAATGAAGGCGCTAACCATCTCAAAGGCCAGCATGAGCACACAACAGAACCTCAGCAGATGTTGCAGATTAAACTTCTGCTTTTTAAACTTCAGATTTACTCTCTTAACACATGACTCACACGTGCCCCCGACGTATCTCTCGTCTTTTCCTCGCTAAAGGTATCTTTTTCAGGACCTGCCAACCTGTTACTTGCCAGCTGAAAAATACTGCAATCCCAATGCAGCTGGTGGAGTTTGCCTGTGCCTGTGCCTCGCTCCCTGCAGAAAAAATGCTGTGAAGTCCCAATGGCTTAGTGTGATAATTTCACCGTTTTACCTTAGTTAACATGCGTCAGTCGGAGTGGGTTTGGGATCAGTGGCTGACGGGCCTTTACTTACATTTAAAACTTGGCTGAATGCAGCCCCGAGTTAGAATTTAAAGCACAAAACATTCTGTGCCTTGTCATTACACACACGGTACCACAGTTTCTGCGAACCAGTACGAGCAATTAAATTCACACCTTATTCGACACCAGCTGGAAATGGAAGTACCCAAGCTGAATTTGGACATTCATACCTAAAAGAAGAGATTACATTAACCTTTTCCAAATGAAAGCCAGAACACAGACTGAAAATGTCCCTCCACACTCCAGTCCCTATTCTGAATTCAGTCATGTATAATACAGCAGGAGAGAGTGGCATATGGGATTAAAATGAAAAAACTCTGACAGGAAAATTAAGCCTATTACACAATAGTGGTAGCCCCTCCTGCTGACAAGCTAATCAATTAAATAATAAAACTACACGCGAGCGTGTGTGCTAATCTCGACCCTGAACATAATATGCACGGGCTAAAATTTGATCTTGCACTGTGAAGGCGGGCATTGACCGATTGGGGAAAAAAATCCAAGATTCAGGTCATTGCCCAACACTGTCAACATTTCCACAGTTTCATCACAATCAGAGTAGAATTGTTCGAGTTATGGATGATAGGGACTGTTACGGCTGAAATCTCCCCCTGATCTCAACCGTGACATAAAACGACACATATACGAAAATAGGGTGAAAGAAAAGTATTTTATTAAATAATAGCAACGGATATCTATAAGAACAAAATATGGTTAACACGATACAAAGACAAATGAATCAAACATTCCAAAAACGCGACAAAAAGGTTTAAAGGGGAAAAAACCCAGCGTGTGCTTGGCTGCCAAGCAAATACAAAAAAAAAAATAATGACAGCAGCCCTTCCTGTGAGGAACCGCCCTCTTTTAAAGCCTCCTCACAGGTGCACTCAAACTCACCCCAATTACCTGCATGGGAATAGGAAAGAAAAAAGGAAAAACGGCCTGCAGCCGTCACAGGGACACACAGACAGACAGACAGACAGACACACACACACACACACAGGTGCAAAAACAATACCCCCTGCTTGCGCTATGCCCGTGCGGGTGTAATAACATGTATTTGCATTAGAATTCATCAAGTCTCAGCGCTAAACTCCAGGAGTAGTGCAGAACTACAATGGCGGGTATGTAGTTCATGTGCCCACTACAGCACTACATCTCCCACACACACATGTAATATGCACTTTACTACAACCATAGAGAGCAAGTGCCACAGATAAACAGAGGGAGTGTGTTCATTAAAGAAGTGCTGATAATTGGAGCAGGACATAAAACTAGCTGGCGTAGCAACCAGATTGTTTAGAAACATGGCTTCCAAGCCTGTTACTCTTACTTGAAGAAGTAAGCAATGATTTGTAACCAATAACTAAAAAACAGCTAAACAAACATATAGCTATAAAAAATAAAAAAAATGACTCAAATGTTTTAACCATATTCATCACCCATTAACCTTTATTTAACCTCTAAAGGTCAACTGAGAAATACATTAGTTTCTCATAGAAAACCTGCAGAAATGAGCCAGGTTGTGGAACACTTGGGCTGCAGAAACCAATGGAATGGTTTTTGCACCCCAAGTACACCCAAGTGTGAGATGTGCGACGAGGTGACTAGGCTGACAAAAGCAATTTGGGAAATTGACCAGAACAACTGAAGAGTAAGCCGTCTGCTGATCTGTTCCTGCAGGAGTAGCAAACTATTTTCAACACAGAAACAAAGAGCGTGACATTCTGGATTTACCGGGGACTCGTTTCCCCGTGACACACGATGCAAATCATGTGCATGCTTACTCACGCTGTCCTTTCAACCATTAGTCCCATATTTAATATTTACAGAATGACTCTCTCCCTGTGTCGGTTTGATTGTCCAGAACAGAGCTGGGATTGACAAAAGGCTATTTTCCCTTGAAAGGAAAAATATGCCGTTCCATGTGCCGTTCCAATCAAATCCCTCCTTTTCGTCCTCCCAGTGATGAAGCACAAAGGATCTGGCTTTCCCTCCCTCTCTTCCAAAATGTTATGAGCCCCACATATGAAATTGCTTTTTTTTGCCATATGGGGAATGTAATTCAAATTTGTATTAGTAGAACTCCACAGTATATTCCCTCCACCAAAACAAATTAAACCACTGCAAGGACTCAGCTCATTGTCTCATTGAGTGGGACAGTATTCCCTGCTAAAAGATTAACAATGCAACGATCCAATAATTTAATTAACGGCACACAGACTGTCGCT